>JAVKLA010000090.1:5260513-5297027 GCA_034782735.1 Sagittarius serpentarius | reverse complement strand
TGTTCTATTAAACTGTTCTTATCTCAACCCACGAGCTTTACTTTATTTTCCGATTCTCTCCCCCATCCCACTGGGTATTCGGGGGGAAAGTGAGCGAGCGGTTGCGTGGTGCCGAGTTGCCGGCTGGGGTTAAACCACGACAGGCTGTTATGGACTGACCACAACACCCCATTCCCACCGATCCTGCGCTGCTGGCGGGGGAGGAGTTAGAGGAGCTGGGAATGAAAGAGTGGAGTTGAGCCTGGGAAGAAGTGTGGAGGAAGTGTTTTAGTTTTTGTCTTTGTTTCTCTATTTTTAAGTGGCAATTAAATTATTTTTCCCCCAAGTCCAGTCTGTTCTACCCATGAAAGTAATTGGTAAGTGATCTCCCTGTCTTTATCTCAACCCATGAGCTTCCCCATCACATTTTCTCCCCCCATCCTGTTGGGTGTGGGGGGGAGGGGTGAGAGCAGCTGGGTGGGCATCTGGCAGCCAGCCAAAGTCAGCCCACCACACTTGTCCATTCCCTGGCAGGCATGTCTTTCTTTCCAAGAGTTTATTTGGAAGAGCGTGCTGTCAAACCAGCATCCCACAGAGAGGTAAGTGCATTGTACAGGACCTGCAGATAGTGTTTGAATGGCACGACAGGGACCACCGGACACTGGCCGTAGGCAGGGATCCGGATAACCACTATTACAACAGTGCTTTTCCATAACTGGAAGCTCTATAGGGGCTGGGAAATGGCTAGTCCAGAAGATCACAGCATGACAGCCTTTCTGTCAATCAAGCCTCTATCATTTATTTAGGTGTTCTTCTAATCTTCCAGGCTGCAGCTCATACATTTATATTCTTAAATTCTTTATGAGCAGCAGGATTAACACCTCTTTCATCAGGCTGATCCTGACTAGTTTTTATCTGTTCCAGGAACCCCAAAGCTTTCAGTAGTTGTTATATTCTGAGCTGTGGTTTTCCCCAAAAAGAGAGCTACAGCTTTTCCTGTGGTACAGCCTACAGCAACTTCAACATGTCTGTGTCCCATCATTTCAATGTGAGAGCCTTAACAACTCCATCCGCTTCCTGACCCCCAGATGACTTGCTCTCAGCAGAAAGAGAAACTACTGGCACTAAGGGGATGGTTGTGGGATTATCAGTCGGTTGTCAGAACATGAGTCACAGGAATCGCATCGCTCCTGCTACATCTCAAACCAGAAGAAATGAGCTGTCAGGCTGGCAAGAGTATTTTCTGTTCCAGAAAGTCCAAAAGAAGTGATTGTAAACATTTAAAGCACAAAGGTCCGTGTCCCTAAGTTGAAGGGACACCTCTTTTCCTGTGGTCCTTTTCACAGATTTTATAAGAGGTCAACCAGCAAAACAAAGTGGTCAGCTCATCAAACGCTTGCTGTGTTTGAGGTCTCCTGCAGGTACGTGTCTGTGCAGATGGTTCTCTTGCTGTCCCACAGGTAGCACAGGAGAGGTCCAGAAACCGGCTGACTTGCCAGGGTATGTCTCCAATCACAGCCTGAGCCCAGCTTCTCTCCAGCCCTACATTCATTATCATCCAGACAAAAACGGGATCTCGGTCGAGTCTTCTCCCCTGGATTTGCCCCCAAATGTCACTCCACATCTGGACAATCTTTCTGCCTTTGTTTCCCAGATGCTTCTGGCAGCGTCTGCCCTTTCACAGCGTTTCATGCCAGCAGCATCTCCGCAGTGCGTGTAACAGGGTTTGAGGAGGTTATTTCAAGGGGCGCTGAGCAGGAGCTGAACCTTGCTTCTGTTGGCTCTCCTCCAAGGCCAAGCTGTCCCATCCTGACGTCAGCCCACCTGTACCTCAAGGAGGAGGTACTGCTAGGCAAGAAAATCATACCGGGCTCCCTGCCACCTACAGTGCCAGCCTAAAGTCGTGGTTCAGGCCTGAGGCTGTAAAATGAGCATTTTCCCCACAATAACACTCTTGCAACTGAGGAGAAAGAAGAACAGTTCTCAAAATCCCCTTTAGAGTATCAAACATGAATAGGTCAAGGCTGTGGACCTTACCTTCCATGCCAGATCTTTTTTCTCTAGGTAACATTTACTAAATTTGACCACCCTTCCCCTCTGCCTCACCAGTTATTTGGGCAGACTCCATTGCCACCTACTGCTGAGTCCACCTCTTGCACAGATGTGTGAGCTTGACGCAGCTAAAACCTGTCTGGTAACAGCCATCACCATCTCTTGGGTTTCAACCTATATGCGAGTGCTTGTACTCGGATGAAAATAATGAAAACTGATTATCTCATCATGTCATTTGCAGTGGAAAGAAAGGCTGATTTTGTCTTCTGAGTAGCTGGGTCTAATTCTCTGTCATGAGTTCACTGTCACTTTCCCCTCCCCAGCCTTTGTGTCTCTTATCTGTTAAAAATGAAAGGTTTTGAATGGGAATGGGTGAGGGTCATCTCTGCCTACGTTTCTGTTCCACAGCCAGTGTTGTAGAACAAATACTGATGAGGATCATGATGATAATGAAGAAAATAATAATGAGCATTGATCTCAATGGAGATGCTCCTCCGTTCTACCAGGCCACTGAAATGAGAATCAGGAATCCCCTGACATAAAGGATGTGTCACACTGAAGTTTAATTAACAGCAAATCACAACCCAAATGACATATTCCTCCCCCCCTCACACTCTTAATTTTCATAAGTGGCTTTTCACAATAACACTCCAGGGGACATGTGGAAATAGAGGAGAAAGTAAAAACTTCTGCCTCCACGTACAGCTTGTTACACTGAGGGAGTCAGTCACCCATGCTTCCTCTCTGACTTTCTACAGTCTAAATCGTGAGCAACTTCAGTGTAGTCCATGGAGAGACATCAATACAGATGAGAGGAGACTTAGGTCCAATGCCCTTCGAGAAGACACACTTGGCATTTTATTTCACAGCTTCACGTGCTAATGGCAACACATTACCTTCTGATAATGGTGCCATCGGTGCATGTCAGCTGAACACACACCGCTGCTCTTTTCAGCTCTTTTACTGCTAAAAAGGGGGAGTGCTTACCTCCAGTCAGAACACTTTGCACTTCTCTAGCACCATTTCCTAGCACTTTCCAAAAATAAACGAATTAACCTAGGTGAAACGCTCAGGAGAGCGCCATTAGAGAGGCAGCATGAGGCCCTGCTTGCAGGGTCAGCTCAACTGGGCACCGAAGCGTGATGCTGCGGTGGAGGCCGGCTTGCTCCGAGACCCCACACCCAAGCCTTAGCTCTCAGCCCCCACTGCTTGGTGCCACCTTGGCTTTCAGATAACCACGCAGAAAAGCCACATCGAATAAGTGGTCACCGCTGAAAACATTTCTTTTTTTATATTACTTTTTTAATTACTCTTCAGTGAGATTTTTAACATGATCTAGGTCCCCACGAACACTACTGGTGGAGCAGGAGAGCCAAACCAGGAGGGGTGGGGAGGGCAGGACCTCCCCTTTTTTGCAGCAAGGAGGATTTGCCCTGGAGTCAGTTGTGGCAGTACGGCATAAGGAGCTCTACAGATTTACAAGGTTGCTCCTAGCTCATATCAGGATCAGAAGAGAAGTTAATGCTCGTGGGAAATTCACATAGCTGTAAATAATCAAGAAATAGTGTTAAGGACTATTGGTATTTCTGTAATATAAATATTCTTATCTTGCATTCAAGTGCTAGACATTAAAAGTTTTTTTTCCCAATAAATGTAAAACATCTTTTGATTGACATACTCCTCTTTAACTGCTCATGCAAGATACCATGCAGGCAAACATGGGTTCCCTTTCTGCCAAAAGCTAAGAGAGTTCTTTTATGAAAAAGTGCAACATGTCGAATTCTTTAGAAGACTTTTTTTTTTTTTTTTAATAACGACCAAGAAGTAGTTGACTCATTTTACGGACTAAGTAGGAGGAAGGAGGGAGTATCTCAGGCAATTCCATGCATTTATATCCATTACATATTAACTCATTACATATCGATCATAGAAGGAATCAATTGTTCAGATTAAATCAATCTCCAACAGGATAAGGTCATAGACTTGTGCTATTAACTGCAATCAGCCACTTAAGAAGAGGATACCAGCCAAAGAGTTCAAAAAACAGGTACATCTTCCATTGATAAACTGTCCCATAAACATTCCCCATAGTTAAGTTCACATAAAAAACCCACAGCTGAATTCAGAATACAACTACAGCGCTGCACAGGAGATACATAACGCATGAGTTTCAGGGTACCGTCCCATGCTATAATCCAGCCATCTCTCCTCCCCGCAAGCAGCTTTTCCCTGATAAAGAACAGCCCTCCCTGACACAAGGAGATTGAGCTGATGAAGCAAAGACCGCAAAAAAGGAGGACACGAGGCTGCACATCTCCAGCCCTCCTGTACGGCTCTGCTCTGCATGTGCGGAATCAACATTTACGGGCAGGAGCCAGCACAGGGCAGGCCAGCAGCAAGGAAGTCTTGATCCTATCTTTGGGAGAAATAAATAACCATATTTTACAAAATATAAGTGAGAAATAAAAGGCCAAGTTTGCATAAAATTCAAGCAAGCCAGTCTTGCAAGTCATAACTTAGCCAGCTCACACTGCTGTAAGACAGAGATCTGTAATCTAATTGAAGTGAATAGCCTGAAGTGCACCGCTATTAGAGAATCAAAGCTCCTGTCTCTCAGCTTCAATATCTGTGAAACAGAAGTAATAGTGTTTACCCACCTCACAAAGATAATAGGAGTAGTTACATCTGTACAGAAATGTGATCATGTAAAAAGCACTGTGGTATAGAAGTGCTAAATATTATTATTAGGTGTATGTTTTGGTACTCCAAAAATACAATTCATTCAAGCTCTTCTATTTCTTTGACACTTTTAACAGGCTTCCAATGTGGCTTAAAACCCCTGCTCAAAAATAAACATCAGAATAATGAGCTTTCCTTATTTAATTCACCAAATCGGCACAATAAGCTCATGTTTAAACAAAAAATGAAAAGGAAACTTGCTGCTGTGCCAGAACAGCAGCACAATCAATTTTAATTAGCATTGCTCATTGTGGGAAATGATAAGGTATCAGTCATAGTAATTGGTGGTGTTGACAATTAGTCAAAGTCATTAACATCTCAAGACCCAGGACAAAAAAAGCTCGCTGAATTTTAAATATCTGGAGAAGGCTTGCTTCGAAATTCTTAATTTTTGCACAGGCTGAAAACATTGCTTAGATTTATTATTTGTTAGTTTTCCATCAGAGCACGAGCACTGTAATAACCCGAACGTCACTAGCGCTTGATCAATACGCGTCTTCCACGGAGAGCTGCGGCAAGCGGGGCTCCCCTCCTCTCCTCCCGGAGCTTCGCTGGCGAGCACCGCCGCGTCCCCGCTTCCCACCTCTCTTCCCTTTGTTTCCCTTCGCCTGCTCTAGATGCTCGTCCCAGATCCTATCCCGGTAGACACATGCAGGACCGAATGGGTCAGGAAATGCTCTCAGCCAAGGGAAACACCTCCAGCTCCGAGCTGGAGCATTTCCAAACCCTGCGTGGTCCCATCCGGGAAAATAAGCCCTTACATACACAGAGCTAGGGTGGACGCTGGCCATACAAACAGAAGCAACTGCTATTTGCAGATATTGCCTGGACCACATCTTTTAATGGCCAATATGAGCAATTCCTCAGGCTTCTTAGAAGCTCATGTTATAAGACAAAGTCTGCGACAAGTCACCAGACACAATACAGGGCACTTAAGGGCTTTGACCTGGTCTCACTTACACCTGGGCAGCCCCAGCGACCTTCCTGCCTGTGTTTGCTGTCTGACTTACGCTGAAAGACAATCTGTGCTGGCAAAAGAGGTCGGTGATTATATTAACCAACTGAGTAAACCAGATAGCCTTCATATGGTTCAGATTAGAACTGACACAAAGATTTCTAATGGTTCAGTGACGTTAACGTGTTAATATCAGGTTATTTTGCTGACCATCAAACCCATAAAGTCTCCATGGTGTGGCAGACGGCTACTCGTACCTTCATGTTTTAGCTGTGAATAACTGAGACACCCGGTAAGTAGGTGCCTGAGAACAGGAGATGACCCACCACGATGAGTTGTATATGGCTCACTTATGGACACAGCTGATGCTAAAAAAGGTAGAACAAGATCGTCATCAATTGAACCAAAAAGCATTTAGTTAATCTGAAGGACTCCTGACCATCTGCCCTAGGAAGACTCAAATCATGGAAATACGCTGTCAATTGTTTTCTGCTAGAGGAGTTTCAGCGCAAACTCAATATATTCCACCTCCCACATCCTTCTGTACCTTTACTGTAAGTAAAGATGTGTACAACACTGCAATAGCCACCCTTCTGGTGGAAGCAGGTGTTATAGTTTAAAATAGCAGAGGTGACACGTATTACTCATTTGTCCTTTTACTCACTTTAATGTGTTTATTTGTATGGAAATTAAAGTCAGGTAAAAATACCATCTCTTTTCCTAGCATATGTATCTATTACACAATCACAGCTATTCTTCTGACCCTGGGCAATTACCACTCCCAAACAGACGCAGCCTTTCAAGCAACAGAGTAAAATATGAGACTGCCACCAAGGAATAAATCCTACCTGCCAGATGCTGTCGAGCAGCACCGCTGGCGTCACTGTCAGAGAACACAGTCTTAAAAGAAACTCCTCCAAAACCCAACTGAGATTCAAAGCAAAGAAACTCTGATTTAAATTCCCCCCTCAGCCACTGGCCTGCAGCAGCAGCGGGGCTCTGCCACTGTGTCCGCAAGATAAACACCATTTTCAAGGTCAATTTCCTATGACCAGTTGCTTCATTTCTCATCATTTTCTGTCCAACTTCATAGATTACCACTTAAAATTGATTTATTCCTTCCCTTTCTAGCATTACTTTGCACTTCATTTAAAAGGGGGGGTGGGGGGAATTTTTTTCTCTGTTCTGTACAACGGCGCTGTCATAAGACGATGAGGCTCAGCTGGGTTTCAATTGACTAAAATGACTGCTCAGTAAAGCAGTGTGTTATAAAAGCTAAACAAAATCAAGAGGTATGTTCCAACCATTTTCCCCTCTCTTCCCTACTGCTAGAAATATTGTTTTTTAGATACAGTGTCTTGAGCTTTTATGTTGCAGAGCTCTGACTGTAAAGAAAATGTTTTAATAGCCTCTAATAGAAAACAAAAGTTGTGTTTAGGTCTTCCTAGGGTTTGAGATTCCTTCTGCAGGCCGGTAGCACTCGCACTTTAGATCAGATTAAAGCTGACAGAGATGAAACTGCGCTGGCCCACATCCTTGGGCTTGCTCCAGGGCCTCTCATCTGCATTTCATCGCGATGTGAGCACATGTTCCCATCATTGGTACACTCATCTGCATCACTCTGAATGTTAATCACAGGCTAACCCAATTTCTTCAGTGAATTTATTACTTACTGTTCATTAAAGTTCATAAAACCTAATGTGAGCCTGAAATAGGTAGAACAACCTTAACAAGTAGTTCTTAGCTACACGGCAATTCAGAGTTGGCAGCGTAACCCCAAGGAGCTCCTCCTTCGAAGGCGGATGCCCAAATCTTTCATACGTTCTCCAGGGGACGCAAGGGGGGGGAAAGGAGGCAATGGGGCACCAAGAGCTGCCGTAGCTCTTTAGAAAGCTCTAAAATTGGCACCCTTGTAGGAACTCGCTTATCAAAACAAACACAGAATTTTTTTCAGAATTATCCAAATATATTTTTTCAGCGATTGAGGAAGAAACACCTAGGATGAAGGCAGAGAAGCTGCTGTCCTCCCCTTCTGCCCTTCACAGAGGCCCTGAGCTCACCAACACTTGCAAACCACCGACCACAAAGCACACGCGCAGCCCCGCTCAGTCCGACAAAGCTGCTGTCGTGCATAGAAACGAAGTGTGTCCCCAAGCGCCTGCAGCGTCGGGGCCCGCAGCTTCCGAATAAAGTGGCAATGCAAACGGGAGTGACTCCAAAGTAAGAGGAAGAGTTCGGTGGAGAGCACTCACGGGTCGAATCTCAGGCAGCACGCCCTGCAAATACTAAATGTTTTCCTGGCATCGGGAAGCGCGCGCTCTCTTGCTGATCTCCCTAGCAGTCGGATTTGACAAGTGATACTTTATTGCAGTAACCATTGCGATTTACTAATAATGCGTGGCAGGAACATGCTCAGCCAACACTCGGGTGCTTTAAAATAAGCACATGCTTCAATGCTTTGCTGAGCATGGCCCACAGAAGCCGCATTCGTGTTTTTTGTGTCGGGAAGAGGCAATCTAATGTATTCTAATCAACAGCTAGAGTAAACATTAACATCTACCTCCCCAATGAACTCTGTGCATTCAAAATTATCTGAATTTCCTACACCAGTTCCTCAAAAGCTCAGGAACGCACATGAATCCAAGCCTCCAAAATCCCGAGTGGAAACTGCTAAAATTCTCCAAAGGACATTATGATTGAAATATTCAATCAGATGATGCTACCATCAGAATAATGAAGCCTTTGGAGGATTTGCTTCATCGAGTATAAAATAATTTTGAGAGACACTTTAAAGGAAGAAACCATGTCTGTGGGAAGAAACGTGACCGACTTTTTGCCAGAAAGAAGATTATTCTGCAAGCCACAAAATGACACCTCTTGATAGTCCAACATCAGATCTGTTTCTAGGCTAAAATTATACATCACAAAATATATAAATACAATTTTTGCAAAGCTGTGTAAATGAAAACACATCTGTCAAGAAAAGAAATTACAGATGTTTATTCTCCATTCTTCAAAATTTCCATAACCATAGAATGAATCCAGGCTGGAATTAGAAATTTGCTCTCTCCTTTAATTAAATCAATTTGCATTTTTTTCTTCAGCTGATTAAATAATAGAAAAGCATAGAGGCAAGGGTGGGTTTCGTGATTAAAGGCACTGGATGAAGACCCGGGAGAGCTGAATTCAATTCGTGGTCCTGCCACAGACTTCCTCTGCGACCTTGGGCTTAATCTCTTTGCGCCTCTTTTCCCCATCTGCAGAAGAAGGATAATATTACTCTCACAGTCTCCATCTCGTCTATTAGATTGCGAGCTCTGCAGGGAAAGGACTATCTGTTACAGCTTGTACGGACAATACCTGCTACAACGGGGATGGGATCAGAGTGGGACCTCCTGCTGCTCTGCCCGTTCAAGCTCCCAGCGGCAGCAGCAAGCCGCGACCTTTCGCGGGATGGCATCGCTGCCATCCCCACGTGAGCCAAGCCTGTACGCAAGGAACAGAAAATAGTTTGGGGAAAGCGGCACAGGGCTTCACAGTGACTGTTACGGCCATTTTTTCCATAGGGAATGCTTTTTGCTCGCTAAGCTAACTCCGAAGTGCGGGTAGGTGAGCTGCGCACGGTGGTGCAGAGCGCTGCAGAGCGCAGGGCTGAGCTTAGCAGGGTGAGGTTTGCACTGAAGTACAAAGCAAGATGAGGCCAAACTTTTTATCACATTCTTTCTTCCAGGTCCTAATCCCGTTTCACAGAGCACGGCATTATACAGCATTGCATTTTTCGCAAGCAAGGCTGAGGTGCAACCTAATGAGAGTGTAAAACCTGACTTTAACAGGGCCAAAATAGCCCCTGGCTCTCCACTGGGACAGGGTTGCGGGTAAAGCTTGCAGCTGAGTGATCGCAAATACAGCCGAGAGAAAACAGGAATTCATCTCAGGAAAGAGACTAGATCTTAATGGAATTATTTTAGAGCACAATAAAACACCAAGCTGTCTTCATCACCACTATTACTCTTGCCCAGATAGACTGCAAGCATATCGCATCAAATCGACAGAAGGAAAATGAGTATCTTCAAAAGGAAACAGTTTACCACATACCACACAGTCCAGCTACTATCATGATAAGTTTCCTGATAGTGATCACATTAAAAACCCCAGTGGTTATAAGAGACTCTATGGAATTCATCATTTTTGATGGCTTTTCTTTTTTAATAGAACCAAAATAGAGTAATTTTGAATGAATATTTCTAGCTATGCTGTTTTAAAGGATTAACAAACCATTATGTACTGGAGCATACATAATGGAATCAGCAAACAGGAATCAGCAAATAATCTTCTGTCTCCGCAAAGACTAACGTGTAATTGCCAGAAGCACCGGGGGAATTTCTGCCTTTTGTTAAAGCTTCAGGAGGTGATTGTCGTCAACTTTCTTAATGTCCTCTGCTCATTGCAGGGGGGTTGGACTAGATGACCTTTAAAGGTGCCTTCCAACCCCAACCATTCTTTCATTCTATAAATTTGACAGCAATACAGAACACAACAATCAGTTACAGGCATGAAAGGCAACGGTTACTGTTTAATACAGTAACACAACTTTCACTACAGTCGGGAGCTAAAGCCTGCGTATTGATTTGTAGATGCAAGTGCTAACTGTTATTCAGTAGATTACGGGAAAAGAACAGTGAGCTTCTGAACGCTACGGACAAAGAGAGTCACGATATGCAAGATGAATTTTATGAAGCAAATTTTCTTCATGGAGCCTTTACACTGATACAGTCACAGTTTAAGTCCATGAACTGATAGCCGTGATCAGACAGCCGATAGGCATCGTATTTCCCTAAGCAATCGCTTTGCCATTAAAAAGCCTGCATCAAACCAAAACACAATGGGGGAGGACCAGAACACGAAGAATAAGTATCAGAAAGAAACCCAGAAATGTGGCAATATTACAAAACTAAACCAAAGCCCGTGTCTTTATAGAATGAATACATTCACGGCATTATGTGAGCGAGGGCCAGAAGTAAAGTATCACAAAAAATCTTCTTGTGTGACCATCTTCAAGGCAATAGGGATCTGGAAGCTTACCTCCTGGGGCGACGGCTTGATTCACATGGCATGCTAGCGCTGGAAGAAAGGCTGCACGCCCTACACAAAACCTCAGCAATAATGCATCTGATCACACTGATCCTACCGTAAGGAATTGTCTTCAAGAGAGAAGCAGCAAAAGGAGTACTTAAACACGGATCCCACAAGCTCTAAAAGGATTACTGGAGCACTCTTCCAGCTGGTTTCTCTAAAAGGCGGCTATTGGCACCCAGAGAGGAAAGAAAATAGCTGTAAACACTGTACAGCCGCATGCTGCACTCGAGGCTCAACGTGTCGTCCTACTACAGACTACAAATTTACAAAGTTCACGCTGAAATCAGATGGACTCAGGCCTACACACTGCATTTGGTATGAAAAGTACGCACACCGAATTTAGCTCTTCCTGTTCTTTTACACCCTTTTAATAATTGCATTTAGATTCTGTGGCTAAGGAATTACTGACAAAAATCGCACTTGAAGAAAGATTTTTCTGTTTTGAAAGCCAGTGCAGCATATAGTTCTTGAAAATAATTTATCACGCTCCCCTGTAAACATCCACACCCAACTTCTGCAGAACTCTTCTCATGTTTAGGTATAGAAAGGAAGACAAACAATGTCAAGTGAGATTCTCATTATAGATTAAGAGATTTCTTCTAAATAACTTATTAGAAAGGCTAAAATGTCCTAACGTGTTTTGTGGAAGATCGGAGGCCCCTCTGAGAATGCTTCTGGGGAATTTGAAAGAGCGACAGAAAGAAACGTGTCTGCCCAGATCACTGTGACAGAATTAACTCATATTCATGGATTTCTTTGAAAAATAAATATTCTCTGGTGTTACATTCTCTGTACTTTTGTTCTTCAAAGTTTCTCACTCCAAAGTAGCCAGCAGAGTTTTTGGTACTGGTACCAAACCCTACTGAAGGGCACAGGTGGTGGTAGATCCTTTCTTGAAAGGTCATGCAGTATCTGCTGAGGGATGCTAACAAGACATTATCCAAATAATTCACAAGATTTGTACAACCCTGTTCCACAACGCACAATTTCTACATGCAAATAGCAGGTTTCCCTCTGTTCCAGATTCTTATCTGGTATCTCTTTGCCCCACTAAAACTGGAAGAGCACAAATGCTGAGGCCAACTGCTCAAGCACCCTGGAGAAGTTAACGCAGTGGTCACCACGGCTGCTGGAAACGTCACTCTTTGTGCTAGAGCAGCATCCAGACACCCCAGTTAAGATAACGTGCTTACATGCAACAACACATACAATATATGGTAAAGGATACCTCTTGCATTCCCAAAGAGGGAAGGAGTCAGGAGATGGGTGTAAAAGCACAGTTACTGCGAATGTGGTAGGCAGAGAAATGGGGAACAGTGCTGGCACGGGCTAGAGGTATTTGAGGCGTCCCACCAAGGACAGTCAGGTGCTCACAGCCTGCACTGGGAGAAGGCTTGGAAAGGCACAGGGAGGCAAGAGCCGCGCGTACGCAGACCAACAGCAGCGGCTGGGGCTGGGGCGGCGAGGGGGAAGGTGCTATGGGAGAAATGCCTGAAGCAAGAGGAGGAGCAGGGGGATCACAGTAAGATAAACGTGGAGAAATAAACTGTCAATAGCTTCAAAAGTTGACATCAGACGATCGTGTCCAACACAGCAGAGAAGGCTGGCCCATATTCTCATCAAACACTCCAGGTCAGAAGCTGACTACAGCCGTAGCATTTTGAATGGAGTTGCAGGAACACGAAGCAGGGGACGAGGTCTGTTAGTCTCTTAGTTTTACCCAATGAACACATAAGATGCCGTAATCAATCATAACTACGCTAAGAATAGCATCACAGTGCTGGAGTGGAGGCAGTCTTTTACGGTAGCTGCTTTTCCCCAGTTGCTACAGATGAAAAGATTTTGCTCGAATGAACTGTGGAAGAGTTTCCTGTCCCGTGGCTGAAACTCACCAGCCTGCTGCCACTGTGCGAGGTTTACCTCTGTAATTCTGTTGCATTAACCCATCACAGGAGCTTTGCTGGATAACTTCCTCCCTCTATTTTCTGAGCAAATCGCTCACAAACAGCTGCTGGCCGAGCCAGAAAACTGCGTGCAGGTGTTCAAAAGCAATGTTAAAAATAAAAAGCCATAGAAACTGCTGAAATAAATGCAATTCCTATTAATAAACCTTTTAGACTTCTGTCAGGGCTGAGAAGTCAGGTACGAGATAGAAAGCGATGTTATGTATAACATACGTACTCCTTCAAACCTTATTATGCTGTAGCACATCTGTATTCCAGCAACATCTCAGGTAGGAAGTTGTAGCGATATTGACAAATCATATTCTGTCCACATCACTAGGGTGCCAGAAATGTTTCAAAATGCCTGGAGGATCACTGGGCAACTCTCCTAATGTATATATAAAGAGAAATCTTGTTTTGTCTCCCTAGAGACAGTTTCTCTTCTAATGGAGTGTGGTCACAGGGACTCTGCTTAATTCATGCATTTAACTCTTGATCTCCATCATTTCACAGCGTTTTTGTGCTAACTACAACGTATAGAGGCCATTAGGCAGGAAGACTAAAATTGACTTTTCTTCCTTCATGGATTATACAGAAGGAATGGGAGCAAGTCGGGCTCGTTAGCATATGTTTAAAGAGTTCATGGGGCTGGCAGTAGCAGAAAGTACCCAGCAACCAGCAGAGACATTTAATTCCAAACCTTGCACATCAACATTAAAAGGAATATCTCCACTTCTCACTGTTATATCATGAAATGAACCAGAAGAAGCTAAACTAGGACCTCTGGAGGTGCTGACAACAGAGAGTCTTCAGAGCTTAGAGAAAGGTGGCATGAATTTTAATTTTGTAGCAAACTAACTGTTAGACTACTTATTCCCCTTCAGTGGAAGGATTAGTGTTAAAATGCACGCTCAAAGTCTTGCGGTGCAGCCAGGCATGCAAGGAACAAGGCTGCGTGTTTCTGGAGCTCGGGGAGCGCAGCTCCGTCCCGGCAGCACCGCGACCACCGCAACCTCTCGCCGGATGCACCGCGGCAGTTTCTGGTCACCTAACCTGGGCTGCCACATGCAAACCTCGCACCCAAGGTGCGGCCCGCGCCTGGGAACCCAACAAGCGATGCGGTATCTCTCCGGTAACCTCAGCATCCTCATCCAGAGGAACAAAGGGGTGCTGGCTTGCAAACGCAGGTGGGTTCGACCTAGATGATGGAAGGCTGTCTTTCCACCGGGGACCACCCCTGAGGTGAGACGGCCAAACGGCACGTCAGCCCGCCCCTCATCACTCCCAGTCTGCAGCTGGGCCCATTAGGGCTGGTCTGAAAACACACCACCACGCTCAGCATCAGCCTCGCAGGTATTTCAGGGTTGTCTCATCCGAGCACAGCAATCTCTTACAGACCAGCAAGACGACCCGGTGAGAGCAGGAGGAGCTTCAGCCACTTCGCTTCCACCCGTCCCTGCTTACGGACCAGCGACTTGCGCCATTAAATGACCTTCAGGTGCCACCCACTAGGTCACACTGCCCAAGGAGAGAGGAGGGACCGAGCAGTCTCACCATGAGCAGCAAGGCATACGCGGAGGTCATGAAAATGGGTTTGGTGTGGAAAGGGGCAGCAAAAGGCTCCCTTGTGCCTTCCCCAGCCCCCTCACCCAGGGCTGGCGGCCTCAGCCTGGAGCCAAGAGCAGCAGCGGGGCTCTTCCCTCCCAGATCACCAGCCCGTGGAGAGCAGGTCTCTGCAGAGACAATTTAAGGCAGGAAGATCAGTAATGGTATTTTCACACAAACCTCCTGAATAATAGACTTTGCGGTAGCTGAAATTCTGGGAATGGGATAGGGCTTTTCTGCTTAATTCCCAGAGAATTTGCATTCTACTGTTTGAGTGTTTCCCCCACCCCCATACACCCATCCAAAAAGAAAAACCTTTCGCTTAAGGATCTGAACCCGCTCTCGCGCAAGGCAGGCTGCGGGTGTGCGCCACGGGGCGGGAGGAGAGGCAGGGCAGCGCAACAGGCCCACGCGTGCCCATGCTGCAAATATCCTCCTTGCTTGAGATTTTGAAAAATGTCAGATATCAAGGAGCATATGTTAGAAGTGCCCCTGAGCAGTCACAGAACACTACATTTGCAAACAGAGAAAACCAATTTGAATCACTCAATACATTTGCACGCGGCATCTGCAGGATATTTTAGAATCAAGATTAATACGCACATTGAAGCAGGGGGGACGGTAATGACAGGCAGGGTGAGCCAGCTCCGTGGCCAGGGAGCAGCAACGAAGGACGCGTGGGGAAATGGGAACCCTTCACAAAACCTCTCCGGGGGCAGAAGCAGGTTTCGGGTGCCCTGCTGGCTGACGAATGCCGATACAGAGGGTATTCACTGCTTTTGCAGATTACTGCTGTTCACAACGAGGTCGGAAAAGGCCATGTGAAATTAGATCTTAATCTCGTGCCCGGTGGCTGGCAGGGATCCCACCCGGGCTCAGCAGCTCACAGGGATGTGTCATGCACCCTCTCAAACACCCCCAAAACTGCAGACCCTTACCCTTCACCTTCTTTATCACCTTTACTAATGAAGAAGTCAAGTTCAAAGAGCAACACGAGGGAGGCAAAGCCCCCCCCAGACATCTTCTCAAGCTCATTTTATGCAGTTATTGCTTATAATGAAATGTTTGGGGGGCATTCTGAAGTGCAAATTGCAACAAAAGGCCTCGGTGACGTCCTGCTTGCCAGCGCCATCGTACTTCATTCATCCTCGCTAAGAGGTGGCTACTGCGCTAGGGTTGAGGAGCTTGGGCTTTTGAAGCGTAAGGCTTCAGTTTATCAGGTAAATAAGCCGAGGAGGTGATAAGCCACTCTCTGAAAGCCCTTCAGTAATCGCAGTGATATATGCCTTGAATTCACACTCCTTTCAGATTTCCCCGGCTTTTTAATGACAGAAAAGAAGATCTCAGTTTCAGAAATATTCAGTGTCCTCTATTGTCAGTCTCTAGCTTAAAAAATAATTAAGTTTACTCTCCTGCTAGCCTGTTATCAGGTCAGTGCAAGATGCTAAGAGATCAGTATGCCATGGTAAGAAATATTTCTGTCTATTTAACCCACTAATTCAATCTCAGTAAAGAATGAAACCCATGAAGTATCTATTTATAAAGTAAATATAGCAAGTAGAAATCAAATATTGGTCCTGTTTCAGGCCACTAGCTGAGAGGATGCTGGGAAGGCAATAGCCACGATTTTTACAGCGTTAAAAAGGAGTGGTTTGTTCCTACCGCTCTTTGTCATTTTTTTTCATGCCCACAAGTGTCATCCCGAAAAATGTTATGGGGAGCACTGGAGGAGAAGTACCTCAGCCGCAACCTGAGAAAACACTCCTGAAGCGTACGCAAGTCCAGGCACTGTGCATGGCAGGACTCGCTGTCCTTCTCTTTACCGGGGAGGTAAAAGTATCAGACATCAAGTGGTAGATGCACACAGAATTCAGGCAATTATCGCCGACTGTCAACAGCTCATTTAAATGTTTCCTTCTGTAAATGCAGCTTTGTGGACTGGCAATTTCCATAAAGGTATTCATTCTCCTTGGAATCTTCCAGGTATTTGCAACAAAAGCCGGTGCCTCCTGAATTAAAGTGTTTCCACTCAGCCATCCTCCCTTAGAGCCTCGGGGGTGGGGTGGGTGGGGGGGGTGTTTAATTGGATTACTTCACGGAGATTATTTTCCAGTACAGTCTAGACCTAAATATATTGGGATGTACCTTCTCTCACCATGCTGACGGGGGACCCCAGCACCCCGTGGGAGGACAGTCCTGGCTCACGGAATGAAATGGAGGTAACATGGACATCCTGGTGGTGCTCAGGAAGCATCACCAAGGCACCTACCAAAATTTTGGGGGAGGAGAATTTAAAAAGTTCCAGGTTTTAGCATTTAGCACTTCTTCCTCCCCCCACCCTTATTTTTTCGGCTAAAGCAGCCCATTATGTCCCCTATTTTCTTCATCCCCTAACATACGGTGTTGAACCGACTCCGGTCTACCTTTCCCATTTTGCAAATCCAGCAGAAACTGTCTATCCTGTATTCTCATCATCCATTCATCATATGAATTAATGCGGAAGTTTCAAGTGCCAAACTAATACAGCTTTAGAGTGCAATTAAAAATGCATTTAATTCCACTAATATTTCACAAAGAACATTCTCACAAATAGCAACTCCTTCCAAAAAAAAAAAAAATCACATAGTAAACGTCACAAGTGCCTTAAATAAAGGGAATTGCTATTGATCTCTGGGTATCCTAAATTCAGTAAAATACTGTGGCAAAATTGTTTTCTAATGAAACCGTAATTTAAATGTCATTAATTTCATATTTGCCATTTCCTTTTTACTACACTGATCCCTAAATTAAGGGCCTTAGTGTCTCCTATGTTATTTAGGGATTTAATCGCTTTGATCCAGATTTAAAGGTTTAGAAGTGTTGTGTTTGGAGTTTCTCATATACTGTCCTAGAAGCCATTAAACCTCTGCCAGAATCAGGGTGCAAGCTAATCATATTTTCCAAATAGATCTGTATTTTTCGACTGGTGAAGACACCTCAATATTTTCCATTTCTAACCAACCGACCCCCATTTCTCCCTTTTCATGGCAGAGCAGTGCAGCTGAGGAGCCTTCTCATGGGATGATTTCTGACCCCAAACACATTTCAATAGGGGAATTTTTATTCCTTTCAAAAACCAGCCACGAAAAATAGAGTGCGTTAAATCACAAAAGCCCAGCTGCCACAAACGAGGTGTTAAAGCTGGCTTGTTATGACCGCTGCGATCCTTACTAATTTCTTGGACTCCATCCCCTTTGCAGAATGTGGGCTGCTTCTCTTGCCACAACATGGGGCAGTGATGGGTGAACACGTGGAAGGCAGGCGGGCGAGACCAACCTTTCTCACTTTACCAGTTCAAACCACAACACAAAAAAATACTACAAACAGCGCATAGAAAACGTACAACCCCCCTGGGTAAACCCTCACGTACTTCAGCTGCGTGGGACAAGCACAAACATATCAGAGGTTCGCGACCCCTACAAGAATAGTCACCTCAGTTAGTGGCATGTGAGGGGACACAGCTTGCAAACCGTGCGAGGTACGATGTCCAAAGGCAGGCAGGAGTGAACTCTAAATGCATTTCCTAGGTATAACTGGATGGCTTTTGAAGGGAGTGGTGCACTCCTCTGTGACTTGCACACTTTGTGTAATAACTTTAATGCACTAAAATTATTGTTGTTTCCCCATGTACAAGGATCTCCCCTTAATTGTCCATGTAGAGAATTTAAATAGTTCAACGTGGAGTTGAATTCTTCATTTAAGTGGTTTGTGTCTTTATTGGATAATCTCTTACATGTGCTTCATTATATCAATAACAGTAGGAAATTATTGATTTTTCTAAAGCCATTAAGTTCAATTAGCTTTACAATTCAAATGGAAAAATGGTAAATTACCTTCATTTGATGATAAAAACAGTAAGAGGGGAAAAAAAGGATAATACCCTAATTTGTGAAGTATGTGAGTAAAGTGGTAAAGGTAAAGCAAACAAATGAATATTAGCATAACAGCTCTAATCAGCACTGTTCGGCATTTAAAACTGGCATCATTATGCTTACTGGACTGTGTAGCAATAAGTAGTTGTGATGATGTTTACCCACTTAATCTTGTGAATAAATTAAAGCAGAATAAATAATAAACAATAGGAAAAAGGGTGGAAAATCATTTGGAACAAATTAGGCTTCTGCTTATCTTCGGCCTAAGGCACACACAGCATACCCCAAAAGTTGTTGAATATTGAAATGTAGCGAAGTTGGAAACACAGACCCAAACCTCCCCAGGGTTTCGGGAGACAAACCTGGGCAGGTCCCACTGCCCCCTGCCCTTGGGCAGGCCCCAGCCCAAACCCAAACCCAAGCCCAAGCCCAAGCCCACCACCTGCAGTGGGGTTTACTGCAACGCACAAGTATCGTGCGGGATTCTGTAGAAACCAAACGCAATAACCCAGCCTAGCTTCTGTGTGAACCCTGCCTATAAAACTCAGCGGTACGCAGATCCATGAGTTACAAACTGAAAGCCTGATTTACAAATCCATTTAAGCATATGCTAGTGATCAACTAATATATGATAAGCCACCTGATCTAGAGTGGATTTTACTTATTAATTTTACAGGAATATAACATTCCTGCTGCTGTTCACAAATACCACACAAAAATCCAAGTAGCGATAAGACCAATGAAATTGTAAAATAAAACTGAGCATGTAGTAAATGAAATAACCTTTTTTAAAATTTGTATCTAAATTTGTATTTTAAAAGTTTACTGGGAAACAATAGCAAAATTTTATCATTTAAGCTCAGTTATTGCTCTCAGAAGACCAGAATCAAAGCTTTTAGCTGCTTTCCCCACCCCCCACTCCCAACAGAAATCGTAATTCGTTCTTTCTCCGTTTACTACAGCACCAAACAGAACTTTTCAGCAAGCTTTGTTTGGGTCGCTGTCCCTAACACAGATTCACCAAGGAGCGCCTCCCTCCACCCAGCTGGACTTGCACACGCTTCACCGGAAGCCCAGGGAGGAATTCCAGTGTCACGACGAAGCATACGCTGACGTGAGACGAGACAAGAAATATTTTGCCTGACTGATTGACCAGGCAAGACAGAGCTCTACATCTTCTATATTCAGTCCCTGCTAGAAGGTACTGTGCACCTGGGAGGACTGGTACCAGGATTTGTAAAGCCTCCAAGAAAGCTCTTGCGTGATGCTGCCTTTCTGCCTAATACCGTTGCCGTTCCCAGCCATGCCCAGACTATTGATTTCTACAGTGACTGCAATCAGTCATAATGAGGAAACAAGAAAGAAGCCAGCCAGCCAGCCACAAACCCACAATCAGATATTATCTGGGGCTCAGCGCTGATTTAATTTCTACTGACCCAGTCGTTTGGGTTGGCTGGAGGTTTTGTGCGGGACTAAGAGTTCACTTTGTGCCCAACAGTAATCTTAGCATTATTACTGTGTTCATCATCTTCAAGGCATTCTACGAACAGCAAGAAAACATTTTGTTACTTACTTCTGTCATTCTTACATGTTGAAGTTTGTTCTTCTTATTTTACCTTTACAGGTTATTTTATTAACAGTAAGAAAGTGTCTAGTCATTTCCTTATCAAATATCATGCTAACTAACTGGGGTTTTTGCTGAATAATTCACCTTTAATGTTCTCCCCCCCCCCCCCCGAATTCCTCCTCCTCACTTCATATCCAGCTGCAATAAACTTTACTGCTTAATACTATAAAACCCAGATACATTCATTTTCCAGATAAGGAATATAAACTTTGAAATTATGTATTCCCAAGGCTTTCCACCTCTGGCAGCCTTCTGAAGAACTGAGAAGTATGTGCTTAGTTCCTCCTTCCCTTTTCTCTTCTTTTTGTCCTCAGCCCTTCCCCTATTTTTTTTTGTGTGCCCAGATACCTCTCCGGTTGTTTCATTTTAGCCCCACAACACTTTAAATGATTTCTGAAGCTGCTTCCTTTGACCTGGCTTCGTAGCACAGAAAGGTCTATACTTCAACAGCAGTATAAGAAAAATAAATGGTTTTATAGATGGAGAAACAGAGGTACGGAGACTGCGTAGCTGGATCCAGACCAAGCTCTGGAGAGCGCACCACCATTTAATTCAAATATTCCCACCTGCCGTGGTCAGTACGTTCAATGGCTGTTCCCAACGCAAGATGTAGTTCTGGGTCTTTTGTGGCCACAGGCTCTCACATTGCCATCTGTGGGAAAGGCTTTCCTCCAGCTCTGGTTTTCTAAGACAGTAATGTGAAGTGATGACCAGACCAAAGATATTAATGGTTTTGTCATCTTTTGACAGCTTCGTCCCTGCCCAGGGTATTTAGAAGACTACCCTAAGGTCTGGGACGAAGACAGAACGCTAGGCTGGTGTCTGCCTACCAAAAGCCATCTGTGACTCAGTATCTTGCTTAAAAAGTCTTTCTGCGAGCTACACAGAATGACTTTACAGACTGCATGTGCCCACAGGCCATCCTTTGGGAACTCTTTCTGCACGATGAGTTAAAGCTTAGCCAGGCAGAAGGCAGATGTTCTTGAAGGCAAGCATAAGGCTGTGGAATCATCTGCAAAGCTTAGGAGAAAATTCACACCCATCCACCCCAAATGCAGGATACAAGTCTTGATTGTCCCTGCTTTAACGTCAGTGCACAGCAACTGATGCATTAAAAAAAACAAAAAGAAACTCCTTCTGCCTCAGAAAGAGACTTCCACAATAACAGAACGAACCAAACAAAAATGCTATTAAAATAAAACACTCCATTGCTCACACTGCTATTCCTGGGGAGAGATGACAGAATAAACACCACATGATGGATGCTAGTCCCGCTGCTTAATGCGCTACAGGACAGCACTCTCATGCGATAGGGATGAAAACAGCCTCAGACCGACAGAAAACAAACTAGGGCGGAAAGGAAGAAGCATCCCAGGCTGAAGTTTCTGGCCCAGGGCTGCCTCTCATTAAAACCATGCAAAAATTGTCACTTCAACATAAAGCTAAATGCAATTCAGCACTATTGACTCAGTTCTGTGGGTTTGGCGGTGTTTTTTTTTTTCCTAAGCCTGACACTGGAGGGAAACCTTCTAGTGCTCCCACAGATAAGCTGAGCTACATCTGCAGAAAGCCCCTAGCTGGGGAATTTTGCAGAGTTGTCATGCACTTTATTTGCTCTTTACTACAAGATGCTCATCTTGTGCAAAGGATCTTTACAGGTCTCGCACTATGAAGTCTTTTTGCCAATCATTCAATCATTTTATTCCACTTCCCCAGTATGGTCACACTATTGATTTCTTTCTTTAGTAATGCAATCAGTGGTAATGGGAGAATAACAAAGCATCTATCCCAGATTTCAAACCTGCAATCAAATCTCTTCTAGACTTCACCATTGATTTAATTTCTAGTAAACATTTCCAATCTTAATCGCTGAAAGTGTGGCTTTTGTAGATGTCGGGAAAATATTCTCCATTTAACATTTCGAAAGAGGCTATGTGCAAGAATTGATTTCCAGGTGTTAAGTTGTAACGTTGAAACCAAATGTATCTCTCTACTGAGCCTAACATGAAATTCTAATACCCATTGGCAAAAACAGCCCAACACTACATATATATTTGCGCTATCGCCAGACTTGCTTCTCGTTCAACTGATACGAGCAGTTCTGACTGCTTCCTGACTGTGCTCTGTTCAGCTTTGACACCTTCAACCACGTTTTCAAGAATACAGCCTTCTTCATTAGGAACCAACATTCACACGCAGCCTGTTATTTGTCATACAATTATTGTAACTGTACACACAGTAGGAAGGAAGGAAGGAAGGAAGAAAGAAATTGTGGTTAAAAACACTACATCAGGACATAACGTATCTGGGGACCTTTTCCCCACACAAAACACTCTCTTGGAGCATCACCTTCACATTTGTAAACTGGGATTCTGTTAGACCTATATATGCCACCTTTCTCTCGTTATACATATATACATTTATATATATATACACACAGGACAAGAAGGTGTTTCACAGAAGTCTGCCTTCCCAATAGCAGCGTTCCACCTTTGTATTGCGTAGGGCATATTGCAGCACTGGGGCTTAGCCTTTCGCCTACAGAAACTGCTGCATCCTTTCCTACTAAATTTCTAAATCAGTGTGATCCCCACCTCCAAAGCTTGATGTTATCACCATTATATTGTTAAGAATCAATAGCAATTGCTTCTTCTTGGGAGTTTTTATGATCTTTTACTAGAAAACAAACAAAAAATTTGAAAAAAAAGAAGTCGCCCTTCTGCTGAATAAGTGAAATAGCCTAAAGAAGAAATACCTACTCTTTAGCCGTTATTAATTAACTACCTGAAATATGGTACAAGTGTGAACACGTATGCGCAGGGGGCCTGAACTTTTAAGAAGATGGTTATGCAAAAGTGGAGGGTGATCGGAACAGAAACATCAAGAGCAGAGAAGTATTGCACAAATAGGAGTACTCTACTTCGCAGTTCCCGAGGGAGCTGGAAGAGAAAAAGAAATAACAAGTAGATGTATTAAAATGTGAGCAAACTCTTAAGTGGCTGTGATGAAGTATCCTATAAAATACCTCAACAGTTAAAGGCAAGCAATGACTGGTCTGCCCAGGGACCAAAGTTCATACCCTCTGAATCACACTGATACGGGTCCCTTCCAATATCACATTTTCTGATCAGATGTCACACTAGGGTTCCCATTTGGGAGAAGCAGCAGGTGTTCTCCCTTATTTTTATTTTTGACAAGCAGGGCAGGCTGGATTCACCATCGTTTCACAGAAGCCTGAGTGTATTTCTGAAAGAAGCGCTCCGGTTCAAGCACAAAGCATCGAGCCTGATGAAAGGGTTGCTGAGTGACATCCTTTGGCCCAGGCTATGCAGGAGGCAGGACTCGATGATCATGATATAACCTCATCTGGCTTTTACCATCTGTGAAGCTGCGAAGCGTAGCCTGAAAGAACCAGAGTTTCTGAACATTCGTAAGGTCTAATTGTATCTGTATCCAACCTAGCATGACAGCTGCACGTGCTAGAAGAATAGCCAAATCTAAAATAAAATGTGTTTCTTGTGACACTCTCCCAAAGGCCATTATTTGAAGGGCAGTCCCACTGCAAAGACATCAGAGCTAGTGGCTTGGTTTCAGCATCAGTATATACCAGCCTGTTTTATGCCTGGTTTATATAGACAGAGAGAGGCCAGTAGATCCTAAGGTGGCTCTTTCATTGAATCAACCACAATCACAGGCAGCCAAATACCATTTAACATTATAGATGATGTAATTCCACTGGGATGCAGTTAAAACGAGTCCCAACTCACTTTCCCTAGAGGAATGCAATTTATCTGGGCTTACAGCTGTTGCATTCACAGGATAAGATTATAAAATAATCCTTTCAGGAGCATTAGGAGATATGGGTGGCCAGAGCAATAGAGTCGCACCGATGTTCTGGGAAACGCTCTAACTGCGAACGTGATTTGGGGAAATGAGTATGTGTCCTGCAGGACCTCTATGAATTTCTATGTGCCTGCTTGAAAAGCTTGGCTTCTCCAAACGCCGGGAATTGGGAAAGGAGCCCACTGCATGACCAAGCATTTTCATGAGAATCAATAGTAAAATGAGCAGAGGAAGAATTTAATGGAAACGTAACATGAACTCAGTAGGACAGAATTATATCCCCACGATGCTCCTCTGCAAATATAACAGTTTCATAGAGTTGGTGCAAACCCTTGCACCTACATAGTCCATAAGCACATTGACGATTCCCAGCAGGTATGGATTTACTGCCTATTATTCATTCCTCCTTAGTAATAATATCAATTTAGCTGTTAGTTTTTGTTTTGACTCAGTGCTTAGGAATCAGCGGGGCGATAAAGCTATTTAAATGGAAATACTATTCAAATACACAATCACCTGATTGGAACACGAACAGCTCCTGCTTCTGAACATTTCTCATATAATAGCTGCTTTTTCCCCTCATTAAATGCAGAAATCTGATTAACATTTAGATCACACGTGCTTTACTTACAGCAATTAGGACCAGATACTAGAGTTTTGTTAAACTATGTAGGATTTTTATGCTTTATCATGAAGGGAAGAACAAAGAAGCTCCATAACACTACATCTGGTCCTTTCTACCGCTTCTGTTATGCACGTGCTGTCAAGGACAAACGTTAACTTTAAAGAGAAGTCTGCAGGGACAAACTTACTGAGAAAAAAATTGGACACTTGGATGAACTCAGCTTTGTAATGTAGTACAATGACTGTTAACACTATAATTCTGTGTATTTGCTGGCAACACCCAATTAAACAGTCTAAGGGGTTACAACAGCTACAGATTAGGAAATAGCTGCTAGAAAAAACGTATGTGGCCTGAAAACGAAAACCTTTTTTGTTCTGATCAAAAAATAATAGTAATCTGCAATTCATAAGGTTCAATTCAAGTTAGAAAGGATCAAATCTCAGTCGTTCTAAAAGCTTCAGAAATATAACTGAAGAGATAAAAATAATGTGGTGGACATCATAATTTCTCAAGCCACGTTGCCACATACTTCACAAGCTGTCATGCTGTTCAGTGAACGCAAAACATGCAGCTCAGCCCTTTAAAATAAGCAGCACAACCAGAATTAAACAGTAAAACAAAACAAATGAAACTGTAGCTTAAGAATCCCCAAGTATATTAACATTTCCTCCAACAGTCTGCTCTGACTGGTCCCAAAAAAGATTAAAATAATTTTAATGAAGCGTTTTCCAAAACTAAATTCCACCTGAACGAGTAGGATGGAAATGTGTTTCCCAGACAGCTTCCCATGGTTTCAGTGCCTTGCCCCATCAGGGGCTCAGCAAAGCAGATGCCTTTTCATAGAGCGCACCACCCTCAAGGCCACCAGAAAACCAACAGCTTTCAGAGGCAGCCGCCCATCTCCATGGTTGGAGGATGCACAGACCTCGCGGTTCCACCGACTCAGAGAGCAGACTTATTTTTAGCAGTGATCGACTTCTCCAGGCAGCGATCTCTCAGGTTTCTTGGGGTCACAGAGCCTGGAGACCCCAGCCAGGCAGCTACAGGCACATGTACAGAACAGCTGCATGGCAGAGGCGCAGCGAGCCCACTGCATCCCATGTCAGCATCTTTGCCTGTTCAGCATAAAGCTAATCTGCACCGCGCAGCAGATCTGACACCAGTCCCGCATGCCAGATGTGCCGCTCGCACAATGACCGGGTGCACACATGCAGTAGATACGATATGAGACACACAGGACGCCTGCCATGGACAACCCAGCACTTGATGGGCTTTGACGTAAATGCTGATATCAAAAGCAGAAAGTCTTGCCAGAGGTCTCTAATGCTTTGGTTCCTTTGGAGCAGTTCACCAGAAACGCAGTTTGTGCCATGCTTGCTTCTTGCCAGTGTGTCGCACAAACCAGGCAGAAAAGTTTCTCCCTTGACCGCTTTCTTTTGATGTGCCACCCTAACTCCCCATGTCCTCAGGAAACACAAAAGCCTGTTTTTCACGTATTTATAAGGGAGTAAGCAGGCATGCATGTGCGGTGGAAAAGATCATCTCTCCACAACATACAAAACCGAGCCTAAAAACAATGCAAATCCATTTTCTCTCTTTACGGGTCACCTTTAGTCTTTTATACAAGTGCTCACTCAGGTCAAGGTTGAACTGACTTAAGAAAAGGGCTCAGAGTCCTTTGAAAGGGCCTATGAGTACAATCTTGTGTCTGCATTTAATTAATCAGCTGAAGCTTCCAAATCTGTACCATTACCTCTTTAATGGACCAGTACCCTGAAGGCTTTTGCAGAGAGCACCATGGCCCATGGGGCATGCTGATGGAAACCACCACCAGTTACAATTCCCACGTTTGTGGCAACTCTACACAACATGAGGCACGCTAACAAAAGAGCTCCAAGTTTGAGAGACTAAATATTAATTGATGGTAAACAGAGTAAGATTTAGTGGCAGCGATTAGCTTCCCCAGTTGCTTTATGGGTAATGTTGTTGTTGGTTAATGAACTGTGTCTTTTCCTTTCTCTCTCTTTTTTTTTTTTAATCCTGCAGATGTCCGGTGTGGAAGAGCTGTTCCTCAGACGGCTCCCAGATGAACAGCCTGGTGAATGTCTAACTTCCCACGCAGTCTGTATTCCTCAGACACTAATTAGTGGTATTTCAGGAGCTGTGAATGATGGAAGAGTCTACTTTTTGTGTGTGTGTGTGCGTGCGTGTGTTAGAGATGTTAATAATCTAGATCAGACCTGCTTTTGCAATTGCTTTCCACACCACTAACCTGATGCCCACCAAAATGCCTCAAGGGCCTGAAAAGCAGACGGGAGGTGCCTCGCGGTGGCCTTCTGCACAGGGGTGAGCTGCAGCTTCACTTTCTTAACAAGAACGTGAAGAAAACCAGGAAACATTCGGAAATGCGTAAGACGCAACCTTGTTGATTGGTGCACTTTATTACCTGCATCCCAAAGCTAGCAGCAGCTTCTGGCTTGGGTGAAAAGTGCCAGTGAGCCTTCGCGCTTTCCACTATTACGGGTATTGATTTAAAAGGACCAGTAACATTCCCATTAGCACCTCTGGTGGTATATGGACATCTTGCATGACCCAGCCGAGACTCTGTAACAAGAAGAGAGATGGGTTTTTTTTGTTTTTTAAGTAACCAACCCCACTAGCTCTAGGAGAAATCGTGGGTTGGGAAGACAGCAAATATTTCCTCCATCACATCTGCAGTTTTGTAGGCGATAAAATCTGGTGGAACTACTGGAACATCTCGCCTGATCTGCACCAAATAGGACACGACTTGAAAACAGTCACTGATGGAGAATGCCACACCCTATGGTACGTTGTGGCAATGATTTTGATTATCCTCTCTATTTAAAATGTGTGTCTTGTTTCTAGTTTGCAAGAGGCTCGTGTTTTCTTAGGACCATTGGCAGGATCAAACTTTACTGCCCATGGATGAGTGGGCACCCTTAGGAACTGACCAGCTCTGACAAAAGGACGAAGGGCTTCTCCTCCTCCTCCTGCCTTTTCTGCCATTCATTTTGGCTCCCCAGGCTCCAGCAAGGCAACGGTCATGGTTGCTTTGCTGCTCCTGACAATCCCTCGCCCAAGGCAAATGCACCTGTTCCAGCATGGCCTTCTCCAGGGGGCACAACACCTTCAGAGATACACTGGCTCCAGCACGACCTTACCCACAGCCACAGTCTCTTCAGAAAGCAAGCTGCTCCAACATGGCCTTTCCCACGGCTGCAGTCTCTCCAGGGCTGTACCTGCTCTGTCGTGGGCTTATCCACGGACACAGGCTTTAAGATGCTCCAGCATGACCTCACGTGCAGCCACTGATGCTTCAAGGTATACCTGCTGCAGCATGGACTTATCCACAGCCACAGATACATTGAGGTGTGCCTTCTCCCGTGTAGACTTATCCTTGGGCCAGATCCCTTCAGAGGTAGGCCTGCTGTGGCACAGGTATAACCACAGCCACAGATGGTTCGAGATGTACCTGCTCTAGCACGGGCTTATCCACAGCCACAGACGCTTCGGGATGTCCTGCTCCCACATGGACTCGTCCACAGGACATAGTCCCTTTGACTCGAGTTCACACTGGAGTTCCAGCCTGTCCACTACAGCAGCACAGGAACAGCAGCGATGCCCCGGCCATCTGCCAGCCCAGGCACATCGCCATTGCTGTTATCGAAACGTTCCCAGGCACAGCAGAGTAAGATGATAAGCACTACAACAGCGCAGCAAGCAGCAAAAAGCAAAAAGCAGTCATAAACCAGCACTAGACTAATATACAGTAAGGCAAGCAAGCCCCATGGCAAGCACAGGAGCCTGCCAATTAATAGCTAAACAGCAATAACAGCTATAAATCTGATCTAGCACATTCCAATCAAACCTGTGATTACCTTAAACCCTCTGAGCCCCACATGGGGCACCAAAAAGGACTGTTGTGGTTTAACCCCCGCCAGCAACTCAGCCCCACCCAGCCGCTTGCTCACTCCCCCCACATTGGGGTGGGGGAAAGAATCAGAAAAGTGAGAAAACTCATGGGTTGAGAAAAAGACAGTTGAATAGGTAAAGCAAAAGCCATGCACACAAGCAGAGCAAAGCAAAGCAAGGAATTCATTCAACACTTCCCACCGGCAGGCAGGTGTTCGGCCATCTCCGGGAAAGCCGGGCTCCGTCATGCCTAACAGCGTCTTGGGAAGACAAACGTCATCACTGCAAACGTACCCCCCCTTCCTCCTTCTTCCCTCAGCTTTACAGGCTTCATACGGTATGGAATACCCCTTGGGTCAGTGGGGGTCAGCTGTCCCACTGCGTACCCTCCCAAATCCTTGTGCACCCCCCGCCTCCTCGCTGGTGGGGCGGGGTGAGAAGCAGAAAAGACCTTGGCTCTGTGTGAGCACTGCTCAGCGATAACAAAAACGTCCCTGTATTACCAACACTGTTTTTCAGCACAATTCCAAACCACAGCCCCATACTAGCTACTGTGAAGAAACTTAACTCTACCCCAGCCAAAACCAGCAGACCTCCAATACTTAACACAAGAAAAAGGCTAAAGGAGATTTTCTCCAGTTCTGCTACTCCCCATCTGTCACTATACTGGTAGGTACGCTACAAATACATGTAAAATATATTCTTCTGAGCCTGTTTCAGTCTACACTGCCCAATAAAGGTCCCCTTCTTCCCCCCAAGAACTAATAAACAAGACGATTAGCAAATTGCTTAACACAGGGGGAAGACAACCCCAAAACAGCCTCTGAGAACTGATCTCCCAGCTATTATTTACAAACCAAGATCTGAACTAGTATCAAGCAGCTGGCTGAATTTGGGATCTGGCTCCCTTGCATCAGTGGGGTACCATGCACCCTCCGTTCTGATGCCATCCCCAGAAGGCGAGAGGAATCCAGGCTCTTCCAGAATAAGTCCTTGTGTACAACTGTGTGAAATCAATAGGCACTTAGAGTAATTTTCTGTAACAATAGCACATCACATGATAAACGAATCAGTTCAGAGGAAGAGATGACTTTTTTATTGCTACATCCAATTTATCATTTAGTCTTTCCACAGAATGGATTCAAAACAAAAACATGTGCATTTATAAGAAAGCTTCTAAGAGAAGCAGCACCAGCTAAAAGATGGAAAAATTCATGCTGGGGTTTTCTCACCCCGATCCTGCCCCCCCCCTTTCCATTTTGCCTGCCAGAAACCAAATTGTTTGACTATGGCTGCCTTATCCTCAAAGAGAAAGGGGGGGGGGGGGGGGGAAGAGGCACCTTCCTTGACTGAACGAAACCCAAACTTGAGGTAAATTATTATCAAAGACAAGTCCTTTTGTCACTTTCATGAGTTAGAAAAATCAAAGCAACTTTGATATCTGACTTGTCTCCGCAGCCTTCTAACTCCTGGGAAAGCTATCAACTAACCTGTCTGTGCTCTGTACTTTTTCCCTTCATCAGCACTGCAGGTTAAAGGCATAACCAGCACTCCTTCAGTAGGAAAGCCTGGAGCCTTCACCACGTTCCCACCACAGGAAAAAAAAAAAAAAAAAAAAAGAGTGACTGCAGTTCCCTGCTCTGCCCAAGAGGCCGCACGCCATCATTCCCTCAAGCATGGCAGTTCCTGCTGCGGCTCCTCCTGCTCCAGCTCTGCCTCTTCCAGCCACACTTTAGCAGGAAAAAAAAAAACCCAAACTGGCTCCACCTTTCAAGAAAGAAATGTAAATATGGAGCTCAGGACAGGGGTCAGGGCTGTGAACGCTGCAGGACGGGACAACAGAGAACTGCCTTGGGAGGTGTTTCTGGATACAACACTCATCTCAACATTTGTAAGGCATCAGCTTTCCCTATACTAACACCTCAACACCTAATTTTGGGCCCTAAATTCCTCTCCAACTTCTAAGAGCAAACATTAAAAAGGAGGAATTCTTTTCAGCTTCAACTCCACGGAGCATCCTTGTTTGCTCTTTTTCTCCTTTAAAAGCAAAAGCTTTCAGCAAAACACAGCTTCCAGGAATCACCGCATTACAGAGCAAGGTCAGAGGTCTCACTTTCAAAGCATGCCTTTTACATTGAAAACACTGGGAAACGTTCTCTGTTCCAGCAAGGAGGGAAAATAAGGTTGGCTGGAGGACCACTCATGCTAGATTTGTTTTCCTCTACAAAGGCTCTCACAGGGCTGAGGCTATATATTCACAGCCCCATAAATCCATAAATGTTGACAAAGATATTATTTGGGATCACGGGACTTTGTTCTTTCACCTGAGATCAGATCCCTTCTGCTTCTGAACAAAACACCCCCTTCAGCTACCATCAGGACACAAACCCGTCTGACAGTTCGTGCATCAAACTGCGTTGTCCACATCAGAACTGCTACAGAAATTATTCCGTGCAGAAGAGAAGGAGCAATCTGCCACCATGCAGAACTCAGGACCCCAGGCACGTGCTCACTCGCTTTGGCAGAGTTTCACATGTTAATGAGGAAGCGGCATATGTGTTACCTGCCTCAAGGACATACAGATGCAGACTACAGACTCATTATGGGATACCGTAACTGGAACTTCCCATTTCTGCAGAAAGAGAAAACTAGGTCTGTGTATTGCACTGCACCGAGCCCTGGCCACAAGGATGACCAGAAAAACATATAGACCCTCATGGACATGATGCTAGCAATCTCTAACGTTCAGTAGTTGCATGCTTTACTATAAACAGCCACATTTGAGAAATGGCTCACCGTTTATTCAATAGAGCTCTATAAAACCTTACTGATACTCCAAAAATCTGTTACTTCCTCTTGCACTGGTAGTAAGCATAGGTATAGCCACTTTCCAAGGGGGAAAAAATAAAAATAACAATTAAAAAAAATTGATAAGTCAAACCTAAAGTAATTCTCTTGACACATTAGCCCTTCACATAGCAAGGAAAGAGACCCTGCTGTGCTATCCTCTCTCCTCCATGTGACAACAAGCTAAGCAAGCATTGCCAACAGCAAATACGTTGTCCAGACTCACAGCCAAACAAAAGACAGGAGGTATGGCTTCTCTTTGGGTGGAAGAGCAGTAATGAAGACTTGCTGAAACGGTGCTTTTATGGGAAGTTCTGTTTCCCTTGGGAAAGGCCTAGTCATTTGATTGCCAAAAAACTATTTAAGGCTTGCTACCCAAAATAATTTCTTCTGCTACTGTACCATATGTTTGTGGCTCTAACCAGGCTAAAAAAAATAATTACATCCTCATTACTGTAAGTATGGCCAGTCGCAACTGAAATATTAAGCTGTCAGACAATTCCCACTGCAGCCACTGCCTCGAAAGCCCCCATCAGAGATGCTGCATCTCATCACAGCTCGTGCATCGTGTGAGGCAGCTCCAGGATCACATTTTGCCCAAGTGAATGATGGTGCACTGAAACAGGTCATACCCAAGTGTCATATTCACATTTTCACAGGAAATTTGATTTAGGTTTAGCGGTACATATATTCCTTTTGTTTTAGTTCCCAACTGGGATCGCTGATTAAATGTGCAGAAAACTTAGGACTGCTCCTAAGAGTCAGTTCTTCGGTACAGTGAAAATCCCCACGGCAGCTGCTCCTCGCTGCATGGCCAGTGGTTGCAAACACATTCTGCACACCCCAAACCTGACTGCCGAAAACGCAGGCACCAGAAATGACTGTAGGACTGCACTCAATTACTGGAAAAGAAAACAAAGCCTATTCCCACTGCCTTTATTCTGTACTAAAAACCTGCAGTCATGACTGCTCTAAAAGGAGAGCGCACAAGTATTTATGTATTTTATTAACATTTACTATTTTGCTTTTTAGACTTCAGCGCACCTTAAAAACTTATGAGAACTGCAGCTGATAGCTCCAGACTCTGAATCTCAGTTGACCTGCACAATGGCTGAGGAGTTGAGTTAACCCCGATAGACCCGGACACTTCAGCTTTTTTTTTTTTTTTTTCTTTCTTAGCTTTTCATGGGCTAATTCAAGAGCAAAAGCTTGCCCCCAACAACCCACCTCCCCGCCCCCCACAAGGTTGTTGGTTTTTGGTTTTGATTGGTCCCCCCCCTTAAGAAAGCAGCCAGAAACGGTGAGGTTATCTTTGGACAGAGAAAGAGAAAGAACCTGCATTCTATTTCCAGCTGGATAATCTTCTAGGACATCAATACCAACTAAAACGTTTAGAACAATTTATATACTTCTTTATACTCTCTAAAAAGGAAACAGCCTTTAAAAGCTGAGTTACACACTATAATTACTCTAATTCTCTGCATCTGGCATTCAAAAGAACCCAAATTAAACACCACAGAGCACCTCAAGTGCATCCGTGGAGCAACGAAGGTGGAATTAACTCCAAATTAAATGGGACGTCTTCAGAGACTATCGAACCACTATTCAAAGTGCATAGATTAAAACCTCTTTACGTTATTGCACAGATTATTCCTCTTAGGGCAAGGTAAGTATTTTGAGAGTTTGCTTCAACACTTCATAACCCTACTTGGACTACAGAAATGCTTAAATTGGAAAATCCTGGAGCTAAACATCTTAAATACTGGAGAAGTTCTAGGCTGGATCAGCTCCAAACTCTGCAGCTTGAAATTAATCATTGATCTTCTGGCGAATAAAGACCTTTCTCCCTTGCTGTTACAGCAAAGGCAAATGCAACCAGTACAGTCCACACAGCCACTACTGTTCTGACCCACTGAACATCTACAGTGCAGTGAGATTAGGAGTTGTCGTCAAATTCAAAGTATGTGACTAAGTTACAGAGCAAATTCTTCTGGGATTATTTGAGATGTGCTACATCACACGCATAAAGGATTTAGGAAGGAGCTGCTGTGCTCTTCATCCTCAGTGCAACACAGCTGACAATCCAAACATCCCACAACTAGCAGATTTAGATTTGAAAGCAGCATGTCCAAGATGGGTCACGTCAGACCCTCACACTGTCTCTGCTCAATTGATCTGTGCAGATGCAGCAGCCTTTTCCCCGCTAATCCAGTGTCAGACACCCAAAAGCATGGAGGATTGCTGCCTACAGACGAAAGATTACAGATCTAGTAATTCAGTCCACATGCTTAAAATTGAACAGGGCTGATTTTAGTTCAAATATGTGAACCCTGCTCACCGTGCAACTGTACCATGATACCTAGAACAGCACAACTGCACCTAAGGAAGCAGAAGGACAGTCTCTTTGAAGGATGCACCCAAGAGCAACCTCCGTCTTCGAGCTGGCAAGAAAAACAGGCAGGATGCAAAGAAGACTGCAGCTGCTTCCCATCGCTGATCTACAAACGGAACTGGGTTTTCAGGATCTGAGGCACATAGCAAATAAGCCACAAGCCGCACAGATGTCTAGGAAAGGGCAATCCACCTACCACCTTCATGGGTGCCCAGGACTCTGCCTTCTTATCACCAGAAGAAGACAGAGACAAGACAACTAAGGAAGGGATTTCACCCCGCCCTAGCTTGGATTTGTGTCCTAATTTGTAGCTGCTTCACCAGAAAGAGAAGGAGAAAGAATGTATTCCTGAGAAGACTGGGGGGGGGGGGGGGAAGTAGTCACTTTTCCACCTGGGAACAGACTGCAAGTCAAGGGAATTGTACTTAGGCCACAGAGCCGTCCAGTCACAGCAACCTGCAGCACCTCCTAGTTCATCAGATTTGCAAGTGTTACTGATTTATCTACACGGCTCTTTATACAACCCGCACAGAAATAGCAACAGATAATAGATTCTCAGAGGATAAATAGCTGAAAGAAACTATCTGGGGGATGAATTTACATTTAGCAAGTACAGAAATCTCATTCTAGAAGTCTTGAGTATAATTATAGCATTTCTTCTTGATACCCTCTCCCTTTGCAAGACTATGGCAGTTGTGTGCATGTAACCAATTTGTTGTAATGGCTTCTGGTTAATTTTAATGAATGTGCTCAATGCAATGCCTAAGAACACAGTACATGTAAATGTGAGGACAGTACATACAAATGGTTCAAGAGCTCAGAAGAAAAACATGGCTACCCTCTGCCGTACGTTGTCTGGACCTATAGCCAAGAAAGATGTAAGCAAAGCTATATACATGTGACTGCAGAGGTAGTCCCCGGTCCTTTGTTTGGTGGCAGATTATTTCATCCGATTTAAATGTCATTCTGCTACATGTGCTTTAATATATTGTTTGCTGTAACGCACTGATGATAACATTTGCGATGAAGGCAACATCAACCAACTACCTTTTGCATCTGTTCTTTTTCCATCTTGTCAGTGTACAGCCATGGATGTTGTTTTGCTGCATCTTTTTATATTTCATGCTTTGTCTGTCCATAGGCTTATCTTGCTTTACCATAAATTGAGCAGCCTGCTTATCTGTCTGTGCTCTTAATCTACGTGATGTATTCAGAAGTATTATAGGTTGCTTACCTCCTCGGCTCTAACTCTTTGTTTCCCAGTTCTGTATCACTGTGTATTTTCTTATCCTGCTGCAAATTCCCCCTTCCAGGTTATTAACATAGGAAGCATTTACAATTCCTTCTGTTGTTTCTATGCCGATAACTCAAAATTGCTTCGTCTTCCGAGTGAAATCCTAGCCTCTGAAGTAGAGACTAAAGACACCTGCCCTTCTCAGCCACCAGAGGAAGATGAGCCTTTGAACGCTGTGGTCTATAGACAGCTTTACCAAACTCCTAATATATTTTGACTCTCTCTTTCAGCTACTGAAAAAAAGAGTTACTTAGATACCACATGTGATTATGTAATTCTGAATGAATACTAATTATCCTGATTTAAAAGTTTTCCCTATTATATCTTATTTAAGCTCTGACAGAATTTCTTTGGCTCTCCCATTCCAAAGTCAGATTTAAAAGCAGATTTTTCTAGACTCTGTTTATGAATGCGTCTCCTAAGGGTCTTTGAAAATTTATCAATGCCTTCCCACACCTAAACCAATGCAATTTTACAGTTTCTCAATCCCAAGTCTTTTATGTTACTTCTATCTCTCAAGTTTTCCAATACAGATTTCAATACTTAAAGGACTAATTTCTGATGTGATCCCCCCCCCCCCTTCATTCCTGCTTTCTTTTAAAAGCTCAGAATTTTACACCAGTTTCTTATGGCATTTATCTCCCATTTCCCTGGCAACAAAGAGACAAAGAATTATTATTTTTTATTTAGACACTAAGTAATCAAACCAGTCCTATTCAGCAAAGCATACGTGCACATGTCTCTGTTGTAGTTAAACAGTATTTCACTCCGGCCTTAGTTAGTAAATAACCTTTACAAGTTCTTGGAGCCCTGACATTTTACATTCAAGGATTTGACAAATGCCTTATTATTTACATCTATCTTTTATGCACCTTCCCTTCAGTCTCCACATCTGCTTTCCACACCATATTTATTCCTTCTCTTTTCTTCATAATCTTCCTTATCACTGGGTTTTATTCTAGATACATGCTTTATCTATGCTTCGATTATTCTTACTCTTCCCTCTTCATTTGTATAGAGGGTATTTTAAATGGCTTTAAGCTACCTGATTGAATAGACTCAGAACAGTTCAACATATGACACTTTACATCCAGTGGCTTTATACTTCTCTGTTAGATTCATCATATCTCACTCCTGTTCATCTACTCTTTACTACATTCTTCCAAACTTTGGTCTATGGAATTTACACATCCTTATTTCTCTTCCTTTGGGTCATGTCTTATATTCATACACGTAAAGCATTTACAGACACTCATCACCGCACATCTAAATGCCAACTGATTAAATTACAGCCAGTATTCTTTGGATACCCTCTCCCCTCCTCATCCAATTGTATCTAGGCACTATGGAAAATGAAAGGTCAGATGCTGCCCCTAATCTGTTTGCACAACTCCCCATGGAGCCCAGGGCGACTCAGTCCTACGCAAGGTCTTCCAGCCTGTCACCCTGTTACAAGAGTGTTTTGCAGCAGGTGAAGTGAGCCAAACAAAGAACCGAACCAGGCCCCGCGCTCCCCAGAGCGCAAGGCAATGTATGTGCGTGCATTAAATGGGCACTCGTGGCCCATCACATACACTGACAAGTCCCCAGTTCTGCAACCATTTCGGGGGGGGGGGGGGGGGCCGCCCTATGC
>JAVKLA010000090.1:5244368-5260503 GCA_034782735.1 Sagittarius serpentarius | reverse complement strand
CCCCCCCCCCCCCCCACACCTATGCAGGACCCAGTGATGCCAAGCACAAGATGCAGGGTGGGTTATAGTAACACACCTCCATCACACAGAGGACAGGTAGCCTGCGAGCGCGGAGACATTTGCACGCACAAAATCTGTTGCGGAGGAAGGGTAGAAATTGCAGGCAGTGAAAACCGGACAAACTTGTAATGGAAATGGAAGGTAAGGGAGGATAAAGGGTCCAAATGTGGATCTCAGGAAGCCAAATGCTAGTTATAGCTCACCAGGCAGAAAGAAAGATGGCACAAGGGTGCTGGTCCACGCACATTCGAGGACTGACAATATTCCCTCCACAAAGGGCTTGCATCAGTTTTTTGACTTTACCTTGAGCTCCATCCCCTAGAAACACCCACGTGAGCTCCAGTCCGAGAGTACAGCTCACCAAACGCTAGCACTTGCCTTCTCTCTGTGAGAGCAGCAAGACGCTGCAAGCTCAGGGCATCACCGTATGAGCGTTCACTGCAGCTGGCAACACGTAAACCATGCCCCCCACCAGCAGCTTTGTTTTGAAGAGGCTTTTAACCAAAGCTGGGGGCCATGGGCCTGCGAACACCACAAAGCTGATCAACAGCCACCCGGAGCACCTTTGGCAGATGAACAGGAACATAATTAAAAAAAAGAAGAGCTACTGTAGGGGCGGGGAGGGAAATGATCAGCATCATTTTCCAGTTAACAGTAACAGTGCCATCCGGGCCACAAGCCCATAAACACAACAACGTTAATGTACTTGCTGTCTCAACAGACACTGCCACAGTCTGTCCATGTGGTCTTGGGCTCGTAAACTGCCTAAACAGGCTTTAGAGGAGGTTTTTCATCACCACGTACCCACAGGAAACACATTCACTGGAAGGCAGTCCTGCAAGGCAGCAGCCAGGGGAGCATCGCTGCTGCTGGATCCAGCCCAGCTGATACGGATTATACTCACCAGCCACCCAAGCTAAATTCACGGATACTTGTACATCTAAGGATCTTGAAAATAGGGTACTAAGTGGACTACAACGTTTTATTGAAGCCGTGACTAATTTTCCAACTCGTAAAGCCCAGTGGGTCTTAGTGGCCCATGCAGGCAGGCCTGTCAAAACGTTTCATACTGCCTGAAAAAAAAAAAAAAAAGTAATTGCCAATTGCTTTTTCTGGGGTTGAAATTCAGTATTAAAACCACGTATTACCCAAATACAGTTTCCAAAGGAACTAGGGATTCTAATAGTCTAATGACTGTCTCCTAGAGTTCATTTTTCACTTTTCAATAATTGGTTTTTCAGTTGCATTTGCATAGAGTACATGTAAAATTCCATAGCCCATTAAGTTAATCACAACATGAAGCTAATAAGCATGGACATGCAAAGACATACCTAAGCCCAGATCAATTTTTGAAGCGGTGATTTGAAGTTGCAGCAGAGTAACTGCTTCTCGAGCCTGCCCAATTCGATAGGTAAGAATGTGTTTTAAAGAACTGAAATTTTACACTGCTGAGAATAACCCTTAGATGTTCAACATACTCATCTTCTACAGAAAAACGAAGAAGAAAAAATTAACAGAAGAAAACCCAACACACTTTGAGAAAAGGATTTCAGTGACAGTTCAAGCAATTTAACCAGCAGTTTCTCTTCCGTGCTTGTTTTTCCCCTCTCCATCCTCTACCCAACAGCATCCCTCCTGCAACAGACCGAGTACCTTAAGGAACGGTGCTCTACAGCATCCAGCTCTGCACGGCCGCGCACAAGTACCACTCAAGTGCTCTTAACCACCACATTTCCAATTACACCTCCACCCAACTTAACTCTGAGGAACTCCTAAGTATCAGCAGGCTCCTTCAGTTCTCACAACCTGGCTTGGATTTGCATTTTTCCAGCCCCTATAGCCTCCGAGTGCCCGCGCACATGCACCGTCACTCTTTACGCTTCACTCCAGCTGGCCCAAAAACCGCCTGCTGATCACAGACAGGTTGTCCAACCCTGCCCAGGAGGCTGGAGCCATCCCCTAACCCAGCACAGAAGGCACACGCCTCTCCTGCCTTCAGAAAACAGTAGATTTCCATGGGAAAGTTTCCACTTTGCCACTTTGCAGAACGGTTCTGTGCCGCCGGCTTCCCATCTGCCTGCCTGGAAGGCTTCGTTCCATCCTGTTCTTCGAAAACAGGGTTTTGTTCTGGAAAGCCATGCCAGGGAAAAACAGCCTTGTCTTTTTCTCTCTCTTTTTTTTTTTTTTTAATAAATAGTGTTTCATCCTGGTGCACAATAGGGCGTATTTTAAAAAAAAATTCCCTTCTCCCATGTGAAAAAGGGATTTCCATTTTCTGGCAAGGTCTATACACAAGGACTCAAACAGAATAGATGATGTCAGAGCTTAAGAGCTTTCAGGATGATAGTTTTGTGGTGGCAGAGCTGTTCTCTTTTGAAGCTTAAGGATTTGAACGAAATTATGGGAATGTAGCCAAAGGCGGGTTTGTTTTTTTTTTTTAGTGTTGGCTTTAGAGGGGTGGGGGCTTGGCAAAAGCAGATAAATCATTACTTTTCTCAGCAATAATATTAAATACATTTGAAGGCATTTTCTTTTTTCTGCCGATTTGCAGAATGATACGTTATTTAAAATATATAATATACATGAAGAATCCAGGTTTTGTTTGGTAGAAGGTGCATTTCCTGACAGGAGAGGCCCCAAACCATTGACTCAAGTGCTCTGGCTTTTCCTAGGAGGTTCAATGGGATTTGGCACAGGTTTCCCTCTAATGCCATGGCTACTCTTTATTTCTCTGCATTTATTCAGATATGAAGCCTTAATTTTTTGTTGTTGTTGTTTTTGTTAATCATGACATCATGGGTGGAAACAGGGCAAAGCAAGCAGCCCCAGAGGGAAATAAAAATCAATCCAAGCTGCTCATTAAAAGGTAAACCGTCAATAATCTTTGTCAGGCCTTTTTATCTTGGGTTTTAGCACAGTGTGATCCCTAAGGCAGCATGTGGTATTGAGATTTAAAATGGCTCCTACTTTTCACATCTCCATCAGGAAGATTAACTCCTTCAACACAGGCTGAAATTACCCTGATTCTAATCAGCACATAAAAATGGTACAGGATTAAAGGGATCATTTTGTAACAGATTTTCTGTATCTGTGCTGACAGAGAAGGAAAAATCACCTTCTGAACTTGATTGAAATGGTGCAAGTCAGAAATATCTCCATAGACAGAGCCTCCACAACGAAAACTCGATCAAAATCTGACCATTTTATACTTCAAGCATTTTTATATATATATATAAATAAAGATTTAAGTGAACATGTGTAGGTTTTTCCTAACATTTCAGTTTTTTTACATAAACAACTTGCTCCCTAATTTAGACAAACACCATAAAAGTTTGAGAAGTTTATTTATCTAAATACTTGATACTGAGACTAAAGATTCTTCTATCAATTTTCTGGGATCTGAGCCTCTATAATACAACTTTGTCCTCAAAATTAGGGTGAACTCCCACCATATCGTTAACATCAAGCTAATTACAGAAGCGATGACAGCTCATTTCAGTAAGAATAGTGTTGTTGCATCCATGTACCACGTATTATGAAAAATAAACTTCCCAAAGAAACATTTATTGTGTTCTTCACCACAACGCTTTAAGCAGACAGCCAGCTATCTCTGCCTATGTGTCCTCCTCCATGGATTCACGGCACTGGATAAAGCACCATTCAAAACCATGGTTTTTTGTTTTCCTCTTACAAGTAAGCTTTAGTTTCAGGATTTAAGGGGTAGGTTATGCAAAGGTGTGGCTAGTACACGCACAAATCAAGTCTAACCGTTACCTCATGCTACAAGCAGGGATTTCCATATACAAATGGAGTAACAACTAAATCGGGATTCCTCTACTCAGGATTTCTTGGAATAAGGATCTTGGTGCACAGGAAGCAAACACCTCTATTACACAGAATAACTTGTCTGAATAGTCAAAATATTAGGTCAATAGATCCAATTATACCCCTGCAAATTAGTTTGCTAATGGGATGATTCCATGACTTTCGCTATTTATGATGAAGCTACCTGAGATGACTGGAAAGGGCTCCCTTTCTCTGCCAAGCCCCCGCTAACGTGGCGTGGCAGCACAGCGCGAAGGCAGCACAGCCGCCTTCGCAGCCCCTGAAGGTACTGTATGCCAGGAGAGCGCACGCGCGTATTTCATGCAAGTGGAGACGCAGTGACCAAAGACCGCCATGCAAAGCCACCTCCCCTTTCACAAGCTCTCCACGGCGGGATAGCGGGCCTGTTAAACACAGATGTGTTATACAAGTGTGATAATAATACTGAATTTTCTAGAAGCCCTGAGATCTTTAACAGGGGGAGCAGCAGAGGGAAAGTAAAACAAAACTATTTGATTTTCTATTACGAAATACTTTAAGAAAATACAAGAAGCTGACGTTTATGCTTTATCATCGTCCTACAGCCAGGTTTTCTTTATACGATGCTTGAACTCCAGCAGTGAGGTAGGATTAAAAATAAAACCCATCACGAGCGCACAAGCTTGTGATAGAAAAACATAGTTTTGCAATGGGGGTTTAAAGTGATCACAGTAAAAAGACAGTAAAACAGCAGAGGAAGGCAGCTTATGAGAAGTCTTGCAAGAAGAGCTGTATATTTATCAGAGACCTCCCCTATTCGGAAAGAGCGGAACCACACAAAACAGCAATAACCATCTACACTGAGGTATGCACTTAGCTTAATCGACACTTTTTATTTTAGCTCATCAGTTTGAATACAGACCTAAAAGTGTGCTGAATTATTTAGCTTGTTACTGCTGGATAACATACTAGGATAATAATCTGCCGTATTTACAATACTGAATAGGTTCTGATTTTTGTCCCTATTTATCCTGGGATGAGAACGTTGAAAAAGAAATGCGAAGTTTGATAATGTTTTGTTTGGGGCTGGAAGGAGCTAATTTAGAAATATCAGTAATCTAGTTGGTCTAGGGCTAGGTCCACAGAGGAACGTAGGGCATGGCGAGGTCCCTGGCAGGCCGTGCCCGGGCAGGTGCCCCAGCCTGGAGCTGGACACCATCGTTTCCCTGGTGGTATGAGAAAAGAGCGAGGGGCTTAAAAGCAAGACTCCCCCCAACAGCGTGGTGCCACGCTAGGCAAGGGAAAAAGGCTCTCTTGTGAGACCTGAAAGCCTACGTTAGCAAAAAATAATAATAAAAACCAAAAATGGTGACCTGAAACTGGGTTTCATTGGGGTAGCTAAGCACAGCTACTGGAAGTGTCTTTTGATGCAGACAAGTGGCTCAACCCTTTCTTTTTAAACTGGTAGGAAGGGACGGCTTAGGAAAAACAAGATGACCATCTTTCTGCAAGAAAGACTGCATTTCTGTCCCAAAATGAGAACACTCACCCTTTTGCAGCACATCCTTTTTGTAGGCAGAAAGGCAGTCCTCTTGGTCACTTCACACTGGCTACAGTCACAAGTTCCCAGCAAAAAGGACAAAGGTGGTTCTCGACTTTCACGTAAGAAAAGACCTTTAAACCACCTGAAGTTAAAGTTAATTTTTGCCTCATGCTATGTAGCTATCCGAAAATATTTAATAGGAATCAACTGTAGGCTGATCAAACAAGAAACAGTCAGCCAGAAAAGGCTACCAGAGGTAGGATCCGGGACCAGCTCCAGGTGTGTTATGAGAAAAGTAGTCAGAGATCATGTAAAAATCACGTGAATAAGGCAGCCACCAGAAAATACGTATGTTGCTGTTCAGTTTGGCATCTGGGCATTGCAGCTGCCAAGAGAGCAGGAGTGCCTGGGACCTCTGGAGGAACAGACATGGTGCCAAAAGGAGTTTCCAAACTATAACCACGTCTTCCCTTCTAATTTGCAAGTAGCAAAGCCTGAGCCCCACCACTCGGGCACCCCTCTGCACCCACGGGACTGGACAGTCGGCATGGGAAGCTGCTTTGTTTACAACCTGAAAGGCACAACACCGATTTACTGTGATTAACTCCAAAATGAACCGGGGGCCTGTTCCTCACCCAGGTCCACTACCTGATCCTCCTACCAGAAGGAGGTATCTAGCTCCAAAGAAGAGCAAAAAGGAGAAGGAAGAGAAACTTGAGGTTGTGTTTCCATCAACGTACGTGCACCCAGAAAGACAGACTGCGGAAGAGACGAGAGTGCTTGAACAAAGTTAAATTACATTGTTTCAGCTCACTGGGCTAGAAGTTAACCAGAGGGAAAGAGAAACCCCTATTAAGCTCACATGGAAGTTGTATTGCCTTTCCCAACTCCCCTTCCACAGGTACTTTTTGAGTCTCTCCATCCTCCAGGAACAGTCACCCAGCTCCAAAGCCAGGCAGCCTGCCATCAGTTCTCCAGGCAGGCACAAACCGATCGCAGGCTAACAGACAAACCCTGCGTTATCAACTGCCCTGAGCCACCGCAGGCTTACCAGAAGAACTTAATCTGCAGTACTGAGATGAGCTGTGTAAGGGACCTACGCATACAAGTGCCACACGAAGGATAAAATGGCAAGTTATTCTAGCACGCATTGATCTGCGTCACATTTTGGGGTACTGGACATCGTATTCAGGCAAAGCCTGAATCCGGACCCTCATTTAAGATCAGCTGATACAAATAAAGACATACTGCTAGGCCACTGAAATCAAACTTTTTTTGCTACAGTGACTTACATCAACCGAATCCTGGCCCCATGTACCAGGGTGTTTATGAAAAAGACCTTGGAGGAAATACAAAAGTAAATTGCTGTGCTACACTCATTTGATATAGGCTATGAAAAACTAGAATCGTATGAAAACTGATTCCCAGAACAGTTGACACAGTTCAGAAGCACAAAGAAGAATTAGTTCCCTTCGTGATGGCAGGCACTGAATACATTTGATATAACGGAAGCGCTGTACAGTGTGAAGTGAGAAACTGTAATCTCAGACAGACAGACAATTCCACTGTTGCTAGCTACTGACGCTGTGGAATTCACTTGTTAATAAGATATAGCAATTTTTCTTGTAATGCAGGCCCCTGAAAGTGTTTGCATTTCAAGCAAACAGCCAATAAAGGCAGAGATTTATATCTGTTAATTTAAGCCGCAATCTATCTCTGTCTGCGCTATTGTTAGGCAATGCAACAATACGAGTGAGCAAATGAATATCTTAGCTTTGGCATTTCAGATGAATGTTATGTTGAAAATTGTGCATCTTTGCCTGTGAAATTTCTGGAACACTTGAAGTACTCCCAGCAAGTTATTCCATAAACTATCTACCAGACCATATGTTTGCTGCCTGCAAGTCTGGGCAGGAAATGTCCAGTAAGAGCCACATCTGAAAGGAGGAAGAAGCAGCAGCCAACAGTGCTCCCATAACTAATCTGCATTTGCAAATGCCACGTTGGAGTTGGCAAATGAAGCATTTCAAGTGCAAATAGCTGTGAAGACATTTATATGTAGCACTAAAACTGACGGGTAGATGCTGGGTTTGTTTCTGTTTAATTTTAGTGAAGTTACCTAGCTGCTGTTAGAACAAAGCCACTTTCCCAGTTTTGGGTTTGTTTTTTTTTTATACATAAAGATGATCCTTACACGGAAAAAGCCCGTTTGTCTTCTAAATTCTCCTTTTGATGCAGAGCTACTTACAATAATTGTGCTCAAAAATCATAGCAATTATAAACACTTACCCTGCGAACAATTACAAGCATACTTCTCTAGGCAATATGGTCCTAGAAGTTTAAAGCACACGCATTAAACATGGTTATAAAGTTTATAAAAACATATGTACATGTTGTACATATAAGCATATATACAATATGTTTCCTTTATGAAGCAATTTTATCTTGAAACTGATTTTAGAATCCATTTATATACGTTTCAAGAAGTCCTCATCTTTTATATATTTATACACTATACTGTGTATAACGTCTGTATTGTATGTGTGCAATTAGTAGATCACACGCAAGATGATATGTTTTCCAGTAGCAAATTGGTATAAATAGTCTAAGGCTGGGATAAATCAACACAAAGATTAAATATTATGATCTGGGCTTGCCTTTACAGTATATAATTCCCATCTGATGAAACAGAGTTTCTGAAATGTGTCTCTGTCACTTATCATTAATACTGACCAGACATAACCCCAAGATTATGCTAATATAAGACAACATTCAATTAGCATACAGAGTGCTCTCTAATCAAAAGCCCACACAGTATTAGAAAAGTTTGAGATTTTTTTTCCCCTGCTTTGTGTTTCTACTTGGAGAAGCAAGTGTTCCACTTTCACAACATTTCCTTTTAAAAACCAATGAGTATCCTTTAGTTGATGAGCAATCAATAACGTATTCCTGGAGAAAACCGCCAGACCTTATTGATGCAGTAGATTTCTCTCTTCACCTACATATCCACCTTCATCCTACCCAACAGGATCATCAATCTAATTAAATCTGCAGAAGTATTTTAAACATGAAATGCATGTGGGCCACGGGAGGTTTTCTTTGTTGAAGCAAAACATTTCTTAATACCACTCGATTCCAAACACCTCACTGATGGGTGCACAAGGGCCTCTTTTCCCTCATCCCCCACAACATTTCCTACGTGGGAACCCCGGGATGGAGCAGACGGCCGAGGTTCGGGGCTCCCGCTCCGGGAGGGAGGTGGCAGCCAACAGTGCAGGTGCAAAGCCCAACAAAGGCAAAAAAAAAAAAAATCAGTCCAACTCCCCTGATCCCAAATGAGGATTTCTCTCCAGAGGCATATTTTTACAAATTGTCACTTCCAAACACACGTCAGTTACCAAAATAACCCACCTACTTTCCCAGAGGACTCTGCTTCCTGCCGCTGTGGCTCGCCCCAGGAAGGAGCCCAAGTTTTTCAGCTCTTTGGGGAAAAAATTAAACTATTCAGCCAAGCGCTTGCCAGGAGGTATTGAACTGGTCTTAAAACAACCCCAAAAAACCCTCTGAAGCCAACTTGCAAGTGCAGCCAGGCAGTTTTACAAAATTTCCTGAGCACCATTTCCCCCGTTTTAACAACATACAGCTCGTATCAGTGTTGAAAATAACATCCAGTGCATACGTGGGTTAGTCGGTTGTGGTTTCACTCAGTTTCTCCTGTTGTTTCACCGTGCGGATTTGAAGACAGCAATCAGGAGGACTAATACACAATGGATTTAAGTGCTTGGGATTTTAAAGTTCACTAAACACAAAAGTAATTAAAAACTACTCTGTTTCCAGTACCTGATCCAACACATAACCAAGCTGCAGCACAAAACTTGCCTTTTTATCTATGTTTCAAAGTAAACACTTGTGACTGATCCCTGTTTTATCCTCGCCTCCCACATTGCCATATGGCTACGGATGTTTCAAACAGACATTATTCCAATAGCTCATTACTTACCATCTTGTACCGAAGAAGAAAAGCTACAGACAGTTTTGACAAAAACAGCAATTGCCTAAAAATGTTAAGTATCACAGTCTTGTGTTGTCTTAGACGTTTTTAGTCTGGTAACAAGGATCAGCGTTAATGCCACACGTAGAGAGGAGTGAATCAGCACGTCTGCACCGACTTCACTGCGTCCCCAACAGTTTGCACTAGCGGAGGCTCTAATCCTGCCCAATTTAATATGGAACAGACATTTCTCATGTGAATTCAGCACACGTCCAGCCTAATTAAAGGCAATATCCTCTCACTTCAGTATGTTTCAGTATTTCCTTGCTTAGTATCGCACAAAAGTAAGACTTCAATTCACGCACTGACTGGGGCAAATCTCCTACTGTGCCGTGACACAGTCCGGAGGGAGGAAAACTCTCCAGTCATTCACCCGTGCCAGGAATCTGTGACTGCCGAGGGGGACTTCGACACTGAGCAGCTGAACACTTTTATGAACGCCTTGAGCAAATTACATTTCACCCCGTAGAACAGGGCCGGTCTGAGAGCCTACACAAGGGCAACTACACCCTACCAACACGCACTGGCTTTTTAAATTGCAGTAACCCAAACTCTTGCAATCAGTGTCACCGCAAGCTCAGGACAACGGCAATCCGAGGAGAGTCCCAGGGTACAGGTCTCCAGCCTCACATAGCAAAGACTGCCTTCACATTGATTTTTTTTTTTTTTTTTTTTTAAGCTGGATAGATTTGGGAAAAGGAGGAAAAGGCTGTGAGGAAGAAGGACAGGAGAACATCAAGTTTGCCCTGTCTTATCTTTTTATGGGATTTTACTATTTTACCACCTTGCCACCTGTTTCATAAGCAGATGGAAAACCAACATTAGTTATTAGCAGAAGGAGGCACTTCAGCTTACAATTAAGTGGTTCTGATTTATCCTTTGGAGGTGAAAGTACATACCAAGACATGTGTCCATCCATCCTTTTTAGAAGTGTCATATAAGGCACTTAATTAGCTACGAAGCTTGCTAATGAACACCAGGCCAGCTCTCTGCTACTCCACAGCAGCTCAGACCACCTTCCACTTCTGGCTTATCCTGCTCTGATGTGACCCTGAAAACACCAGTCCTTTTGCTACAAGGAGGCACACACGTACGGCAGGCTCTACTTCCAACACACGCCAGAATCTGCCAAGAGCCAGCAACGTGATTTCTAGTCCTTTGGCAGGCTTTACTGAAGAGCTCCTCTAGCAACATCTGGCTGACAAGACAGGCATCTGGCAGGCCACCGCCACATTATTGATGAGGAAACCTGGGTTTTAAACACAATGCTTAATACTCAAAATATGCCATTATAATGTTATATAAGACACACAATACATATATAACATTTTTTATATACACACGCACATATGTATATGTATATAAACATGCATAAAATAATAAAAATCGTGCTTGTGTCTTTGAAGGGCGGAAGGCAAGGCAGACAAGGAAATTCAAGAGCACTAACACAGAGCCGGTCCAACCTCAGTGTACAGGGATGGCAACTCAGGCAACTGGAGCAGATTCACTCTTTTCTGCCAGATCAGAAGCGGGGTTATTGAACAAAAGACAACAAAAGAATAAATGAGGGTCCTTATTTTTAAAGCACTGCAGGAGATATCCCAAATAATGCCTTCAAAATCATACAAGGACTTAAAACAAATCAAGATACATCTGCTTTTGCACGAGAGGTATTTCCCTTGCTAATACCTAGGACTCAAAACGTATTTTGATCATGATAGGACCAGCCAGGCATTTGACTTCAAAGTACACTAAGCTAAAGCCTGCCCTCAAGTTAGATGCTCAGTGAAATTAAACACAGCACTTAATCAGAAGTTAAAGTCTGTGACTCCTCAAAAGGTCAGTCTTTTTCTATGCGCAAGTTTTCCAAGTCAATGGCTTCAGAAGGAAAGTCTGCATTCTTCTCACAATGTCTCTGGCAGGACTTTTCATCCGAATTCAGAGTTGTTCATGTCTGTTGCATACAGTATGTCAGTCCTGCTTAAGAATAAAAACAATTAGAAGAAATTCCACTCCCCCTCTTTCTCCCCTCACAGATTTCACCTTCTTGAGAGAAGAAGGTCTGGTTTTGCTGTAACAATTAATCCAGGATTAAGCACAGGCTTCCTTTAGTCATTTAAGAGTTTTAAAGTTTTGTTTTCTCTCTGTTTCAAGATTAAAGTGACGTTCTTCCCTATGATCTAGACTAGTGAGTTTCCTAGGGGCAGGGCACTGCCCAGCCTGTGGGAGCCCTGAGTTCAGGTGGGTCTTCAGGGAGGAGGTACGAAAGGAAGCATCTCCAGCAGAAGAGATGGGTGGGCTGGAAAGCACGCCAAGAGCGGAACAAACCCAAGGCACTCTCTGCTGCTGCTACCAGGACTAGAGAAAAGCCTTCCCAGCTATAGTTTGTTAACGTTTCCTATAGAAAGGAAAGAAAAGCAAAATAATCAAGATCACCTTCGGAAAAAGCTCCTGATCAGTTCAAACAGCACTGGGATTTAGGAGGGAGTGCAGTTTTTCAGTAAGCAGCTCCATCCTCACTTCCCCTAGACAGCGGCAGAGCAATGCTATTTCAAGCTCTCACGTTCAGTCTTAGTCACATCTGCTTAATTTTCTGTAATATCAAGTGACATGACCTACGTTTCTCTGCTACTACATTACAAAGATGGAAAGAAAAGCTATCTAAAACACCAGCAAACTCCCATGAGAGAGGCAGAACTTCATAAATTGACGATATTAAATACGTAGGTTGACAAGAAACTTGTCTTCAACATAACTGTTGTTCTTAGACTAGAAACTGGGAGAAACTAACTTTGTTACACACCAAATATGCTATAACTACGTATCTTTTTAACTTCGTAAAAAGCTCAAAACATAATGCTTTTGTGCAATTTTGCAACACCACCTGCTTAATAAAGCCAGCAGTCACAGGGATGACAGAGGCAGATCTACAGGTTGTAGGAGCCTGATTTTGCTTAACAGAAGCATGGAATAAAGTTGAGGATTCCTGTCCGTATCAGAAAACTTTTCTGAACTTGAAAAAGTTCAAAAGCTCACAGGAACTCTGTTTCCAGGAGCTATATTGTGGTTACAATTCTGACAATTTTTCTATTTGGGAATTGGCTTTTTTTTTTTTTAAATCAGAAATATATAAGTATATTAAATTCTTTTCAGTACAAGCCTAAAAGGAATGGACAAACATATTGAGGGCTTACTCTTTCTTTAAATAACTAAAAAAGAAAAAAATCCAGACAGCAGGCAGCTAATAATCTTATAATAACTTCAGCTCTGCATTTTCCAGCTCTTCTTTTTCTCAGTCACACACAAGCACTTTTATATGGTACTTTGTACTATGAATTTTAATAAAACCAGCAAAAGAACTGGGAAAGAAGCTAATTTTTCTACATGCCTCTGGCAAACAGGAAGAATTCAAGAATAAGTTAAGAGATATCTTTCTACCTCCGAAAATTCATTTTCCATAACAAGACACTGTCATCTTCCTGAGGAGCCTGTAATTCCAAGATAAAGATGAAAAGATGTTGTTTTTTCATAATGACAAGTAACTGCATCCGTATTTATTTTGTGCTCCGACATCACCATACAGTTTGTATTGTCATGGTACATTGAAAAGTAGGAAAACATTTAGCTATTTCAATAACAAGAGAATAAAGGATAAAGTACCAAAGGGAAATAGCATGGCACACTCATTTCTGAGTATCCCTAGGAAAATATTTGACCCACATAGAGGGAATAGAGAACGTAGTTTGTTTCCTTGAAACTGCTTTTTCCATTTTCCAGTGGCCAGCCCACGCATTTTAATCCCCAAGTACTACAGCTTTCTCTGTCAGGCAGCCACTTTGCTCCGGCTACATGAATAAAACCAGGACCAAAGCCAGCAAGCACAGAGGGGGACAACCCCAGAAACTGGGCAACTAGTTGAGGACGTCCCAGGTGCCCAGCTCTCACCCCACTTAATGGGTTTCGTGCTACCTGGCCACTGGTCGAACAGCCCACGGGCAAACACAGGGCAGCGTTTTCTGGTATGGCAACCCTGGCGGCAAATCTGGAATTTTGTCAAAAAAACTAAACAATAGCGGGTAACTCCTCCCGGTAAATGGCTTAATCACTTTTCCGATAAAATTCAGAGTGGCTGTCTTGGAAATGTCTTACTTGCCTGTTAGACTGTTATATACATGTCAGATAGCATTATGTTACTGGCTTAACTTCCCCCTTGTTTATAAGCTGTGCTGAGGTTATCTTTTCACCTTCTTGTTTAAATAAATTCCGAATGTGTCAGTATCAGTGCCTCTACCACAGATTAACAGAACCAGCCAAAAGGATAGCTGACATTTTTGTTGCCATAGAAACTGGCCATGATGTTACACAGCTTGTCTAGTTCCCATTTGCCATATATCTAGCCAGCTTCCGAACACGGTCCCCTTTTGTTTCACGAGGAATTACATTAAAATATTAAAATATAATTCCATTTTAGTTCAGTCCCCATTCTGTAGCAAAGAGGATTACAGAATATTAAGATACTTCCTAAGGAAAGTGCAAAGTGATGATAATATTGCTGTGTGGCTTATGTGCATTCCAGATTAAAAGGAAAAGAAAATACAAGTGGAGTAATTTATCCCAGAGCCCTATATCCCAGTTATCCTCCATTCAAGTATCTCCATCAGCTTCAAATAAACAGGCTTTTCCTCACTGAACCTTGAAGTGGATGTACTTCAAATATGATTGTACAAGACAAAAAACAAAAATACAAAGACATTAGCGAAGATATTTTTTAATACACCATCAACATCTTTCTGCATAATGCGTAACCTTCTCAGTGCTGCTATCAGGCTCCCTCTCCACAGAGGCATCGCAGCCTCGAGAGAAAACCACTCGCATAGAATTAAGATGTGAAGTTTCAGCACTTAGCAATGCAGTGTGGATGTATATTGAGCCAGAGGGCACTGTACACTTTGAGAAAATGCAAAGCAACTCAAGCAAGAACAATATCTAAGGACTCCAAACTGCCATGGCCCTCTTCTACCTCTCCAAGACATACTAATTCTCATTATTCTAGAGGAGCCCGTTTGCTGATATGGGGATTAAGGTGAGAAATAGATCTCAGGCAGTTAATTTTCCCCTCTTTTAATATACATGAAAATCAACAGGGACAGCTGAAGGAGCTGAACTCCCTCGCACCAGGTGCTACACAAACAGACGGCAGCTCCTGCTCCAAAGGGACTTCTTCCAGACAGAACAGCAACATCTGGACATCACTCTGGTCACCCAGAGCCATCCAAACCTACATTCTCCTTACTTTAATTTGCAGGTAAACAACTATGTCACTGTCACCATTATCAAAATCTACCCCAGTCACTGCAATAATCCCAACACTTAGTTGGATCCTTATTTAGACCAGTAAGCACCATTTTGGTTTGATTTTTACTGTTCAGCTAAGTACATGCCACTCATTACTGTGGCCTGGGACTTCCCCGAGCTCCTCTCAGATGCTATGGTAACAAGCACAAGTAAACAGGTAAGATTGCACAGAAAACCCTACCCATTTTCCATACTTTTAAGAGAGGTCATCAAAAACAGTTTCTCAGGGCTTCCCATTGCCATAACCATGCAAGAAACTCCTGCAGAATTTCTGTTTTACTTCACCCAGGAACGTGCAAGGAGCTACTGACAGATGTCAGATATGAAGCAAAAATTTTGCCCCGAGCAAAGCACTGGATGCTCAAGCTTACACGTGGCATGTCACAGCCTTTGACTTTGAAGATATTCATGCCCAGCGTCAGTCTTTTATTCTCCCTGCAGTTCATAATTATTCTCCACTTGGGGCACAGCACGACTGAGCGTGTGTTGCTGGCGGCTTTCAGGGGTGGCTGCAGAGGGTCCCACAAAGCAGCCGTGCATCTACTAAGCGATATTCCTGTTCCCTTCCCTGGGATGTCCCTCTCCACGTCACTCCAAAGAGAAGTTAGCCACAAAAGCCAGATGGCAGCTGGTGCTTACATGGCTGTGCAGTCTGCAAATGGAGAAAGGCAAATTCCTATGAAGTTGGTTGGACTCGCAGCCTCTTTGTGGCACTGGAATAGTCCTAAAAGCTAGCAAATGGGATGAAAGGAGATGTGGGAACTATGGGCTCATACCTCTGTTTTAAAAAAAAGAAAAAAAAAAAAAAAAGCAGCAACGCACAGCCCCTGCAAGAAGTGCAGTAAGCCACTCTCCTTCCAGAGCTAAGCCAAAGTGATGCCCATCCTTCTGAGCAGCCCCTGACAGACAAACACTGTCAGTTCAACCCCAGTCCACTCTGAAGTGGTTCACATAATTTTTACCCCATCATATCTTTCAAAATACTCCATTCTCATCATTTGTACAGAAGGGGACTAAGAGGGAAGATGGGGAATAACAAGGTTTGTTGAACAATGCAAGCTGCAGAAGAAGCCGCTTCTTGTCTTGAATTTCCTGGGTTTGACGATCAGGTTAATTTTGCATGCCTGGTTGCATCAGCATGTTGAGTTATGCAATGTAGCAAGCTGTCGCACTGTACAAAGCATGACGTATCATCTCATTGGTGCATGAAATTAAAAAGATGTGGTTTGCTGGGTCACCCACAGATAAACCAAACTTGATTTTCAGTAAGTCCCCTTTTAATTATATTTAAACCTTGCAAGATGGGGGGGGGGGGGGGGGGG
>JAVKLA010000090.1:5206214-5244134 GCA_034782735.1 Sagittarius serpentarius | reverse complement strand
AAAGTCCTTGACTGAGTCTAAACACGACTGAGCAACAGCCGAAAACATCAGGGTGTTACCAACATTCTTCTCATACTCAACCCAAAACACAGCGCTGTGCCAGCTACTAGGAAGACAATTAACTCTATCCCAGCCAAAACCAGGACAGTCTCCAAGGACAGAGACTCCACAACCTGCCTGGGCAACCAGCAGCTGGCAGAAACAGCAGTAGAAAATAGCTGCTGGGAATGTGACACTTTTTTAGGCAGAAAGCATCTCTATTAGCAAACCCTGGTCGCGAGGATGTAGAGGGGAACCACATGCACCCCAGTGCGGGTCCAGAGAGTTCACATTATTGAATTTACAGTTGCTACCACAGGAGCTTTTTCCTTCAGGTATGCCATTTAGCTATCCCTCCCTTTGCCCAAGGAAACAAATATTTTAGTAGAGTCAGAAGAATATGAGCATAATCTTTTAGAGTCCAAATATACATTCTTGTAGCAGAGATGGCAGCAGGTCAGCACTCAGCAGAGCGAGTCTCATAGAGTTGGGGTAAGGATACTCTGCAGGAGTAGCCCAGATATTCAGAAAAAGCAACCTGCTCCCAGTCACAGCATAAACCATGGTTGCTGTAAGACAGAGTATGACCTGGAAATTCAGTGGTAAAGACAGAAGCAACTGCAAGAAGTCAAGAAAATTACAGGAGCCTTAGGAATAAGCCTACTCACCTCATCTCTGGCTTTGGGGAGATTCCCCATGAAACAAGAGCAATCATCTAGCAAGGCAGGAAAGTACCAAAGTTGCACTCAGCAAACAGAAAAGATGTTACACATGCCCTGTCCAGGCACCCTGCAAAGACAAGAGCTTGACTTTGCAAACTCTGCTATTGGCTTCACATGTAGCAGAAACAGGCTGCAGATTTTATAAATAATTTAGCAAGCATGCAATTGAAGGAAGCGTTGAGGGTGGGTTTGGTGTTGTTTTTTCCACTCTCCCCTTAAAGAAAGCAGGATGAACGGAGTAGGCCAAGGGTCAAAGACAGCAAAAATGAAGCTTTTCCAGCTCTTTTTGTAGGGAGTGTTGGGCTTTGCCCAATACAGACAGTGGCTGGCAGAAGATGCTGTAGATTCATGCATTACTTTCCTGGAACATAAATTATTCAGCCCCCAGGAAAGGAGACAAGAAGTAAAACTTACCTTAAAAAATTTATTACTGCAATCATTTTTAAAGAGTTTCAGAATCTACTGGGTTTCACTTCAGGATGAGGGTGGGATGTGAACGGTGCCCAACACTGATGTTGCCGCGGCAACAACTTGTTGCTGGACATAAAAGTAAAAATGCTTTCCGTCACTCTGGGATTATAAATCAGTAATTGCCAGGGTAAAATCGGAGCTCGTTCTGCCATATCGTATTCATGCGATTTGTTAATCAAACCCGCACCATGAAGGCCTGTGCTCACAGTGAAAGCACGGACGTTCCCCATGGGTGACATGGACCCCTTGGAGCTGGGACAGCAGGAGATCTGTGCATCGCTTTAATCCCATTCTAACCTGGTCTGTGGAATTAAGTGGTCTATGACCCACACATTTGCTTCTGCACAGTGGAAATGACGTTTTTGCCATCCATTTTGATGTTGAAGGATGATGAAAGAATGGTCTTTTTATTTACTCATTAATGTCCTGTTCTGATAGTAACTAAAGCCATTGAGGAAGAAAAGAAAACATACCGCAACAGTATTATGAGGTAGCCTTGTCAAAAATACTGTACACAATGTATACGGTAGATAACTTTTCCACTCATGTGCAAACCACTGTTTAGACTGGCGCAGGCAGTGATCCTTAGCAAAACCACATTCTTGGGACTAACAGTAGGCTGCAGTACGAGCACAAATCTACCTACTATGCGCCTATGAACCACACAGATCCCTGTCAGACTTGAAGCTTTTCCAAAAATGAAGTGGAAGCCAGGTAACTTAAACGTCTAGCTTACACAACTTTATATGACTTACAGCAAATAGAAAAATAAGTTGAAATTTATTCCTATTTCTTTCTCCCCTTCAGCACATAAACCAGTTCAGTCTAAGGAAAACATGAGAACAGACAAAGCGCGAAGCGCGATGTAGAGTCAAAACTGCACCACGTGAGGTGGCCCCGGTTCTGAAAGTCTCTCCAGACTGAACTTGCAGCAGGGTCCGCTCCACCCCAAGCTGGTCCATGACAGCGAGGACACACAGACAGCTTGAAGCCACTGCCACTTGCTCCCACAGTTCATTAGTTTGGCTTTAACCCCCCCTGCCAACAGAAGTGGCAAACACCCTTACTCCCTGTGTCCTCCTAGCAGGCCCTCAGCTAATCATCAAGCTTTTCCATATCTCAAGTGGAGAACTGGGAGGTTAATGAATATGCAGAAGTCACATCTGCAGCCTAAACATACAGGAACGATTTCAATGAGTCATTATTTATAGCAAGAAATTTCTATTCTTAGAAACATAATTAGGGCCTGAGATTCATACGCACAAGTCTAATCTACTTGAATGAAAGAACATGCAAGTACCCCAAAGCAGAATTTATCCTCCTGTATTCGGATAAAAATATGCTGGGTCTTTGGCTGGGTACAATTTTCAAGAGGAAAAAGGAAGAAGAAAAGAGTGAGGTTTAATGAGTCCAACAGGTAGCTAAAATTAGTTCTGAAAGTCTTGAACTTGGTTGGCAGCAATGATATTCAGAGAAAAATTATAACGTTTTTGCCATAACTGATAATCAAGAAAAATAGATTAATGGCTTTTAGAATAATACAATGCAACAAAATATGCAGAAACTCATTAATATATCTATTATGTAAGAGGTGGTGAATCATAAGCTTTTGTATTGTTGGAAAAGAAATGCTAAGCAAGAGGTTTGGATTTCAATAAAACACATAAGCAGCATTTAATATGATGCAAAAGCTATAATATGATAAAGCATATCCCTGTCTTTCAAGAAATTCTTTCATAATAGAATATTGCTCATTTCAGTAACTTTATCAGAGATAAGAAAAATAATCTATCACATTGAGTATCCACTTTAAGGAAACCTAATAAAACGTTATTTCAAACAATGCTCATTTGGCTGCTTGCTAATGCAAAAGATATCACTCATTACATGTTACGGCACTCGTTTTCCTTCCTTTTTAACTCAGAATGACATTAAATTTTGCTAATTTTTAATACGGACCTCAAATGTGGTCACTTCACTTCTACCATTTCCACACTAATAAATGCATTATGAGAGTTTAGAATGAATTACTACGCAGAGCTTGACTTCTGACTAGGAATCTTATTAAAGCACAGCTTCAGGGAAAGGTTTTTAATGCAGCATAAATTGTCATGGCAGTTTTTACAGATGGTGTGGCAGTTTCCCCCTTTTTATTTTTTCCTGTCCAGTTTCAGATTAAACACAGGGTATTGAGCAGTTTATGCAAAGTGAAGGAACCCAAATCCTTCCCCTGCTGTCCTCCACCTCTCCAGCATGCATCTCAGTATTTCCATCTTCATTTTTAAAGAATTTTCCAATGTTGAACTTTGTCACGCAATCCCATTATTTCTCACCTTACATATATATGAAAACATTATTTGTTTTCACCATAACCCCGTGCTACCTCATTCCCAGAAACTATCGGCACTGGGAGCAAGACAGGCATGTAGCAAACTGCTTCACCAGACCACAAGAGCCTACCAAGAAGTTCACTTGAGCTGTCTTACAGATCTCCACATGTGTTTGGATAGGAAAGCATTTGGGAGAAGGAGTCATAGGTTCATCTTAAAACCTTGTGCTTTCCACAGCCAAATCTTGTCTAAGTTGATAACTGCAGCAGCTTTCACGCTAATTGGTGACATTTCCTTCGGGACACCACCATTGGTTGTATATTAGCGTCAGTGGATGTAAACCGGCTTGTTTTTATTCTTGTGCTGTCTGTCAGCAATAATGAAGGTGGGAATTGCCAGGGCTGTCGCTGGATTTGCTTTTATCAACAAATGGTTATTAAACCCATCTCTTCTATGACACCTCTACCACCTTTGTCTATAAATTTGTTAAGGTATCACTAAAACAACCACAGCAAAACTAAACGGCACAGCTGAGGAACGGTTTGGTGACATCCATATCCACTTTCTTGGCAACACCAAACCATCACGGAGAGGTAATGCAAAGCAAAAGCAGCCGCAAAAAAACAGTAGTCCAGAGAGAAACTCCCTACACTGATCCCCAAGGCCAATGACACGATGAACACGTTCTCCTTAGAAAACACATGATATGAGACCTAACACATACAAGATGTAGAGAACAATCTGGAACGTGGAAAAAAGCAGAGCTGTACAAACTACAAGAAGACAAAGCAGCTTTAATCCTTACTTTCAGGACTTTAATCTTCAACTCTCAACCTTCCTCACCAACGTAGCTAAGTGTATCTCTGCACCTTTGTGCATTACAGTACAAAGAAGTTGCCTCTGACTCACCACTGGTCCTGGCCCTAACTGCAGGGGTGAGGAAATTATTTAATATTTCAGTGATTTAACTCTTAAACCCCTGAAAGCAGCTGAACTGCTACTTATGAAAATACTTTTATCATACAGCTGATTCATGCAAGTCTGTATGCAAACATTTCCACAATTCCCCCAGATGAACAGAATTACACACCTAACCTTATTTTACAGGACATTTGCATTTCTATACAATTATGCTCCAAGAAAGCACATAATTTAAGGAAAAAAAGTACCTTTTTACATAGCAGAGTTGCTCCCACTCTCAGTACCCAAACTGGTAACTAATTCAGTCTGAGAGGATAAAAAAAAAGTCTATCATCACACCAAATGCTTCATAGCAGGACCTCAGTTTTTCTTCTGCTTCACGCACACCCCAAAGCAAGCTGCTTGCAGCCAGCATTTGCAGGGGTAGCTGGGAAAGCCCTTCCTCTTCATATAAGGCCCTTGCCCGCCCCTGAGCTCCCCCCAAAAGGGCAGGGGGCTGCCCAGGTGTGGCTGAGAGCTTGCAGGAGCCATAATCCCCACAGATTTTCAGCCCCCACAATGAGCCAGAGCATCTGGTGCTTATTTCATGCACATGGCTCGGTGGCTTTGCTTGCAAACGATGCATGATTGGTATCACCTGTATCCTTACCAAAACCGCTCACTGTTACCACTTCAACCAACAAATAATCCCCCGAACTGCGATTCCCTTGGTAGTCAGGGAAACAGGTTTGTTCCTTCTTTGTAACTCAGTGTGATTTTATTTTTTTTCTTAAGGAAACATCAGAGTCCTCTTGAACATCTCTGAGTAGCTGGGATCCCAGAGAAACCTCACTTCTTAGTTGGCTGCACAGACCGAGCAACGTGTATTTCTTGAAGAACAAGACTAGTCCCTGGTCTTGTTCCTGTGCAGAGCCTGAAGGAGATGCACATCCATGGACCAGCCCCGTCCCGACCCATCCCCTGCCACAACTGAACATTAGGACCGAGGGCATCTCAGAAACCTCCCTGACTACATTCACGGCATTTTTTCCATGCATGCAGTGTGCTTCTGCACCAGGAGGTGAGCTGAAGGAGTGACACCTACGCTAGACACTGGTGAGAGGGAAGACTGATAATTGCTCTATCCCTGCAGGGAATCACTCCTCAGCCCCAAACCAGCACCCAGGAAAGCCCAGCCTCTGCCCAGAGGAGCTTTCCCCTCCTCAGAGACCTGCTCCTGCAGCTGGTCTGGAGAGCCCAGCTGAGCCAAGGCCACTAAAATCTGTGCTGGTACCTTCATAATGTGTCACTCTGTGACAGGTCCTTCTCGCAAGCTGCAGTAAAAGGATGTTTTTGTGGGAAGACTGAAAATGTTAGCAAAGATTCAATCAGCAGTTTAGCTTGAGGTAAGAGATCTCAGAAGGGCTCAGAAGACCACCGCATTTAAAGTACGCCAGATGACTTGAGACAACAACCTGGTAACATCTTTCGTAATTTAAACAGGTCTGAATAGCTTCAGTGATAATAATTTATACAATGACTTCAGCCCCTTCGCTGTCCATAAATTGTCTTTTAATGAGTTACAATGTTCATAGATTTACTGTTTCTTTTTATTCACTTGGGTTTTTTTGGTCTGAAAATTCTTCTCAAGCAATTCAGTGTAGTGGAGCTACGCTACTGAGCTTTGCAGCCAAACAAGTCACACGTTCCTGTTCTGGTTCTCTGAAGAGTAAATTTTAACACTAAAAAATAAAAAGAAACGGGGTTTCTCCTGTGGTCACTGAAAAATTAACTTTCTGTAACTCCTAATCTGGGTTGCTGGCTGCCAGCCTCAGCAACTTCATCTGGCTCCCTTCCTGCCTCCAGCGAGGACCGGGATGACGCACAGCCTCCGCACCGCACAGTCCTGCTGTCGCTCATGTAATATAGGTACACGGGGGCCACACTGGAAGCATCTTCAAAAGAGATTTCCACCATCATCTCATAGAATCTCCTGCATTAAATTGTGCCAAAACCTCATGTAGTACCTTCTGCATCAAGCCTGTCTCCTGACCGCACGTTTTCTAGAAGGTTGTCCAGCCTCAGTAGTGACATTTAAAATAGATGGGGTTTCCAACAAACCTGTACAGAAGCTGTTCAATTGGTAACTGCCTTTTTAGCTACAAAGGCGTATGTAACCCAGACAGATGATGCCAGGGAAATAAGAAAATAAAATCAACACAGAATCCGTAAGAAGCAGAATAAATATCATCATTTCCAACTGTGTCTTGCCTGGAAAATGTTTTTTTCCTCTGAAGGACTTCTAACATGGATATATTGGTAAGGACCTAAAATTTGTATGCAAGTGTCTAAGTACCCATTCCATTTTTCCAGGGAGCTCAACACTCAGAACTCATAACACCAAAAGCCAGTCGGTCCTGTCATTACAGGTAGATCTGTCTTCCTTGGCTGCTGAACTGGGAGAAGTTGCACTTGGGGCTGCACAGGAAGAGCCGCTGCTGAGTCCGTGACCTGCCAAGACATTTGGACTGTTACTACCCCTCCACATGATTTCCTGGAGGGCATTAACCATGTGATGTGCTGCTTGTCCTTTAGGCTATTACGCTGGCATCTCTATATAAACTTCGTAATGCAAGGTCCTTGAGGGACACAAGTCATTCATGGAAACCTGAAGGGTCCTAAGAGCAAATTAATAGACAGATATATTTTACATATTCATTGAGAAAGGGAAATATGCCTATGTAGCCATGTATACAGCTTCTGCTGGAAGCCAGAGACAAATACTACTAGTGGAGACCCAAATCCAGACATGCCTCCACATTTTTCATCCTGTCAGTCACGTAGCCCTGTAACACCTTTAGCTGAGCAAGTCCCACAGAGAATCTGGCAGCGATTTCAGGTATGACCAAGCCAGCACAGCCTTCAAGGAGAAACAGCAGCAAAAGAGTTTGCTCTGTCTCCTTTTAACATCATCTGGAATCATGGTGAGCCCCCCTGCGCCAAAGCCATGCAACCAGCAGCAACTGCGGTGACTACACGGAAGTGACCATTTAGCAGGATTTTCCCAGACAGCTTAGTTTGGGCCAGCAAACTAATTTCATGCAGAACACTGAACTGCAATCAATAGTACCCAGCTACGATCTGTCACCTAGCTGTGGATGGGCAGATGGCACAGACATTGAGATGATGGCTTTTGGCTTAGAAGTGGCCTGAGAAAGGCTTCTGCCCTTGAACATGCAGATGCTGATGATGGCCTGTCCTCAGCATCTTCATGACTTCTTGGTTCACAGACCTTAAAGTCACTTCCTGATCTGCAAAACTCAAATTACGCTTCAGTACTGAGGGGTAGGTTCAGATGAAGTTTATTTTATCAATAGGCTGTGTGAAATAATAGTTATTAAATCAGCAGCATTGCAGGTAGCCCATGAATCAGCTGTCTCAGCTCCAGGAACGTTCTGCACCCTTCAGCAGGCTCTCTGCTGGGACAGCGTCTCTTACAGCTTCTGTACCTGCATTTCTGGGTGTGTACTTCTGTCAGCGTAGAGCTACACTGGATTCAGTAACCATAACACACATTCATACCCAGAAATTGTCTGCCTATAAAGTGATTTCCCACAGTGCCTTCTAACCTGCAATCTTGCCCCATACTGAGGCAGGAAGGAGGCAGCGAGTCTATGTGGTCTAGTCCCTGGTAAGGTCCCATCAGACACATTTTGGTAAGAAAAGCACAAAATAATTCATCATTGAGGCTTTCAGGAACCTCCTCTTATCATCTACTCAGATCATCTCCACCAGAACTGCTCTATTAAAAAGGACCTTCAAGAAGAGATGAAACCTTGATGATGATGCTGTGCTTTGAAGGATGGGAACCACAAGAACTGTCGTTCCTAGAGAAGGGAAGAGAGTAAGGTTACTGGGATGGAAGAATATCATTCTTCAAAAATGGGAAAAGGAAACCTCCAGCGCTCCAGTACTTATTGTGGGTTGGAGATTATTTCATTCTGACTGAGACACAAATTTCCCAACATGGGACATCACACCCTGGCACTGAGAAGAACAGACACTTCTCCCCTCACACAACAGCTTTCTCCCCGACAAAGCAAACCTGAGTAATTACCACAACTTGCTCCTGTAGGAATATTTTGGTTTTCCTTATGGTTTTTTTGTGGGGGGGTTGTGTTTTTTTAAAGGAGCCTACCATCCTGCTCCGTGACTTGTTGCCTCTGGCACATATAGAGACTTTATGCCATGGTTTTAATTTGCTTTCCCCAATGAATATATGATTAGCAATTGCATTTATAATTAGTAGTTTTGTCATTTAAAGTTCACCAGTTTTGCAGCCAATTATTGAATAAAAAGCTGTTTATTATTTTCAATATATTATTACTTTATTATGGCTCATTGCTTTAAAATACTTAGTTTAATCCTTCGCAGGTCCTTAAACACAAATATGGCAGCTATTAGCAACCTCTTCAGTCAGGCATAAAATTGTACCCACAGGCCTCATAAACAACGGAGTGCTTTGGAGAGATTAAATCAGTGTATACAGCTGCGAGGGAGGCCATTAGGAAATACATTCTCATTCTCCCTTAGTGTTATTTTGTTTTGCCACTGTGCTCTTGTCAAATCTATCAACTACCTGTGCTCTCCTCTCCATAAATAAGAGATGCCATCTCACCAGGTCCATCCATCAGAAACATTTCAGTCAACATACAATTACATCCTGCAGTCTCCTGCTAATATACTAATTTCTATCATTTGTATTTCAAACAGGACAAGCTGAATGGCGAAGAGCGGAGCTGTGCAAAGGCCAGAATGATCGATCTCCTCTGCAACCGGGACAAGCGCTGCAGCTCTTAGCAAAGTTTGCATTTAGGTAGTATGAACATGGAACTGTTGTCATTCCTGCAGCACATTCTCAGGTCTGAACTTGGAAAAAATGTCATTCAGCCCAAGTCTGTAATGCTCCCTTTAGCCTGGCAGTCCCCCTTAAAACACAGAGGAAGATGGACTTGTGATCCAAGAACTGCTTGCAGCCTGTTGAGCACAGAGAAGATACCTGGGTATGCACGTGCATCTTTGCTGCCCGTGCACCAGGTACTTCCCAAACGTCCCTCCAGCCACTTCCCCTCTCACCCTCTGCAGCACTGCAAAAAATCCATGTGCTGAGAGATGGGCAAGCCAGTGATGACAGAGTTCAATATTTGCTCTGCTCCAGTAATGCCCGGTGGAATTCTCCTCCCTTTCCCATCCACCAGATTATTTTCCCTAGATCTGTAATCCCCTTGAAATCATCAAGTGAGCCATTTTTCCATTATATTCCTGACTCAAGATTGCCAAGAGCTCCCCGCAGAGCCAAAGGTAAGTGCGCTATTTGCTAAAGGACAGAACAATCTCAAACGAGGAGGAACTTGTATGGGAAGTAAAAAATATGACACAATTATCATGTAAATTAGAGTGGCGGTTTTAAATCCCCTGCCAGCAAGACATGAGGTTATACCACGTGTTTCTGAGGTAAAGAGAGAATTGCTTTCTTGCCTGGAGACAAGAGAGTAATATTAGAAGAACAACAACAAAAAAAACCCCAACAAAGCAAATCCGTGTCTTTGGTGTAACAAATACTGGCACTACTTGACTATTTCCCATGCAGTGCTTTCTGTACTGATACGCAGAGTTGCAGATCCTGTGGTGCAACAGTTGTTGTAAAAATTAAGGTAATAAAAGCAGCAAAGGCAAAGAAAACTTCTGTGAAATACCAAAAAAAAAAAAAAGCATACTCTCCTTATTCTGTTTCAAGCCAGGTTAGGCCACTTTATTTAGTTTCTCTTCTCCTGCCTGCTCTGAAACAATGCTGTAAATGAGAGAATAAGTATTTCAACAGATAATAGTATCACAAGTCCTTTGAAATTATTATTATTATTACTATTACTATTATTATTATTCCCCTATCTGGTGCATAGAAAGTGACACTTGCAGGCATTTTTCTCCCAATTTCCATGCCTGGTCCCTGGTGGGACCTGCAGCTCAGTACCATTCATCACACTCATCTTGATGGACTTGCTGGGATTATCTCCTAGGATGTAAGTGAGGAACACAATGGCTTTCCAACTTCTTATCTCATCTCTTGCCTTGCTTTCCTTCCTTAACCTTTTCCCTTAACCTTTTACTCTGGTAAACACTGCACTTAGCCATCCTTGCCCTAATCAGTTGACGTTAGATCTAACAACCATCTTTCCTTAATGTAATTTTCTCTTCCCAAGCCGACCACATGGCATCAGCCAAGTCTAGCTGGCCATAGCCAGCTTCTCTTTTTAATTACACACCTTGTCAGCTGCAGAGGGAATTCAGACAGAAATGGTTTAAATATGCATTATACATAATCCATACTTACAGCTGAAAATAAATTCCACATATTAAAATATCATCAATTACTTCATCAGTTGTATATCACATGATACATTTCCTGCCTCCTCCCATTCAGCAGAGCCTGAAGAAAATGAGACTTGTGGTTCAAGACCAAATGCCAACCAATTCCCAAAGCTCAGCATCTTTAGGTAGTTAAGGAGCTACAGGGAAGATTCCAATTCAAATTTCTTAAATTTAAAGCCACCTTCAGAATTTGGGGTCTCTCGGTGCAGGACACAGAGCCCACAAAATAATGTTTTCCAGATCCTTTGATCCGGAACTTCTTGAGCTACATACCAGCTCGCAACATATCTTTAAGCTTTTTTTTTGGTAAGATACAAAACTATAGTATCCAACAGAAAAGACTGCTGTAACTTTGCTGTGTCCCAGTCTAATTTTGCTCATTTCAGACCAACTTAAATCCTTCCTAGCCTCCTTGTTGTTATTCTCTCACCTTCATCCTCCGTACCCACTTAAATCAAACATAGTTACACTCCATCTTCTCAGTCTAACAATCTCTAATGAGAAATCTGAACCCAGGTTACTGTCACGCAGAGATATCTTTCATGAGATGACATCAGGAGGTGAAAACAAGCCAACAAGTATTCAATAGTACCCAACAAGTATTCAGGTCAACAATATTTTACAGTATTTTCACACTCTTGTTCCTACATTTGCAGATAGTATTACTGTGGGTTGTCTCTAAATGACTGAGTGGTAAGAAGGCAGGGATAAAACAGTAACAAAACTGAGTTTTCTAGGGGAAAGACAGTAAGAAGGAGTAATTCTTCAGATCTTACGCAGATATACTAATGTTAAGTTTCCAGCAGAGATGTTGAGTCAGAAGCTACTGCCTGTTCTTACAGGTGCTCTGTTCTTATAAGTAAAACAAAGGAAAACACACTATTGCTTCAGATCAGCCTTCCACCTTTCCCAAAATAACTTCTTCCACTTCTTAAGATGCAGCCACTCTGATTAGAAAGTTTATCTGCAGGAACTGAAAATCTATTAATCAGTATCATCAAATGAGGACATTGTTCTGTGATAAGGGAAGAATGAAATCCCATTCCACAACGAGTCAATTAACTTTAGGCAATTTAAATGAACTTGGCATCGATAATGTTTGGGCAGAGCGAGCCACGCTCCCCACCACAAACAACTAGGATTGTTTGCTAAGAAACACAGCCCCAGGCGAGGCACTCCCTAGAAAACTACAACTTGGAAGTGAAAGATTTTGGGTTATGTTTGTTTGAAATGGCAACAGCTTAGCTTTTCTGGATGAAATGCAACATTTTAAATAAAAGGGAATTTAGATGTATTCTGCTAATGGTTCTGCTTATGTGAACTTTGATGTTCATACCGCATGCTGCATGCTGCAATGGGCAGAAACGTGGGCCTTCTGTAATACTACATTTCCTGCTAATGCACCGGAAGGTCACTTTCTCTTTTTCTTTTTTTCTTAATTATTTTTTCCACAAGCTATTAATAATTTCTGTATTTATTTTAGAAAGCTTGGGCAATAGGTCTTCCCTTGTACCTAAGAAATAAAACCAGTATCTCTAAATCTACATGCTGGGCAGGTCTCATATAGCCACGAGACACGTGTCGGGCTGCAGGACAGAGGGTAGAATGAAGGAAAAACACTTACCCAGAACAGACACACAAAAACCTACTGATTTATGAATGCAACACTTGGAAAGTGTTGAGCATGCAAATCAAAGCTGCCTCGGAGCAAGTTCATTTTATAGCACCCACATTTGTATGGCAGGTTAATCACACTGATGCTGACACTGCAACATCGGGGTAACTTTAATAAAGGTTTTGGGCTTTCTTTTTTTTTTTTTTTTTTAGGTATAGTTTCAAATCATTTGGGTCCAAAATTTAGATTTGTGAGGGTGAGCTTTAAAAGGTAAAGGAATGGTCAGAAATAAGTGGTCAAACTGAGAAAAAAACCTCCAGATGTAATATTTCTCTGCCTTGTTGGATAGCCAAGTCACTGCAGCAGGGCATTAATAGATGAGAAACGGGATGTGAAATCAGTGAATTAAGTAATCAGACTTAAAGACAAACAGGAAACAGCACAAGTGGTAAAAAATAAAACCATCTTGTAATATCCTTCTGGCATTAGTAATGCAAGATGGTGCATAAAGAGGTAAGGAAGTTTTCTATGTTGGTCCTTCACATCTTTTTATGTATCTTACAGTATTTTTGTAACATGACAAGTTTTGGATAGAGTCTGCCCAGTGTCTCCTTGGTAGAATATAACGACAAGTCTGCACCAGTAATGCGCACTTCCTCTGCTTCACTCTCTCTCTTCCACACAATTGTCTCCAAGCTACACTATGGCAAAAAAGCCCGTCTACTGACTACAGCCAACACATTAACACTACGGGCTCCTCGGACATAGACAAGCAAGAAGTTGTTCGGCAAACGAGTGTTGATCACTGGCATTGCATTAACAAGCCGGTTCTATCACACCCTTATCAGTCATCTATAAGAAATCGTAACTGCACAGAATTATTAACAAAAAATGTGGTTAATAATGTATTTGAGCATGCACACACACAGCAGTCAGGACTAAAATCTTGGCCCTGAACACCTGTCCAAAAGCAGAAATGTCACACAGCCGAGCTAAAGGATCTGCTACAAGAACTACAACAACCAGTTTGTCTTCCAACCGTTACTGGGAGGCATTACCACTTAAACACATACAGACAACCCCTGAGGACCGAAAATTAGTTTGTGACATGTTTTGGAAAGATGTAGTAAATACAAGAAAATGTGTCTTACCTGAGAGGTTAAGACAGGCCTCTTTCTTCTAAGGCAGTGAGTGTTATCATCCGATATGGCATCAGAACAGCAAGGGGTACAAAGAGCTGGAGTTCATGGGAAGCTTCAGAGTCAGATTTTCCAGTCACTGAAACCTCATCAAATATATGCCTACCCCAATTAGGTCAGGTTAAGATTCCCAGCTGCTGCATTTTCTTAGTATCTGCTAATGTGGGTCCTCAGTATGTCTACAACCTCATTTTCTTTAAAATATTGGCGACAACAAACCTTGACAGAGGGCAATTGCCATTGTCATTTTACAGGCAAGAAAAACACTCGAGGACATGAAGGCAGCAGCTGTTGGTGCTGAGGTGGTGGTGAAGCAAGTCTCATCCTTTACCCTTGCCAACACACTGATCTTGACTTCTGCAGTAACGTACATTGAAAGCATTTATTTTGTCCAGTTTTGGTCTTGTGGTATCTTTGGTAAGACTTCAAGAAATGAGATACACAGGCACAGCATGTGATGAGCGCATGATTCACCAGTTTAGTCCAATATATAATTGTAGATGTGCTGGGAAACTTCAGGTGACAACAGTTTAGGTACTACATCCAGAGCCACCAATTACAAACATTCATTGTAGTCTCACCGCTATATCTACATTAGCAAGTAATTTCACACAGCTGAAGTCATTAGGTTCAGGCCGGTACTGAGGCTTCTACGTCTACGCTGTATGTATTTCAGGCATTCACTGCGGACTAGATTTAATCTGCTCCCCTCAACCAAACATGCCCACCATGCTTGTCGTTCAAAACTTATCACTGTTTCAGACCTTTTATCTCCATTAGAGGTTGGGATGCATTGCCTGGGGCAGTTTGTGCACAGCAAACAGAGCTGTGAATTGAATCAGCACACAATCAGTGGGGACAATGAGAGGACCGCCTTCACAGCCATACTACTGCTCTGAATCAAAACGGAAACGTAGATGTAGTTGTATTACCTACACTTCAACTAGCAAATCTATGGTGAATAAATTTACTGGCTTTCACTGACAAACCCAGATAGATGTTATGTTTCATTAATGCAGCTACCGCAACCATCCATTCATGTTGAAGATACACAAACTGTATAAATTGAAAGTGAAGACCCTGAAAACTGCTAGAAACATGCCCTGTGGATGGTATTACATAACTTTGCATTGTACACAGACCTTATGCTTTAAAGGAAGGGAAAAGGAAACTATTCAAGACATTCCTTGCTATTTGCTGTAATGCCACAGGTTAGCTAACCACCGCAAGATCTCAGTTGTAGCAGCAATTTTTGGTGCAGTTGCTTTGTATCACACATAAGAGGTTTTTCTTTTGCATCAGATGTAGAGATTCTATAGAACAATCTTATTATATAGGCTACAGGCCTCGCCAGGATTTTTTTTTAATAAAACCTATCTCTTTCAATTAACTTGATTGGACGTGTTAATGTTTTGGGACTTGATTAATAATCCTGGGAGGTAATTGTGCAAAGGTCCAGAGGCACTAAAATGTCCACGCAAATAGGGAATGATGGAGGAATTGTAAATGCAATCTATAACACTCAGTACAGTGGCAAGCCCAGAGCTGTCGCTCTGCTCAGCTGCAAAAAACAAACAACCCATATGCCATTAGTATAAACTATCCGGTAGCTCAATCCATCATTTCTCTCATGCAGCTAAACAACTAACAGAATTAACAGTGTAATACCTTACTGAAGGAGTGCTTTCATCCTTTGGCTTTAATTAGAGATTCATTGGAAGTAAAGCTCCAACTATAAGCATACTGAAATCCAGATGCATAATCCTTTGCTTTTATCCTGATCTCCAAATAACGTTGGTGTTACCCAGCAGACAATTTGCACCCCAAATACAGCACAGGCTTTGGTAAGCAATGATTCCTCGCCCGTGCCGTAAGACAGACCAAGCACTTGATTGAAACAACCTACAGCACTGATGCCTTGTGTAAGCCCAAGTCTGGAGGACAATTTCTGCATCTGCTCCTTGCCTCGTTTTCAGAGCAGGAAAATTTTCAGAAAAATGACTTTGAGAGAGTTATTTCTTCATCACTGTTCACGTGGGTCTGATCCTGACAACACACACAGAATCAAGAGCCAACAGACCAGGCAAGGCATGGAGGGCTGGATGCCATCTACTCATCCTCAGGCTTCAATACCATTTACCAAAGCCATTGCAACCCCAGCGATATTTCCTTCCTCCATTTTGCAAACCAAGGCATCTTTCCTTACTTGAAGACCTAAGACTTAGAAAAGGGAGAGGCAGGAAAAAGCAATGCTACGACCAGTGCTGGGTCTTTCCAGAGAATCTTCTTACCTTAACTAGTGAACTATTACAACTTTTCCCTTCATTTCCCAGGTTTAGGAGTTTGGTGAATATAAATTAACCCAGTGGCCAGATAGGCTCAATAGAGCTACCACTGCATTTCAGTGCATGAACACCCTCAGCAGACAGCCACATTTTCATCTTCAGTCACATCTCCCGACTCCCATTGCGTATCATGGTCATAATCTCACAGATAAAGTGATAAAATATTTACAGCTAGAAGGCTGCTAAATTTACTCCCCAGTGCCCACATACATCTTTTGCACAGCACATCCTTTCCGGCTTAAATTCTGCACGCTAAACCTTAATTACTGCTGTCTGACAAAGTGAGAAATTGGACAGGAAATACAATTTTGAAAAGCATCAAAGTGACAGAGGTGACTAACAACCATTTTCAAAAGCAACTTTAGGCAATATCTCAAATAAAACAGTTCATAAATTGTTTTTCTTGAGCTGGAGCTCATGCTGCTAGTTGAACTACATCAGGCAGATACCTAAAGGTGACCAGGACTGGGATGTGCTGTGACAGGAGGATGTCACTCATGTCTATCGTGTGACAACAAGCAATGCCATCAGGAAGCCATGCAACCCATTAGCCATCTTGACAGATGCATCTCAGATTATTTGCTAATCTGGTGCACAAACTCCTCACCAAGCCGGTAAGTCCCTTGAACAGGCCAGTGATGCTGTAAGCTCTGCAGAAAGAGGAGCTGAAAATGAATTCTTGTTACATCTACGCTCTGGTTCAGAAAGTTGTTAATTCTGCACCTGGACTGCAGCAAAACTGTACAGCTGCTGGAAAAGTTACCTTGGAAGAGTTGTCAACCCATCTTCTGCCTAACCCAGGACATACACGTGAGCTTCTCCCCGTTCCCCTTCGAGCAGAAGGCAGCAAGGCATGGGCGCGGGGCTGAGGAACAGCAGCCCCCAGGCTACTCACCGTGCCACATGTCTGCCACAAGCAAACTGGCTTTTGCCGTTTCCTTCCTCACCTGTATTCCCACCCCAGGGGTCCCTGGACCAGTCAGGAAGATGCAAGTGACCTACACCCATCACTGAGACATAAATGGCCTACAAATTTCCTCTTCTGCCTGCTTCTCTTTTACACTCTTTGCCCAAGAGCTTCTGCGAAGCCCCAAGAAGCCAAAGGTGGCGGCAGCTGGACCTCACCTGCAGAACGGAGCTGCCCTTCCATCAGCAGACATAGGGGACTTCTTTACACTAAACTTTATTTTCCTCCCTGTTCCAGTATATATTTCCTGCAGTTGTGACTGTGGGGATATTAAATAAATTGCTGGGGGAATAATTTTAAGTAGTCAGGGAAGTCCATTTTTCTCCTACAAAAAAAGTAGCTGAAATGCTGCTGTTCTTTTTATTTATTTCAATTCACTGTAGGCAGACAGCACACACGGAAAACCGTAACCTAATAAAGTCGCTGAGGGACAGATGGAAACCGAGATAAAAAGGCTGGGTTACAATTTTTCTTTTTTTTCTCCCTCAGTCTTCTACAGCAACTGCCTAAGCTTTCATCTTGTACCTCAAAATCCTAAGCACAAAGTAATGCAATCCTTGCTTCCCCCCAAGAGGCATGTACAGGAGCAGAACAAAATCTAGGAGGGTTCTTCCTCAGAGAACACAGCTGAGGGTATTGTCCTTTGGAGAAAGCTAAAGGAGGACTCATCACCCGTATGCTGAAAGACAGAATTTACCTACTGTAATTGCAGAAGACCATATCTTCACCAATGACAATACATGGTATATAATGCTCCAGTGAAGTGAGATGAATTGAACTCTCCCTTGGTAACAAGCCCTTAACTAGGGTCATTAATCAGACAAGTATCCCAAGCACATGCACTGCCAAGAGGGGACTTTCTGACAGAAAGAAATCCAACTCCTACTGCCAACGGTTTAAAGGGAGGGAGGAAAAACGTCTTTCTAAAAAAGGCGGCCTTCCCCTTAGGAAGTCAGCAGGAGCCACAGCCTCAGAAACAGACCTTGTAACTGAATGTTTTCACTCTGATTTAGAAGACTGCTTCTCCTCCCTACACTTACAAGTTGGTTTAGACTGCACAAATTGCCTACAACTACTGGCCAGAACGTCCTTCCCTCCTAATAGAAGGTAAGGCTATGCTGACCCAGAAAAATACATGCCAAAAATGCAAACGCCCTCGCGAAAGAAGGTATCTTGGGCAATTCTGAATGCAATTTTTTGAAACTATAAAATAAGAGATTTGTTAGAACATTGCTTTTCAAGGAAAAATAATTTTCCATTGATTTATCAACCAGTTTTGGAATTAATAATAATCACTTAATACTGACTTTTAAAAAATCATTATCTCTGATTTCAATTTACTTATCATTTAGACATACATACAAGTTATTATTGAAATAGCTTGAAAGGAAATCTTCCACTCAGTTGACTTCTTTCTTTCTAAAATTTTATCTTCCTTTTCAGTTAATGCAAATATTCCAGGCTTCAGCTTTTTGATCACCTGGTAACATTTTCAAAATTCCTTCTTTTTCCTGTGGTTGGAAAAAAATTATTTCCTATCTCACTAAGATCTTACAGATTTCTAACTTTAAAACTTTAAAATTCAGATTTAACTACAGTGAAAAACAACATACTGTGCTTCACTTAAGGCAGGTCTACGTACTCTCACCATGTAAAAGCACACCACTACTCTAAAATATCCCATTGTTTTAACAGAAAAGATCTCAGGGAAACAGCAAGGCAGAGGTTATGGTCGCAGGTATATGTATACAACCACATTGATGCCAACTTTTTTGTAATGCTAGACCTGACTTCAGTCAACTCAGAGAGTAATTTGGAAGTTGTTCTAGAGCCTAAGACAGAGCTGAAGGATTTCAGCCTCTTAGGTGATGACTTGACTTCAGTCAGATGTACTTTCAACTCTCCTGTCAGGCTTGTGGCAATACAACCTACCCACAAAAGAAGCCATCGGCCCAAGCGAGCCGGAGGAGAGCACGGCAGCGGATCTGCTGGGCACACAACCTGCAGGAAGCCCTCCCCTCTGCCCACCCGCTCTGCCACAAGCCCCACGACACACCGAATCCCATCCAAGGTCTCCCTCTCAGCTTCAGAGCACTCAACGGCCAAAGCTTAGTTCGGCACCTCCTAGATACAAACTCAACAATTTGATGGAAAACCTGTCTGTCAGAAGGATGTCACCAAAGCACACAGACTTTCAGAGCGTCGGTTGGGGAGGGAAAGGTGTCTCTCTTTGCACACTTGGCATGACTTCTTGTTCGGCTGAAAACTCTCCGTATCACAGCACAAAGTACGACCCTGTGATGAATAGCCCAGAATAAAGCACATTCTCCATGGATTTGGTCATCAGAACATGCTGTCACATACTCACAAAAAGTACTAATGGAAACGTGTGCTTGTTTTTGAAACTAAGAGTTAGGTCGTTACAGAAATATTTAAATTTCAGTCCAGGCCCAGCTAAATGGCTTTAGATAATATATCATATTTTAATCTAACAAAGGCTTCATCGATTATCCTGAAATTCAGAATTAGCTAGGTGCATTTCATCTGACTCACTTGTCCTGTATTGTAAAATAATGATGTAATTTGTAATAAATTACTAACACCGAGTTTCAGCAGTGACAAATCGTTTACTTAATTCAATAAAATAGTGTCACTTTTGTAAAGTGCATAATCCTGGAGAACTCAGCTGGTTGTGAACTGCAGGTTATGAAGAAAAACATTCATGTCAGTCCAACGTACAGAAGAAATAAGATCTGAAGCAAACTAACTGCATTCCCTCAGATTACTCTTTTGCACTTTAGTGTCACTCTCAATTTAAGTTTTTTCATGAAATCAGCCAGCCTGGAATAGGCAGGATCATTCTTGCTCACTGAGTCTAATATGACATGACTAACAAAAGCAGACACGATATGTCATAGCAATGAATGACTCATCAGACTGGGAAATTAAAAAAAATACCGTTTTCCAAAATACTATTTTTGACCTTTACACTCTCCCCCAACTTATTGTACACAGACCTTTTAGAAACATCTATGGGAGCAAGATGCAATAAAACTTGCCAAAGGAAGGAAAAGGACGAGGGAAAGGGATGGTATTTACCCACCTATGGCAATTTTTTGTATGAGAGAGAGTCATCAAGGAAAGCGAAATCTCAGCCTTCCTGCATGTTGGGCCAGAAATTCCTCCATTACAAATCCTTCCTCTGCTGTCAGCTGTTCTGGGGCCCAGGACAAGTGATTTATCCCTGTTACCTTATTCTCTCCATCTTTATAATGAGGACAAAGACGCTTGTCTATGTTATACGGTTTCTGTGACAATTCATTAGTTAATGTCTGTGAAGTGCTGTGAAGATGTGAAGCATTATTACCGATATGTTTTGCACTAATTTTTATGTACCCCCTCAGCCTACTGTATGCATATCACTGCGCTCTGCAGAAGAACCTAGCTGTGCTAAAAGGAAAGAGTTATCGCAGCTTGTCCTGGTGTCACCAACTTAGGCAAAGATTTAGAAAAAAGGAGATGATTAATTGATTCTTACTTTTTCAGACTGATTTGGATTCTAGCACAAATCTCGCTACATACGTGTTTCCACATGAAGCTGTTCTGAAATCAATGCAGTTCTTGATCTGTTTACCCTAATATTACAGGATGGAAAATCAGGACCTAAGTCATTTTCCAGATTCCTTGTTGTAATAAATTACACTTTATTTTTTCTTCCATGACTTATATCTATGAAATCTGCTTTAAAAATAACATTGAGAAAAAGTTGGTAGGAATAAGAGATAGCAAATTGTATTAGAATAATAGGCAGTAAATAGCCTACACATGATGTATTTTAATTTATATTCATAGAATAGAATTGTATTTCTTTGATTATGTGTATTTTCAAGCAATGAAACCAATTTTCATTTAAAGCAGTATTTGAAAACCAAAAAATCAAGCCATCTGCTCCGCTTTCCCCCACTGGACCTGCCACGCAGCACACTTACTTCTCCTTGTACTACAGGGTAGCTAGGAGAAGAAGCTGCCAGACAGCTTGGAAGTCATATCTGAAGAGATGAGAGAAGACTGTTAAAAGATAGAAAGGAAATGAGGAAAGATCTGACTGCCAGAACGAATACAGGATCCCTGAGTGTCAGCGAAAACAAAGACGAACAGAAGATCAGGGGAAGCACTGTTGAGCCCATCAAGAAAAGCAAGGCAGGAAACCAAAGCCTGAAAATAAGAAGATGAAAAAGGAGCAATGACAGATCTGTGCTGTGTTAAGTAAAAAGTAGGAAGGAAAGAGGTAATAGTGCAAAGATTATTAGGAAACCCGAAGAAATCGATGATGAATTTTTTTTCATCGTTTGGCTCTCAGACCTGTCTGAAATGTCCAAGAAATGAGATTTGCCCATCACAGAAAAAGGAAACAATGGAAAGGAGGAACATGAGTAGCAGAAGTATGTAATGCAGTTACTACTGGAACAGGGATGTGCTTGGACATTGTCTTCAGACCACGGAAGCCCCACTGAGAGGGAAGAGCGCAGCGTGTTGTCGCTTTGGGAGAAGGGGCAGCCTTTGTTCTCAAGGCTGCCATGTAACCTGCTGTCCACGGCCCACCTCACCTGAAGCTTTTATTTTGGACAGTGAAAAAGAATGCCACCCATGAAGTTCAGTGTAGGGTCCTCCCCTGTTTTTGAGCTCCCTGTGAAGTTCCCCATTAGAAGAAGTCTAATGGCCAGCTTACATGCATGCCAAGGGCCCCTGCTGACCAGGCAAAACCACATCACAATTCCTTCTCCTCTCCTGCCTTTTTCTAAACCCCAAATTTCTAGCAACAGCTTAAACACCAACGCCACGGGAGGCTGAGAAAGCTTTGCAAGCCTGGCTTCTGAGAGCTTCTGAAACCCCCTTCCCTCGGCTACAACATCTACAGATGCACTGAAGCTTCAAGACTTGAGGAAGACACAACCAAAAAGCAGTGCCAGCCCTGCCAGCTACCTCTTCACAGTCCTGTAATACCTTCCTCCCTGTACTGGCGAAACAGCAGCTCCATGAGAAGAGAAGTTGTTACCGCACTGCAGATTTACTCCCAAAGAAATGCAAACTCAGCAACAGAGTTGATGTTGCCATAACCCACCATTAATCCATGTACCTAGATGGCAGGTTAACTTTCACTCAAATACCCCGTACCATTCAAGGTAGGGAGCTTTGGGGGAGAAGGTAAAGCATGAAAGGAGACACAATGCTCACACTTCGATGTGTGTTAGGTGTATTAGGTCCATTCCTACATATGAGTTTACACACAGATAATTTCTAGGCTTTCCTACTTTAAGCTAGTAAAAATGCAAGAGGAAATTCTAATTCTATCCCTATATATTAAATCAGATTCTAATCTTTCCCTCAGCAATTTGATTTTTAGGAAATGATAAGGAAAGCATTTACAGTAAGAGTGCTTTTCAATAAATCATCATTAATTATACATACAAACTAAGTGCATGAAACAAGTTTGGGCACAGAATTAGGTAACTAATTACACTGACTCTGTGGTTCCATACTTAAATGGACTTACCTGCCCCCAAATCCACCTGATCATTTCTGGGGGTTTATTTAGCTGCACAATGGTTTCTTTGCTATTAAGCACCAACTGCTGAAAATCTTTAAGCAACTGCACTTCCATGCCTAATTAATCATGTAATTGCCATCATTATTTGGACACCTTTTTGATAATTTAGCCTTTGCAATGCTTCAATTGTAAGAAAGGCATATGGGAGAACTGAGAAGCAAGCGTCGCAGCCATGCATAATCAGGTAGGTGCTCAGCTTACACGGTGCGTAACACCCTCAGCTCTGACGCTAGCCATAAGGAATTAAATTGTTCGGCAGCTCTCAGGGGATGCTGAACCCCTCTCAGGACCTGCCCCCTTACAACTCACCGAACACTGAAAATCACTACAGTTTCATAAAAAGGACATCAAAGTACAGTCCACTGCTCCATACCAGTCCGCACACCTTGCCATTTACACCAGTATGATTATAATTCCTCCTGGAGATTTGGAAAAACCTGGTATGGCCGCAACACTAGCTCTTCCCTAGTTAGATTCTGCCTGTGCCTTCCCAAACATCTGAAGCTGAACAGAACAAAGCCCACCTCGTTCCGGCACGAGCGTGTTTGGGCAGGGATCAGTGTATATGATAACAGCCATTCAGATCCATACGTGATTTCAGCATGGTTATCATCTGAACAGATCACTAATGGTTGTGCATAAACAGTATTTTACTTGTGCTGTACCTTACTGTGTGTTACACATTTCTAAGCATATGCGTACATATATATGTGTACACAAGGAATATATATAAGGAAAAGTAAACTTATCCAAACTTTCTCCACACTCAAACTTGTTTCAAACACGAAAAGGAGCCATTAACTTATTTCTTCTGCACCATTTCTCTTTTGTTCAAATCTCCAGCAAAGCTAAAAGCTGAAGCGCAGAATTACGGGAAAAGCAACATCTGTCTTGGTGGCATTTCCAATATAGCTTTGCAGGCTCAAGAATTTCAAATTAGGTTTGAGAAACCATCACCACTATTTGTTGGTTTGCAATTACTCAAATGCAACGCAAAAATTCTGACAAAGTTTTTCCACCTCTAGGTTGAAATCTCATAGAAACCTTCCAACATCAGGCTGAAAAGGTGCCTACTCCTGAAAAGTATTAAAGTAAAATCACAAACTTCTGCATTATGGACACAGGCTGCTACAAATACATGAGACGACTTCTGACGTTATGTGCACAGTATCAGAAGCTGCGTGTCAAAATTAATGTCTTGTAGTGACAAAGTCAACAATGGGATTTCTTCAGAAACGAGGTATTTACCAGCAGAGTAAAGGGCATCCCAACCTTTTTATTGCCTATTTAGAGGAACCGATTAATGTTTTCACCAGCCTCCATGTGCAAATTCCACTGAATACAGTGCGATTTGCATACGTGTGTATGTGAGAGGAAATATTTGTGGAAGGTTTAAAGAGCAGCATCTCAGTATAATATCTAGAGGGTTTTTTTCCTAGCTGGCTAGCATTTGAGGCTCACCTCTGCTTTACTTTGCAACTACTAAAACTATTTCCTACTGATACAGCAGTTTAACAGTTTATTCTCCCTGATGCATGCGACAAATATAGCAGCTTCAAACCTTTTAAAAATATTACAGGTTTTACAGCTAGATGTGTGACAGCCTTGATTAATCCTGCGTAGACAGCAAAAGTCAATGTGCACAGACATCTGCATTCAGGACTTTCAAAGTTCTAAGAGTTTTCTTTGATAAAGGTAAAGAAGCTTTGTAAAATATGGCTTGTGACATGCAGCACTGGGAGAGAATTCTAATGCTGCAGTCGATGCTACAGTTTGATAGAAATTCAAGAAAAGGGCCTGTCTGACTGAAAACCCCTTTTTTGGTCTGGAAAAATAAACCTGAAGATGAGGAAGGATGAGCCAAAAAGGAGTTGGTGAGTTTACTCAAGTAAAGCTTAATGTGTATCTACATAATTTTTCACTTAGAATTTAATGCTTCTTCAACGCAAAAAAATAATTCTAGAATAAATCAGTCTCCAGGGCTCTCAGGTGTCTATTAGATGGTTATCAGATAAATGACACATTAAGTGAAAATGATAACATGTAAAAACTTGCTCTTTGGATCATAAAAGATCGGTATACACACGCGATACAAATGGGTGATGATTTATTACTGTGGTGTTCCTGATACATGGACCCAAAGCAGTACAGCCAGCTGGAAAACGTGTAAAGGAAGTCAAACATCCACACAGACGATGTCGAAGCAATGACTCTTCAAAAGCACGGGAAGGCTGGTGCTTTCACAGCAGGCAACTCGACGCTGCAAAAAGCAGTGCTGGAACAGCAATAAGGCAGGTGGGATGGTTCTAACTAAGGTTACAAATCGGGCCAGCCTCCTGCATCAACATTTGCTGTTAGCAGTTGTCTTCAGAGCAATTTTAAGACAATGTATTTGGTTAACTGAGTTAAACACATACCTGCCCCATCCTGTTCTTGGCAGGGGAAAGCAGGAACATTTGCTTCTGGAGCACAGCAGGGAATAACTTCCTCAGTCCAATACAAACCCTGAAGGCAGGAGGATGCTCAGGATTTATTTCACACCTAGTTACCTCAAAGGCATCTCACTCTTATTTTGGTCCCTGTGCTGTGTCTTTATGTTGGATAGCTAAAATAACAACAAACTATTCCATGGTTTTAAATTCAGAAATTAAAAAATAACAAAACAGAGTGGGAGATGCCTGCCTCAGAGACACCACGGGGCAGGTTGTTACACTCCAGGTCCAGCTTGATTCTGATGACAAATGGCAGAGGGAACCTCCTTGTTCACCCAAACAAAGATCAGCTACTATCGCTTTCAAGTTTCCATAGCAATGTGATAGTCCAGCATAAGCAGAGCTCGGGGGAGTATGGAGAAACAATACAATTCAATTATCTCCATCATTTCAAATAGCTGATTGGGGTAGCGGGGAGCCTTAGGAAGCTATCCCACTTTCAAGAGCAGAAAAATAATCTCTTTATCTTTGTTTTTTTAATCCTGCCAAAGATGGCCTAAATTAGGGAGTGACCACTTGCAAAGCAGGAACACATTCTCTTCTTAAATCAGGTCTGGAAATGCCGTGAGATGAACTCTGATAACACAGCCTGCAAGCCCTGGGAGCCAAAGCTGTGCAAAATTGTTTAATATGGTCAAATCCTTTAATCCTCATATCTGCTGATGCAGAAAACAGAATATTTCTGCCATTTATTACCAGAAACATTATTTTCAAACTCCATAAATGTTGCCTGAAGATCTTATGCAGTGAGGACAGCAGAGGCCTGCATTTCCTTCGCTGGGCAATTTTGATTCTAATTTATTTAGGCACTAAGCAATACACATAAATGAACAACCGCTGATTTTTCTTCATCTTCTTCAACGATTTATTTCAAGAACAACTCTACGCCTTTTCATCTTATTCTTTACTATCTGTAAAGTTCAGGAACCTGAATGCCCTGAAAAACTTAGGAATTGATCAGACTTGTAATGAAAAAGGATCTCTCCCTCTCTCCCATAATACAGGAAAATAAAATATCGTTAACTCTGCAGGGCAGTATACTGAAGATTGATCCATCCCTCTCTTTTCATACCATCCCGTAACAGAAGAGCAAAGGGGTCAGTCGATAATTGCCAGTAAATTTGGAACGAACAGAAGGAAATACTTGTTCACACAGCCAGCCTGAAGAATTTCCTATCACGGAAGGCCATCGAGTCAAATGCCCCAGCTAGATTCGAAAGAGGCAAGAGGATTTTTGTGAGCAATGATTTCTATGCCAAGCGGATGGGATACACGGCACAGCACCCAAGGGAGATAAGAGAGCAATAAGGTAATGATGATTACATTTCATGCTTCGAAGCACAAAACAACAGGAGTCAGGAAGGCTGCCCACACCCCACGCTGCGCTCGTTGGCGAGATGAGTTAGCTGTAGCTGCAGGTATGTCCTGCTCGGAGACGAGCACTGGGCTTCACAAGAAGAACTTAGCTTGTGCCCAGAAATCAGCACCTTCAAGAAAGTGCCGCCATCAGTGGAGGATCCTCACAGCGGCATCTCATTTTCCCAGCACAGAAAATGGTCGGATGTTTTGGGGCTCATGGCACTGTAAGGGGTTTGGGGAGGCAGGGATTGCAGAAGTCCTGCTTCGAACTCCCACCCCACGCCAACCAGGCTGTGTCACCCCCGCGGGCTGCTCCACGGGGCGCATCCTGCACTCCTGCCGTACGCCGCTGCTTTTGAACCCTCTCCCGGTACCGGGCACAGGCCGCAAACGGTATCGGTGGGCACAGGTAACAAGCCAGTCATTACGGGCAGCTTGTCGTCAGCTGCACTTCTAATTCTTTTGAGCAAGAAGCATCCGAGAGGCAGGAGGGTTTGCGCTGCACCTTGCAGGGACGTGGCTCCCGGACTGACCCACGGGCCAACCTGCTGCACCGACAGGCACATCTTTGTGCACATCTAATAAAGCCGCTGGTGATAACACGGCATTTAATCCATCCTTAAATAACAACGGCGCTTTATGCCTTTGAAACTCCTCTCTCTGCCATCGCTACTGGAAGGCAACTTCATCACAGATGTTTGGGGTGATTCTTGCAGGTGATCAAACGAAATCCTACAAAATAACTGTTTATTTGCTGTCAGCCAGCTCCGTATCAGAGGCAGCCTGGCCCATTAACAAGCCAGTCAGCGTCATTTGCTTCAGAGACCAGAGCCGAGATAGCGGCGTGCAGGAAGAAGTACATAATTTGTCCAGATGCAGCGAGGAACCGAATGACTAATTCATGAAAGTGCAATTGATTTTGATGAATCAATGCATTACAGGATCCAAGGGAGGAGGGGGAGGCACCGGGCATTTTACAGGCTCAACTACAGGATCACACTTTGATCTGAGAAACAAAGACAACCTTCTTCTGTATCAGGAGGCAAACCCCGATTTTTTTTCAGCCAAAAAGGGGCTTCACTCTTTTAACAGACAAACATCCCCTGCCCGCACATTTCACAAGGTCCAGATGCTGCAAATTCAACTCCCACGGGTAACCTCATTCAAATCTGTTAAAACACCCGATTTTTAAGAATTTCGCCAGTGACTGATTTAGAATCTGCCTCCAACCGGCACCAAAAACAGATTTGATGGGAAAAAAATACATACAAATCAGAAAATAATGTTAGCTGTTAACATATTCCCATCTCTAAATTGTTAGGTTTTAAAACAACGTGTTTCAGAAGGAAGCATCTGAAAAGCAGAAATACACATATTTTAATGGGAAAAAAACAATTTTCTACAGCAAGAAAAGATAAATGAGAAATGCCCCCATTTAAGTAAAAAGGAACAAGAAAATCTTTGCTTTCCCTGTACTTCTATTACAGGTAAGTGGGAAAGCAAATACATTACTAGCCTCACATTTCAATCACTCATTGTCTATCAAATTTCCTAATATGCACTTCCTAGCTGTTCTCTCTCCTTTTGCAGATCATGAGCAAAACTGAGACACTGCCTGGTTAAAGCTAATTCAAAATCCATTCTCTACTGGGATACAAATACATTTCTGTGTATATTAGGATATGGAAAGTTTATGGTGGGTGACTGACTCCAAGGCTGATTTAACATTTGCCATCAGGCAGAGAAATGCACATTCACAAATGCACTAAGACTAGCAAATTGCTCCCTGATTTCTATTCCCCAGGCACCAGCCTGCAAGGAAAACTATTTATGTTTTTTCCTCATATTGATATACAAAGTAGTAGTAAACAAACTCTGATTCTCTGCACTGTATTTTCCATTGGGCCAACCATATGGGAAATCATTAGCTTTGACCTTTTGGAGGAAAAGGACAGAAGGAGAGGTGGATTTATCAAAAAAGATACTTTACTCCAAGTCTTAGCTCTTTAGGCCTCTGAATGGATTTTCATGACCCAACAAGGCTTTCAAGTATCTGTGGCACTTAAAAAATGCTCACCTCTGCTGAAGGTGAGAGCAAGAGTTTACGCAGGCTTGGCGAGCACCTTCTTCTCTTGCAGAAGACAATGCGGTCAAGGAAGAAAATCAATCTCTGCTCTGAAGCATAATCATGATTTCAACTAAGACAGATGGCTAAGCAATTGAGTGCATGTACTTCAAAACCTGCCCTTTGATATCTCCTGATTATATAACCTGGAGATTTGAAGGGAAGAAGTCAGGGAAAACCTGCATGCAATAAAAAGAAATAATTATTTTCTTATTCCTAGGTGCATCAAACCCTCCCAGAAGGCTAAGGGACACGCATGGGTCAGAAACCAAATCGGCAAATTCCTGTTTCTGAAGAAGAATGCTTCAGGAGAGGCTCAGAAATGAACACCCTGTGCCTAACTCCAGCCTTTTCAGGGTCACCTCTTATTTCCTTTTTAATAAAATAAACATTACCAAGACTAAAAATGTTCCTCAGTCTCCAAAATACACCGGTCACCCTAAGGAAATGGTCTGAATCGCTCTGAAAATGAAACTGAAAATGCATGCTTAGATCATTCCTCTCCTAGCAGCGCTCCTCAGACTGGTGATTTCAGTGGTGGCTCTCCTCCTCCCCACCTCTGGCAGTGAACACCACGGGGAGCCCCCAGAACCACCGTCAGAGGCAAAGCCTTGCCAGGCAAGTGGCGGGCGGGCGTGCGTGGCAGCAGTGACACGCTCCAACAGGTACCGCTTGAGCCCTGGTTTACCCTGCCGAGCTGTCATTGTGTCCTTCCCCTCGGCGTGCTAGCAGCGTGTAGTCTTTGAGGACACGCTGAATGCTGGTAGCTCTCTGATGATGCAGGTTCCTACTTGACCTTTACAATTATCACACATCCTGCGAGCTGACAGGCAACTGTTGGCTGCAGTCACCGATTTGCAAAGCAAGATGTCCAAAGGATTGAAGCATATTTTTCTCTAATTAAAAAAAGTCTAAAATCCATGCATAAACCACCCGACAGAGAAAGCAGTACACCACTGAACCCCAGTGTGACAGGCAGAAGTAACTGTAATAAAGTACTGAAAGAGTAAAGGACCGGAATCCAGTCCATCTGCCTGTACAGGGGACACGGATGGTTCTTCCAGCCCCATAAAAGCTTCCCACGTCTGGGATAAGTGAGAGCCATGTGCTTTTGTACGCCTCCTCAGTCCAACCACATCTTAAGAGAGCAAATGGAGCAAGGGTCTACCCTGCCTGGCAGCCAACACACCTGAACCCATAGAGGAAACGGAGAACAGAGTGTTGCAGGGGGTAATTTTAATTCTCCCCCATGATAAGATCAAAGGTCTGAGTGAACAACCACATCAGTGTGAACGTCCAGCACCACAGCAGGGAAAGTTGTGGGAGAAAACAGAAGGGTGCTGGGGAAAAAAAAAAAAGCTGTTGAGGAAGAGCCAGTGGGAGGAAGGAAGAGAACTGAACTATCTTTCCAGAAAATGAAGAACACAACCACCAGAATGAGCATTATCGACAGCCTCAGCCTCGGTGGGAATCGTGTAGTGGAAATGGTGTGACCCATCAGAGCTACCCGGGGCCATCCGCTCCCTACCACCGCTGTCACACCGCTTCCCAGCGACCGCTGGTTTGTACCAACCTTCCGTCCCCGCTTGCATTTAATAATCCCGATAAATCCAGCTCCCACCTCTGCCCAGGACCAACGTGCTTTGCTTTCCCTCCTGTATCTCTCTCCTGCACTCCTTTCCCTGGCTTCCCTGCAGGACTGTCCCAGGCCTTTAAAGGAAAGAATTCAGCACCCCTCCGCACGGGAGAAGCAGGAGCAGGCACCGAGTTGACAGGCAAGATGCACAAACATAACTCACTGCTGTGAAAGCAATTAATGGCACTCCTGAAACACTTTTCTCAGTAAGAGACATTCAAATTCAGCCAATCTGTCACAATCCTCCATTTGTCATTGTCATTTTTATCATTGTCATGTTATTTGATGTTATTAAGCAGACAAGAGCGAGTTGTATGAACAACTGAAATAAGAATAAGTTGATAAAATAAATTAGCTCAGAAATTTGTATACAGAGATATTAAGCAAAAAGCAAAATGATGTCAAGGTTGAAAGAATTAGGAATTGAATTTTAACCAGCCCACATGTTTATGGCTGATTTCCTGATGAATATTTTATTTTTAATAACCTTCCTATCACATTCACTAAAAGGTCTTACCAAGGATGGATCAGTAAACAAATCTGAGGGGGAAAAAAGGCTGCTCTGAAACATGAAACACTTTCAAAGCTCAAACTCTCTTGGGAGTAAGAGTCAAAAGGAACAAAGACAACTCTTAGCATGAAAAGGGAAGACGCGGTATGACTAAATAAAAGGGTGATATTTGATAGGTACAAATTGGATATGTTTCCTGCTTCATTCCTGCTGCTTAAAAATGTCAAGTCCATATGCAGATTTGCCAGAATAAACACCTCTTACTGAATGGGCAGGGGCTTAGACTTGGGCCTAACTCTGAAATCAAAACCTTTCCACCAGTTCTTCAGAGCTAACACGTACCAGAGGGCTGGAGACACGCCGTGGAGCACATCACATCTGACGATGAACACCGTTCATATTGCCATAGGGTGTGATGCTCTGGTAGTCGGGAAGCCTCCCACATACACTTATTTCATCAAAGATAATCTCCGTTTTCACCTTCAAAAAGGGTAGGTGATTATAAATGCCTTCTTTTTACTCAAATATTTTAAGCAAGTAATTGTTGCCCATGGGAGAGAGTTTAATTATTTCTGATGAACAGCCAAGACACAAAATCAGGAGAACATGACAGGAAGAGTGTGGAAAATGTGTTCCAGTGCTTAATTGTGTGGCTATCTTGCCTTTTCATCCTGAAAAACCAGGCATTGATTTTTTTTTTCCCCTCCCAATTGATTTCACACAATCTGCAGTTTAGTAATACAAAGCGTATCCAACTGCAAAAGGATCACAGCTCCCTGGGCCAGGGCATCTATGATTTCCCATCACAAATAGGCAAATCACATGTAGGTCTCTGGGCAGCTCAGCGGCGGGACAGCTGGGGCTTGCCCGTGTGACACTGGTCTGAAGACAGGAGCCACTTCTTGTCCCCCCGCCCCCGACAACACGCTCAGCTGAACGGCAGATGCAATAGACCATGTAAAACAAAATACCAACACTTTATGACCTTTACTAAATAGGAATGCAAGTGCGTAGGGAGGCAACTACACATTCAGGAGAAAGGAGCTGCCTTGCCACAACGGGACAGCAGCCCATCCACCAGCGGACAGGATCAGACATTCTGGAGGATGCACAAACCCCCTGACTTGTATGGAATATCTTGTCCATAAAAGACTGATTCTTCTGATTTTATGTCAGCCGAGGCTTGCCATGTGACCTGGAGCACATGGGTTTATACGTTTTTTTAAAAAATTAACTATTACTATCCCTCATAAATATTTCCTTTGCTTTCCTGCTCAGTAGCATGCATGTACAAAATGGAATATTATTTATGGAAAAGGGCACTGTTTCATTCCTGTTCTTTGACGGAAAAAATATTTTGCATCAGTCAATCAGGCAGGTGATTCATGTGCAACAAAGAGTTCTCTAATGCATCTCCTGGATACAGCAGGTTTATCACACACTGTACACTTGAACCTAATCACAATGCATCATAGAAGGGCTTATTCTGCAATCATACATTAATGATGCCTATACAGTGGGTTGCAGGTATATAAATGGCTGGAGAAAACCACTGTATGTGAATGGGTACATGACACTAGATTATGGTAAGTGAATGCAGCAGCAGGTTGGACTTGAAAAGAAAAAAGATCAAACATGAGATAGAGAAAATGCATGTCAGCACTCTCCCTTACCCATCAGTTACACAGCCGTACACTGGGAAACAGCACGTTTTGCAAATTTCCCCATAGCAGCCATAAAAATAATGCAGAGAAAGCAATTATCACACATCCTCCCATGACTTCACGTTGTCCTCTTCCAAAGAGGTATTCCAAAATGTTATCTGTCAGTAGTGCCATCACAGTTTCCTTCCCTCACATTTTGAAAGGACTTCTCCCGCTCTGTAAGAAAACAGTGAAATTATTAGGAGAATCGTGATGGTAGATAGCTGATGAAGAAGGTCCTACCAGAACACACTCTGTTACTGATGCTGTTTCCTTAGGGACAGCCCACGGTGCGGGTCACGGAGGAGCACGGTGGAGGTGTGAGTCTGAAGATGCAGCAGTGCTGCGGCTGCTGTCCCCTGGGAAAAAGTGGCAGCAGCAGAATGGAAGCAGGAGTTACTACAAGGAGAGTGTGGGATCAGCCCTAACCATCCTCAGCTCCACCTTCCACCAGCATAAACTTTTCCTACAACTACAACATGAGTTTAATGCTTTCCTTTTTATGGGAAAATGCCTAAGACATGGTGGAGACTAGCACAGCTGAACAGCAAATAAAACCTGCAAAGTACACTTGTGACAAGCCTGGGTCAGTAAGAAATGCCTCAAATTGCTTGGAAATTACTGCACGCTACACGTCCAGCCTCTAAAAAGCCACTCAAACTCAAGAAAACTCCAGTCCTCCAAGGAGGGAACAGGAGCAATGCCAGGAAGTCTTAAGGAGCCATTTGCACATCATAAATTACGACAAGCGAACAATTCACCAGCACTTACAGACCAAAGAAGATCTATGTTGTTTGCCAAATTCTTGGAAATAATAAATGCATTCTCAAAACCAGGTCTAAGCTGCATGGGTCAGACTAAAACCAGTAAGGATAGTTTATACATGAATTTGAGTAACTTACCCTTAAGGAAAATCTGGGTAACCTTAAATTACAGCAACTCTCTAAGAACAACTATATATCTTCCCAGAGAAAATCCAGGTTGAGTTTGTTAGTCTTCACCCCTGTGGTCAAAAAACCTACAGTGGGATTCATTTTTGTTGGTTTGTTCGTGTTCTTATCAAAGAGTATAACTGAATTGCAAGCTCTCTCACTGCTCAGCAGATCATTCCACTTACCAAAGTATCTGGATAAATACTTGCAACCTGCTGATAAAAAGAGATGTGGAAGTACAAAGCACGGTGAGCGTGAGCTCTTGTTTCTCTGTCCTGGGAAACCCGCACGTTCATTAGCACCCGGCCCCTCAGCAGAGAACAAGAAGAGCTCGCTCAGTTCTCTCTCACCAGCCATCTGCAACTAAAAATAACATTCTGGGAGCTTTGATGGTCGCTCTGAACTAACAATTGCCCAGAACTGTTATTTCCATTTATCTCTACCCTTCCAAAAAATTCATTCTCAAGCCTTCCTGAACATAAGCCTAATTTAATGAGGCACCTGTTTCACAGAAAATCCTGCACCCTTTGCAATCATACAGTTTTGCAAGCTGATTGAAATAACTCCTAAATATTATTGTTAGCCTGCCTTTGATCTCTATTTTTTCTTAAATGTAAGTGTTTTTTCCCCTGTTCTTTTTTTTTTTGTTTTTTTTTCTTCCATATTCCCAAACCCTTCAGATGGCAAATCACAGTGCTCATCACCTGGGAAGCACCACAGAAAGTGCAGATCATGTATGAATACCCTCTCTACCAGGAGAAAAATTCAGTCACAAGAGCTGGAAACTGCATGTGCTAAGCATCAGGCTTTGCACTTCTTCCTCTTCCTTTACATCCCTTTTGTCATCTGTGTGATTTATCTCCCGGTTTGCATTTTGTGTAGCTTTATGGCATAAAATCCAGGCTAAAACTATTTGTTTCTTGACTTTAGAGCAAAACAGAGTATAGGTAAAAGACTGGTATATCATTTCAACCATCCACCTGCCAATATAAGATTATTTTTCACAGTGTATATTTTAATACTTCCTCCCATCTGACTATCCAATGTCCTAAGAGATGTGATTCATACTGTCACATCCTCTGCACTATGATGAAATGCTGCCAAATACACCCCAAATTTGTATTTTATTTTTCATATTGGCACACTTCATTGCAAACTTACATCTAATTTGTTTCCTTCTATTGTCCTCTCGGACAATTATTTCAGTGCCAGCTGTGTGCTTCCAACTAGCTCTCCTAAGCTATATATACACCTGAATTCGTATTTTTAAGGTGAAGGCATTTTGTTATCTTTTTGCCCATGTTCCTTATTTCTCTCTTCTTTTTTATCTGCAAATCTTCTCAAACCGAGATCATTAATTTGCACACTTACTCCCTCTCCCAGCTCATTAATGAAGAGGTTAAATAAAACCGGACCTAACACCTTTCCCAGAAAACCCCAGTAGGTACCTCTCCTGACTGCAATACTTGGCTATCCACCATTCAGCTTCTGTTGCACAGTCTCTTAGCCATGCTTCACATCGCAAGCCTCACTAAACTAATTTGTCAAATAGATTTCTTGAAATGCGGTATCAAATGCTTTGGAAAAATCCAAATTTATGACATTAATTGCATTACCTGCTGCCAGAAGAGGCGGTGATTCTGTTTTAAACCACAGCACGCTTTCTTAGTGGGATTTACTCTTTATAAACTTGTATTCTTTATTGCACTTAGTTTCATTAGCCTTCTAACACCAGTGATTTTAGCTCCATTTATTTTACTGATGATAGAAGATATTTTTCAAATGGAACTGCCAGAATCACTTTACATACTGTTTTCAAACTGATAGTCTATTAGCTTTTCACCAGGTAACCCACGATTCCTCCAATTTTATCAGCTCCACTTTACTATAATTTGCCCATTTTGTTTACACAGTGACTGCTAATTAAATCCCTGCAGGTGAAGTTCATTCCTCTGCAGAAGATCAGCGTTAAGTGTGTCTAACTTTAAAGTTTTGTTTCAAATGGAAGAAAAGGATTTCTTTTTACGTTAAAGAAAAGAAGAAACCAGAGATAAAAAAAGAGCAAGAGCAGCCAGGCGAGGGTGTAGGGCTGCTGCAGGCACGCGTCTTGCCTGACGAGTACCCAACCCAAGGGTGTTGTCTTACACCCTTCAGTTGAAAATCCCACTTAATGCCAACTTAGACATATTGTCACACTTTTAGCACCCCCCTAGACTCTCTCGGTTACTTTAGACACACAGACATCCCCTTGGCTTGCCCTGGCTACTGCTTCAGAAGGTGCTAATTAGATCAAGGCTTGTAACATTGCACCTCTAAATGTTAGATAAGCCCATCAGCTCTTCCACTGCTGCTCCGCCGCAGAGTTGCCAGTTTAACTCCTTGGGCCCTGTAACTCTACAGCATCTGGCCTTCCTGAGCTGCAAAGGTTGAAGGGCTCTCACCGTGCTCCTCCCTACCCTTCCTCACTTAGATCCACATTTATTGCCTCTGGCCTTCCTAGTATATTCTTGGATGCCAGAGATAACTAATATAATACCCCGAACAACTACTGAGCAAAATATTGCCCCATCAAAAACAAAAGGCTATTGATACTACTTCCCTGGACCCAGAAACTAATCTCTCTCTTCACTACAGAAAGGTTTAAAAATTATTATAGCACCTTAGCCATTTGAATTTAAACAGACCCTTCTCTTCATTTATTGTAGGCCTGCTCTCCTTCTTGAACTTCCTTCTCCTTTACAGATTATTGCTAAGGGAGCTTCTTTTTCTTCTTTTTGCTGACTCTAACTCCAGCTTATCTTTGTCCTTTCACATTTAACTGAGCTCTGTATTCCTCTTTCACTACTTTGGCTGTTTCAACATACACTTTTAGCCTCAGTCTCTGAGAATCCCCTCTTTAAGGCACAGCAATCGCTGATTGTTCCATATATCCCTTCCAGCCATCCCACTTTACCTCCTAAAACTTTCTTAATTCTTCAAAATATGGTTTCCTGAAACCTTTGTATTGCAGCTTTCTGTGAAGCTAATATATTGCTTCTTTTATCTCTGGTTTTCATTTTCGTCTCTATTGTGCGAGTGTGTTTGTGGTTGAGCAAACCCATCTTGCACAATTTCCCAGCTGTATCTACAAAGGCGTTGAACTTGATAGAGATGTAGCATAGTCCGCAGCTGTTATTAACCCATTAGCTTATAACCGATCCAGCTTCTCCTTCCCGAGTCTTGCCTGCCTGGTCCACCCACTTTTAGATGCATAAATGGGATGCAGCGTATGGCACACCCAGCTCTTTTTCACACAGTGTGGAAAGCCCCAGCAAACTAGTTAAGAGCCTGTAATGGAATTAAATGTGAACATATTTAATATGGATTAAAAAGAACTGAGTGAGAATGTGAACATATGGGTAAAGCAGGAGCACAAAGGCCAGAATTACAAGAGTACCTAGCCAAGGCATCAAGAATTTGTACTAATGGTTTTCCTAAGCAGCATATAAAATGGTAAGATTTTCTTTTATTCTTAGTAGCAATTTTTGTTTGGATTAAAACAGCATGTAGTTCCAGATCTTCTCTGTTGTACAACGAAGAAAATGAATGAAGAAAAGACCTCAAAATGAAAGGACGGTTATGTACATCATAACAGCTAATGACTAGCACATACTTTAGGGATATGAAAGCTGTGAAGAGATTACATTATTTTCTGAGGATAATGCATGATGGTCATTTAAAGCCACGTATATTCTCCGGTTGGTTACAGTCTTGTTAGCTGTCATCCTGCCAGTAGAGAAATAATTCCCATATTCTTTTGGTGGGCAGCTTAGATTTCCATTTGTGGACCCTCACGCAAATTTTGGCATTAGTTTGAATAAACCCACAGGCTCTCTTCTGCCCGTTCCCTGCAGTGCTTTGCAGCCGTCGGTAAGGCCTGTTCTTCATCTCCTCCCCTCCTTGCTCAAAGGACGCAATTCCAGCTTCTCAACATTGTTTTAACACCTAGAATATCTGCTTAAGCCGCGTCGCCCATCTCTGTGATGACGTGCTAATGGAGACTATTAAGTTCAGACAAATTTGCAGACACAGTTTTTGATTCCACAAATGCTCTGATACAGGCAGTTTAACCAATATAGATTTATTGCTTAGAAAGGGCAAGCTACACCCCTCCGAGTCCAACGGGCACCATCCTCCCCTCTAGCAATCGCTGATGCTCATTAGCATTTACGCCCGCTGAGATACTGAGGATGCAATCAATGCAGCATTCCTCCAGTCAGTGCCTCTGCTGAGCAAACTTGTGTTTTATTGCAGGGGCTACCCTCGACTGCAGCCGGGAACAGCTCAGCACAGCTCAGCAGGTGAGAACCGAGGTCGCACATGGACCTTCCCCCAAGCTGTAACCTAGTCCAGGACACCCAGGTATTTCGGCAGAAGCTAACACTCTGGTGGGTACTGCTGGACTGACCACATTTACCTACATCACAGAATCATAGAATTGCCTAGATTGGAAAAGACCTATAAGATCATCTAGTCCAATCGTTAACCTAGCACTGAC
>JAVKLA010000090.1:5120459-5199870 GCA_034782735.1 Sagittarius serpentarius | reverse complement strand
GTTTAGACTCAGTCAAGGACTTTTCAGCTTCTCCTGCCCAGCCAGCAAGAAGGCTGGAGGGGCACAGGAAAGTTGGGCGGAGGGGACACAGCCAGGACAGCTGACCCAAACTGGCCCAAGGGGTATTGCATACCACGGGACGTCATGCCCAGTATATAAACTGGGGGAGCTGGCTGGGGGAGGAGCGCTGCTTGGGCATTGGTGGACAAGTGGTGAACAACTGCATTCTGCATCACTTGTTTCATGTATTCCAATCCTTTTATTATTGTTATTGTTATTATTATTATTGTCATTATCATTATCATTTTCTTCCTTTCTGTCCTATTAAACTGTTCTTATCTCAACCCATGAGTTTTACTTTTTTTTTTTTATTCTCTCCCCCATCCCACTGGGTGGGGGGGAAGTGAGTGAGTGGCTGCTTGGTGCTTAGTTGCTGGCTGGGGTTAAACCACAAAACAAGTGTAAGGTCTTGCACCTGGGAAAACATAATCTAGGAGTGCAGCAGAGGCTGTGGAAAGGGGCCTGGGGGTCCTGGAGGACAAGCAGCTCAATGTGAGTGAACAGTGTGCTGCTGCGGCAGAGAAAGCCAACAGGATGCTGGTTTGCATCAACAAGGGCATCACCAGCAGAGATAAAAAACTCATTATCCCACTGTACTCAGTGTTTGTCAGGCCACACCTGGAATACTGTGTTCAGTTTTAGTTCCCACTATGTAAAAAAGATGTGGACAGGCTGGAGAGTGTCCAGAGAAGGGCCACAAAGATGATGAAAGGACTGGGAAGCCTGCCATATGAGGAAAAGCTAAGAGAACAGAGTTTGTTCAGCCGTGAGAAGAGAAGGCTTAGGGGAGACCTTATCACCATGTTCCAGCATTTCAATGGTGGCTACAAAGAAGACGGAGACCCCCTTTTTACAGGGAGTCACATGGAAAAGATGAGGGGTAATGGGTACAAGTTACTCCTGGGGAGATTCTAATTGGACACGAGGAAGATTTTTCACACTGAGAACAATCAGCCATTGGAACAATCTCCCCAGGGAAGTGGTGCATTCCCCAACGCTGGACACTTTTAAGATTCGGCTGGACAGGGTGCTAGGCCATCTTGACTAGACCGTGCTTTTACCAAGAAAGGTTGGACCAGATGATCCTTGAGGTCCCTTCCAACCTGGTGTTCTATGATTCTATGATAGTTTTGCTTCTGAAAGATGTGGACTGGCTATGCAGTACATAACAGCAATGTGTGGGAAGCTAACACAACAGTCCACATCTCAAAAGGCATCCCAGAAGTTTAAGCTCATCCAGCTGCTGCTCTCAGGACCACACTCCCATCACATCCTAACAAACATCCTGCTTGAAGACAGCAGAGGAGACTAGTACTTAGTTGTTGAAAAAGTGAGTCCCCTTCCCAAATCACGCACACATACTAAACCTCTTTTCTAAATTTCCTTTTCCCCAGCACATCCCACAGCCCACACAAAAGGTTGCGCACCCAAAGCTGGTGGCTGAAGGAACAGCCTGGATGGCTTAGGGAGGCAGCCAAAGTTTTGAAATGTGGATTCCTACATTCCCTCCACAGCATTTATCCAAGGCAGCATTTGCAAGGCTCAGGTTACCCACACTGTGCTGAGCAAACAGCACACAGCTCATTTCTCTGGAGCGGCTTTGTTCGGCCCGGTTTCACGCTCCCAGCTCGAACTCAATGTTCCTCGAAGATACACTACTATACATTTAGATACCAAACACACAAGCCATCATTTTAGATGCCTAAGAAAGTAAAATTAAATACTATGGGGATTATATCAGAAACCAGGTTTAACTAGTATTTCAGCTCTGGGTCATTATTTCATATGTATATATCAAAGGAAAGTGAATATGGAATAGGCTGAGAAGCAGACTGCAGATGCAAATGCCAAAATACTAGAAGACTAATAGATTATTTTTAAGGGGAGGGAACAGACTGAAAATATAGGAGAAAGTTGCTGAAATAAATCAAAGGTGAGCAGATGTACTTGGCCGAATGGCTTTTTCCTTTGTAGTATAGCGATTTGTTTTATCCTTACGTTTCCCGAATCCAGTCAATAAGACTGCATTAAAAATGCATGGCCCAATTTGATGTATACAACGCTGGGTTCTTCAGAAAAGCCCGGGCATTTAGAAGGACACAAGCACTATATTTATGTACAGAAAAGGAGACTAGAGGTTGGGAGAGGGAAATACTTGTCAGACGACAGGTTCCCCATGTAGCAAAAATAATAAATTCCTCTTCTCGTAGGAGAAACAGCACTCTTCATCAATAGAAGCTGCCACACTCACGTAAGGCACCCACAGCGGGCCAGGAAGAGTAATAGCATCTACAAGAAGAGAGCAGCCTGTATTTTTACCACTTCTCTTTGCCACTAGCTGTATTTTAGGACTCCCGTTGATGCAGGCTGGGGCTAGGCATTACCAATGGCTTTCAGGAAAGCTGGCAGACAATGAATTTTGATCGGGAAACAAAGCTGACATTTTCCAATTTTGTGTCTGGACAAAGAAAAGAAAACACTTCATTCGGAGGGAGCGCCAGCTGACTTGGGGTATTTCACCCATCGGTCTCAGCTGACACAGTTCAGCGGTTAGCCTCATTTGGCCGCAGCACTTTGTACCGAGAGTTATTTGGGAGCACTCCGCCTCCGTGCCCCTCTGCGGGACATGCTCTTTCACGTGCGGCCATTCACCGGTTCTGCCTCCTGCAGCCTCTCCAAATCCGTGAAGCTGCACGACCCGTCCCACAGCAAGTGGCAGCTCTGAGCCTTCCTGGGGGTAAGCTGAGGCCACCAACCCCTCTGCAGGGTTGCTAACCCCGTTCCAGCTAAGTCCTGGTGTTACAGGGTCTCGGCAGGTTGCCAGCAGATTTCGGAGGCACCCCCTGCTCTGCACGGCCCTTCAGCACACCTGAGTTACCCTGAAGTAGGGCTGGCTCTGTCCAAGAAGGGCTGATCGGGTGCATTAAATGACGTTTGTCCGCAATGGCTGGACTCTCCAGGATTCGGCTCCCTGTACTGACCACGAGCAGGATCCGCCACAGGCACCAGCCCGCTGCCAGCCTCCTGCCACACCGATTCTGCCCCGGCGGGAGCAGGGTATTCACGGGTGATTTGCCAAGTCCTTTGGCTGGATATTTCAGGTTTTTTAAGAACTTCAGGCTCAGAGATAAATCAAGGGAAAGCATCTCCATTTGTAAAGAAAGTGCATTGTCCAAGGAGAGGGGAAGGAGAGAGAAGGGGGTGGATGCACCGAGACTTGCACTCTCTTCATAAAATCTGTCAGAAGATACATGGCTGATTTGCAGCTCTGCTTTCACCCTGGGATGCCTGCTGCCAGCAAGCACTGCACAGGAAGGTCTTCCCCGGCAGGAAGGCAGAGAACACATTCTGTGACACAGTAAAACATTGAAATTAAATTTAACAACAGAGGAAAACAACTTCTGAGAGCTTCTCCCGCAGCAGCAAAAGGTTTGTGCTGCTATAGGAACATCTGAATTTGCATGAAGTGTAAACACGCAGGCACACACACATACACACCCTGCTCCTGTTTGCACCGAGAGTGTTCAGAAAATAGCACATGTTCTCTCCCTCGCTTCCACCTCGCTGCAGTCGCGGCAGCGCCAGAGCCCTGCAAATGGCTGGAAGGAAGCAGGGCTGTCATCCAGCTGCCCCGCAATCACAATCCGCTGGGACGAGATTGTTCCAAACTGTTGTTGGGGACCATTCAAGCGGCAAAACATTAAATGTTTCTATTATTTAGTGCATGCAGCTGGTTAAACTGAACAGCCTAGCAGGCTAATGGGAACACAGGAATAACCAGGTCAGCCAAAGAAGGTGTAAGCATGCGTGCATGTTTATATATGAGGACATATATTGCTTGCTGCTTCTTGTATCAAGTGTAGATTTAGGAACAAATAGCCTGTGTTGTAGCACTTTCTACCACTGAGACCTGTACAAGGCACTGATTAACTTTTTAAAACCTACCGGGGAATGGAAGGATCTCTAGGAAGGTCGTACAGGGGAAAAGCTGCACTTAAAGGAAAATAAAAGAGCCTTTATGTAACTTTAGGTAGAGTGGGCCAGCCGCGCAAAGGTCTCCTGGATTTGGGGGCTCCAACACTTCGCAGAAGGAATGTATACAGAACAGCTGAGGATGGAAATACATTACTAACGCATTGTAGAGCTACTGCTGGAGCATTGCTCTGGGTCAGAAATCATCCCCTGTAAAAGTCCAGTGTTTCCGTATTATTTTTCAACTCTTTGGAAGCTATTTCCACCATCTGGAATTATACCATCCATCGTAGATCCCCTCCTAAGCATCTTCTCTCTAGGCAGAGTCTTGAGGTCCTTCATACCACTTAAAAAATTATCATCTTAGTCTTTCATACTGTTTTGCAAACCAGCCTGTAAACTATCCTAATATATAGGGTAACGTAGGAAAAATGAAAGCAAGCAAGCAGAGGCATTTCAACAATGCCACGACTAATTGCTCAGTTACATACCATTTGGTTTAAGAAAGAGTCTAAAAAAAAATCAAGTGGAAGTCTTCAAGCTTCAGGCATTTAAAGAGTGGGCGGACAAAGCTCAGGGTATGGTAGCAGACAGAATGAGCAAGCAGCACAGCAGGTGATTTTGTATGTTACTTCTACATCTTATTTCCTTGGGTTTACGGCACCTTCCGTACAAGTGCACAGGCACGGCTCTGCAGGGTACACAGCCTTAGCTATTCCTCGGTCCATTCAGAGCACCCTAGCAGAGCAGATGCGCTGCCTCTCACCTACTCACTCCTCTGATCTACGGTGAAATAGATCTTACCTTCCAAATGTTTTTCTTCTATTAAAATTCTACCTGACTGTGACTAATAACACAGTGAAGTATTATTTGTCATATACTTTTTTTTTTTACATTACAAATTCAGTTCTGCAAGAGATCCATGTTCTGATATACTGACAAATTTTAAAATTTTGGCATTCAGCTTCATCCCCGTTAAGAGCAAATCTTCCCTGTTTTGAAATTTTCAATGCAGGAAAATTCTGCAAAAAAAGAGTTTCATACAATCAGCAAAATGCTCCACATTTGGGTCGTCCACTTTGAAATGAGAAATTTAGGTATCATAACAACTCTCCCTACGTTTGTTTTAAATTAAATAATGGCAAATTCAACCAATTTTACAAAATATTTTTGTTTTAACGCAGCTGCAGGTCTAAACAGGTTATGATTTGTCAAAGTTTCTGCAATTGACTTTACCTGAAAATGAGTTAGTACGGCCTGCAAGATTTGGGCTAGTACACCAACACAAGTGTCACACTTTTCCAGTTCCAAAGGCTAAACTTACGCAGTATATCAGCTGTAACCTCAGAAAAGGGAGACTTCTTCATTCCCATTCTAACCATTCACTCCCCTCAGTGGTGTGCTGTTTTCCAGCTCATTATTTTTGCAGTCTGCTGTGTATTTTTGGCTCGTATGTGTCTGCTAAGGTAAGCAAACAAAACTTGAAAGACCTATTTCTGCTAAATCAAACTTATGTTACAGATTCTTTTCATCTTTCCCCCACCCTCCTCTTTTAAGTTGCAGCTACTTACTATGTTGGATTTCATGGCCTTGAAATCTGCTTTAGAAAGAAATGCAACATGGATCCCTGTTGATAATTAGCCTCAAGTTTGAAAGTGCTGGAGAAGGAGGAGGTTAACATTCCCCATCAGCAAACTACAAAGAAAGGCGGGCAGTTTCACACTGATTCGCTCTCTGTATGACAGCGGAAAACCTGTAGCTCTGACATGCAAGAAACATAACTAGAAACTGGTTCCTGCATTTTTTAAATGGAGCGAGAGTTCCAAAGTAATCTCGATATGACTCCGATTTTTGTATGTTATCCTAATAGGATATCCAGTTCCCTCTCCTGGGTGCTCAGACAAGTACTAATGTGCACTAAAATCCCTTTCAGATTCCCCCAGGGGAAGTTCCCTAGACTGGGGGTGGCAGTGACCGGTGGAGAAGGTGCATTTGTAGGCAAACGATTCCTATCCAAAAGCGGGAGCTACCTCCTGACCTCCCTGACTTACAGTGAGGGGAAAACAGCAGGAGAGAAACATTTCTGGAAGGCCTGATCCATAGGCATAATCCATAGGTAACACAATGTGAACAGAACGGAGTAACTAATTACATTTGGAGAGTGTGCGCGTGCACTTTATTGACTAGACCTCTTAAATTGGTATTTATGTTACTGCTGTCTGGAAGCCCGAGGCCTTCGTTGAGCAATATTAGTAGATGAGATAAATAGAAATTATTTTACAGTTACTGATCTGGTTACTGACATATATGTTTCTTGTTTGTAAATGTCAATTTATTAGCATATGAAGGATAAACTCCGATACTTACATAAATAACTACATTTTCTGATAAAATCATTAAAAAGAACAAAGTAAAAAACCAACACAAGAACATGTTTTCACAACCTCTGAATCTGTTGTGAGGCTGCTCTGGAAGATACATAAACCAAAACTGACACTATACTTGATCTCAGCCAAAAAGCCTAATAGCAATATTATAGCCTGTAATGTTTTACATCTGATAGCGTAAAGATCCTGTTTGTGCATCTATCAATTATTTATCACCTTAGTAAAAATTACTACCCACACAACCACACCCCATGCCAACCGTTCACGTTGCGGGCGGAAAATTGCCACCTGGGATGGCAAAACCAGAAACCTCTCAGCCTATGGAATAATTTCAAAGTCAGAGGACGTTTTCTTTACCTAGGCTGATTTGCAGTCAGGCTGCTACACCAGACTTTGAGAAATCTTGAAAGTGAGCACAGCCCTAATAAGAGAGGGTTGGAGAGTCAACCAAAGAAACCATCTATTGTCCCCTGTCTCAGGAGCTTTAGCACTACCCAAGTTTACCCGATCTTCCCTATATTCCACATTTTATAAACCATATTTTTATCTGAGAGGGTGGATAATCCCTGTACATAAAAGCTATCGGCAAGTATAAGAGTTATTCAAATCTCTAAATCACAGACATCTGCTGCAGCTCTTGCATACTTTAGCATTCATAGGTGGCTTTTTCCATGCAGGATGGACAGCCAGTGTTGTCTCCTGCAGTTAACAGATTTTTCTGGTGTAAAACACTCCTATTCATTGCAGCCTTCATTGAGCTATCTGAAAGTTGCTGCTTTCTGTACCACTCTCTGTGTCCTGACCTAGCACGTATACAGAATCATGTAATCCAGGAATATGAAACATGGGCAGAAGTAAGTTCTATGCGGGATTTCACCTTCAAGTGCGCAGGAAGCGCTGCCTGTGTGCAGGACTCCTGAAACGCTCTGAAAACGGGCATGCACTGGACTTTGCACATTAGGAGGATGTGAGGAGCGGCACAGCTCTCGCTCAGCAGACGATGCAAAATAGGGAGGACAGCAAGACAGAGGCACTTCACAAGGGCGAAGTTCACGCAAAGCTGCGTAAACAGGCCCCACGTCGGCAAGTGAAATCAGTGGGTCTGAAGAGTGAGACTAATGACAAAAACATACACCGTTTCCCCCAAAGGTTACATAGATGAAAAATAAGAATCGTCCTGCTTTTGGAAAATTTTCCCCTGGATACTGCAGAAATTGTGAAACTTTTTCACAACCTCTGGATGTTGCTGACAGAGCAGTGGCACATGGGAAGGTTGTCTGCATCTCGGATCCTCTTCTTTCCACGATGCCTTGTCTTCATAAGTAAAAAATAAAACGGCAGCTGTGGAATAAAGCTGTAACCCACGCAGAAAGACATTTTAAAATAAGTATCTGGTGTCTTTTTTACCAGAATAGATCTGAAAATATTTTCTGAAGGTGAAAGAATAATGAATTATCAATAGGCAATGTGGGTGGAATCACTTGCATTCCATCTGCCTCCTAGCTGCCTAAATCCAGCAACTACCACAGTCCCGCAAATGCTCTATAGCTACAGTATGTGAACAGAGAGACCCTGTACGTCTCCTAGTGATTTATAGATTAAAACCCTGCCTGGAAGAAGCTACCTACCAAGACGTGTTCAAGTTTTTACAGTCCTGATTTAACTGCTGCTGAAATCAGTGGGAGTCCTGCCACTGATCCTAACAGCACTTGGATCACATTTCCCACAGAGAGTTATTCAGGAATTTTAACGCCGACATTTTGTCAGGAAAAAGAACACAACTGTAGAATATGTACTGAAAAAAAGGAATTTTATATTGGCAGGAAGATAGACAAAATACCCTAATAGGTTTTTTTTCTTCTTTTATTTCTATTATTCATGGAAATCTAATGATCCCTTTCTGCATGCAAGACAAAAGTAAACCATAGCCTCCTGATAGCAAGTGTGGCACTCCATCATTAATGTAACGGGGATATGTTAATGCAATAGTAATTGCGTACCCTACTGCAGTCAAATCACCTTGCTCTGAACATGTATCACTGTTATAGTTTCATTTTCATTAAGATGACAAAAAGGGTCCTGACATGATTGCCTGGTTCTGTATCGTATTAATGAAAGTGAATATTAACAGAACTGGGCGAGAAATTAGGAGAAAACCCAGAAAGTAGCTAAAAAGATGCCCTACCACTGTAAATAAATTGACGTGGCGACCTAGTACTTCTCTCTCAGGACCGGCCAGAAAGAAGATGATGGCAGATAACTCGACAGGCACTCTGCACATCCAGGCAGTGTTGGCTCATAATGAAACTTTCAAAATATGCAAGCTGCAGTCAAATTTAATCAAGTAAATTTCACATCAATGGCAGCCTCTAAAAACAATTAAAAAATCAGGAAGAATCACAATTTCAAGGCAATGTCGACAGCCAAAGAAAGCAAAATCCCTATTTGCATTAGGTCCTCATGTGTCTTGTCACATATCTGCACTGAAATCTTCTCCTCATTTGGCACAAAACTTTCTTACTTTTCAAACAACTACTGAATGAAGTCCGTAACTAATTTATCAAAACAGCTCTCAGCCAAAATGCTGAACTCTGTGGGCCACGGTAATGAATTACTGGCTTTGGAAAGAAAAGTTTGAGACAGATATGATTAACTTTCCATGCTGGAAGTGTGGCTGCCCTGAAAGGGCAAGGAGTGTTGGGAACTGCAGATGGCATCCCGGAGCTCAGCGATGAATCAGGAGCATCTTACGTTCCCTGGGGGGATGTTCGCACTGTGTCTGCATCTAGACCTGGAAGATGCCATTGGAACGGCAGGACCCATCATCTGTTTCTGATTCATACGTGATATAACTTAGTAACTGGATGGGCTGCAAGAAGGGGATACAGAAGCATTAAATAACATGTGAAAAGTAACAAAGAACCAATGGGGAGGCTTTAGATCTCCAAAGAACCTGTTCGGTTTTGCCGAGGTTATCTGAAAGGATACTCCTTGCCAGTGAGAAGCCAGCCAGCCAGAGTTGAAACAAGATTTTTTTACTTTTAGGTTGCAAGGGAATAGTGCAGGTGAGGAGGGATGTAGCTGAAATCCAGCTCCGTAATGGAAACCTGGATGAAACGGTTGCTGCATCCTTATCACCTCTCTGCAATTCAACACAAATGCTAGCAGACTAACCATGTGCATAAGACAGTTGAAGGAGTTTATGTTAGTTTAGCCATGTGTTGCTATTCTGATAAAGGACAAACTGACTCACCATTAGAAGCCAACAAGGGCCTTCAATAATGTACGGTTAAGCATGGTTTTTGGTTTAAAAAAAAAAATACATTTGATGCATTTTAAAATTATGAATAAAAAAAAAAGTCTGCATATTCAACTGTGTTTTGAATTGCAGAGTGCACACTCAACCTGAAAAATAATCTATGCTCTGAAGTCATTCATGTCCAGAATTAAATTATTTTTATTCTTTGTCAGTGGTAAAATGATGCTTAATATCTTATCTCTTTTGTTCGCAGCAAGATTTTTTTCTTGTTTTGGGAAACAAACATTTTTCCCTATGGAGTACGGCATCAAACAATTCCCGAAGCAAAGAATGTATTTTGCAGCAGTTCTGAACAGGGTTCACCTGTTGTTTGACTCAGAAGCGACTTGTGCATCACTAGGGTCAGAGATCACACAAACTGAGAGAATATCACATTGGAAGGGACCAACAAAGAGAAAAGAAGAAATATGGGAACAGTTCCCCATGTGCCGAGAATGAACTAATGCTAAAGAAAGGGTAATTACACTCCTGAAGTAAAGCTGCTTCTAAGTCAAAGTGGTATAACACAGTATATTGCTACCAGACTCATGGAACAAGCACAAAGAGCAATACAATAAATAAAAACAAAATTCCATATCCCGTCTGCTCTGTTCTCCAAATTGAAGCATCTCAAATATTACAGCAACATTTTCCGTATTTCATTACGGAGTCTACATTTGCCACTTACACATTTAAGCATGGAGAACTTAAGTGACTGTAGTAAGTCATTATGAGAGAACATGATTCAGTAATGGGGTGCATCCAAAACCTCAACACAGATACATCAAAGCATTGCTAACCAAAAGGTGAAAGAAAACACTAGAAGAGAAATCTGAACCTAATAAAACCTGATGATTCTTACATACCTACGTCACTTGTGAAAGTGGAATGTTAGGGGAAATAAAAAATATTGAAATATTATCACCTTTTAGAGCTCCTAAAGGAAGCAAACAGGCAGATCAAAGCACAGCTGATTTATGAGCAAATCCCACCTATTCTATTATGAGCTTTCCAAAATTACTGGCATATATTGGTGCTTTAAAAACAATGGATGAAAAAGTAGAGGTGCAAGCGATTTCATTTTGCACATAAAATAATCTCTGTGCAGAGCGTATTAATGTTCCTTTGAGGGGCTCTATAAAAGCCCCTACAATAGAGAGATAAGGAAATGTGTTGAAATTGGCCAAACTAATCCACAGAGCTAAAAGACACAACAAAATATTTGAATACTTGCTCTGCAAGTAGTTCTTCTGGGCTCCATCATAAAACCTGGGTTATTTATAATCAGACATAAAGAATAATGAGGACGGGGCACGTTAGTCCTTTTGCAATGTCCTTTCATGCTCCTATAATTCACTTGTTTGTAAGGAGCACGTCCTGCTTCGCTCAGACAAACAAGATGCAAGATCACATGTCTCAAGAGGTGGAAAGAGGAGAAAAACCACAGAAACTACAAACACGTCCACTCTTACGTCCAGCGCTGTCATAATTAATGATAGCAAAAAAACCTGAACGGATATAAAACTCTGTGCCTCAGGGGTTAGGTCAGTCTCTAAGTATTACAGATCCAAAGGAGACCATGCAGGGAATCACATTATTCCGTATCTCCCTCCTGCACGGCTCTTATGCTTCCCCCCCGCAAAAGACTGTAATGAATATTGTCAGAGACAAGATACCGGAATAGATGGACCTTAGGTCTCACTCAGTTCCTGTGCCTATATTATTATTAGAAGGCAAGCTGTCACAGGTATCTAAATGACAATGGAGCCCCTAAAACTGAAAGAGCAGGAAAAAAGGAACGATGCAGCAGGCAGTTCACCCAGCATCTGCTCCTCTTCCCCTGCTTTTTCAAGCACAGCTCTAACACTTTGCATGGCTGCATAGTTCTTAAGGCTAGGACTCTGGCCCCAGTCCCAAGAAAATGACAGAGGTTTGTGTACAGTGTATTTCATTTTTGATAATTTTTTCCCTAGAAGTTCAACAGAAAGCTCTGAAAAAAACCCTAACGCTGCCTCCCAAATGCCTTGTTCATCTCAGCTACCTTCCAGGAGAAGGCCACCTGGCCCACCACGTGGAAACGAGAAAAGAAACTGCAGAGTCAACCCCCCTGGCTGCTAACAGAAGATATTTATTACACTTGTCTGTAATCTTCAAGGAACTGGTGTGTTTGTGCATAATTTAGTAGGTAGTTGCAGGAGTTCATTGTTACAGGCTGAACATCTCCTTTAATGGTTATAGATACAGCCTGAGTTCTCAATCCGCTTCTCTGTTTCCGAAAGGAAAACAATGTAAATAGCTATAGGAAAGCCAGGATATAAGTAACGGGGCACAGGGTGGGATTTGGAGTTCATTCCCTCCGAAAGCTCTGCAGGCCTCTTTAGAGGGCCCTTCTACCCCTGGTCACGGCATTGTGTCCTGTCCCACTCCTGCCTCAAGCAGATGAAGTGGATGTGCTGCCTGCGGTGACCACTGATGTGGCTCCAGCCGTATCTGTCCATAGAGACCCAGCTGCAGACACAGCCCCTTGCGAAGCCCACAAAACCCCTCTTCTGTCTCTTCACCGTTGACAAAAGCAACACTGTTCAAAACCAGGAGGTGAATGTGCCACTGCGATAGTGTCAAAGTATGATCTCTCCTCCTGTCTCGCCCGTGCCTCCCCTCCCACAACCAAATCCCAAGTCTGAAAAGGCACTGCTTGATCTTATGATGATGAAGGATGTGGCTAGAAAGTGCCAAAAGTTGAAGGATAGGAGCAGGGGATGTTAAATTGGGGAATATGCTGCCAGCAGTTCAGTTAATCTATGCAATGTTCCTAGTAACAGTTTCATAAAAGCATAAGTTTAATAACACCTAAGCCCCTTCCAGAAAGTGCTCATTAACTCACTGTTGCTGTTTGTTATATCCTCAAATTGTTACCTTTAAAAACCTGAAGAAAACTTCAAAGACTGTGAGGCTGAAGAGCAAATATTTGCTGGTGTCTTAAAATGAAATCTAAGGTAGGGCAATGCGCAGAGGAACAGTTGGTGAACAGTTGGTGAATGGATATTTTTATGCAAGGAATGCCTGAAGGAAAGAGAACGAAAAAAAACTGTGTAGGAGGAAGGAGCAATTAATATGCTCCTTTTTTTTTCCCCTTACGCTTTTTTTGATTTAAAAGTCTATTCTTTCAGTATTGCAGATTAAGGTCACTATACAATTTACCATGGAAAAAAAAGTGCTCATAGTGGTTGAATCAAGAAATGAAAGGGCCTATGACAGAGTTTTTAATTATTCAAAAATGATCACAAAGATATTCTGAATTAATTTTCACATTTTTGCATTTGTACATTTCAAATGAGTATGTGTATAGATATCACTCAATTCACTAGGAAATGGTATGCATCCTTAAGACCAGTTCCCTCATTAATGTCATTCTTGACTGGGAAGGCCACCAACTGTAACGTCTTGGTGAAAACATTAAAACACCTGAACATTTCATGTGAGCTACGCTCACCAAGAAGCCCTTACTTCACCTGAAACATATGCAACAGCAAGCCTTAGATGCAAAAAAAACCAATTTAAATAAATAAAAATAAAAAATATTTAAAAAAAATACTCCGGATTCAAATTCCCTCTTGCATCTTACTAATTACGGGGTATGGACCATTAGGTGTGCATCTCTTGTTAGCTTAATGGGACCTGTGAGGCCAATACCTGCTATAGCAAAGCTGAAATTACATCCCAGTTGTTCTCCCCTCACTGTTGTTCTACAGCTGCAAAAAAATATTAACTATAATTACGCAATTGTTCATTTCCTGGTTTTTGCCACGCAACATAATACTGCACGTAACAGCAGAGATAACTGAGCAAAACATTAGTGTATAGAAGCTAAAGCGAGCAAGGTTGATCCTCACTGATGGTAGCCACCCTTGTGCTCATTTTTTTCAGCACTGCTGTTTACGTGGTTTATTCTAGCAGCAAAGAGCAGCCAAGCATCATCCCAGTGGCCGCAGCTTCCAGGCAGTTTGGTGCACACTACGAGTGTGTAAATGAAGACTGCCATTATTGAAGTCAACGGGTTACAACAGTGTGAAACAGCAGTGACAGCAGCCAAACTCTGTGGCTTTCCTAGGCTGAAAGTAATGCCTGAAAATTTGATTTCTAAAAATTATTTTCAAATAAAGTCGTAGGCAGTTTTTAATTGCTTACTACAGATATCCCTATGGTACTACTTTGGGGGACTGTATACCCCTGTATAGAGTGCCTGGGGAACCCTTTAAGTGCTGCGGGGCCTTGCTTTACGTAGGCACGATCAGAAATAAAGGTTACAAACAAAGCCTCAAAAAGCAGCAGATACCAAGTGCCAGTGTAGATGAGCTGGACCAGACCCTCCCAGCTGAATTTGTCATGGAGGTGATAGGCTGGCTTCCAGCACGGATGAGGAGAGAGATCTCCATACCTGCCATGTTTTTATAAACCAGGAATCAAATAGAACCCCAAGGAACTTGTAGATGTGTGTAAAACATATGGACAGTTTTGGGGGGCAATTATCTGAAACTTGGCTACGCTGAGAAGCATTAGCATATAAACAAGGTTGTGGAGGACAGACACAGAGAGTTTAATAACTTTTTATTAAAAAGATGCTCCTAGGAACAGCCTACAGATTCTTAATTTTTTTTTTTTAAGACTATCATCATTTTTAAGGGAAGTTCCACTTTTGAGACGTGCATTTGCCCAACTGTAACAGAAATGAGCCACCCAACAGATGGGGAGAAGAAAGCAGAAAAGAATAGTCAAGTAAAGATCATAGAGGAAAAGCTCTTTAAGAGTCTCTGCAAGAGCAGGACAAATATTGGCATCAAATATTTATGGACAGTCATTCAATCAAGGCCCATGAACTTCCTTTCAAGTATTCATTCTCCTTTTTATTCACTTCTCGCAAAAATTCACTGCGTGAGCAAGGTTTAGCATGACTAGGTCTTAGTGTAAAATATGTATACTGGATGTAAGCAGTAAGTTTTCATATTTGAGGAGAATCTGACGTTTGTGAAGTCAATGGGAATTTTGCTGTGTGTTTCAAAAACACTGAGGTTTTACCCCAGATGTCTTCTAGCTGATTTCAAAGCAAGAACAATCAATTCTACTGGCAATAGGAATAGCAAATCATTCATAATCTTTCTTAGAATGAGACAGCTTTTGAAAAACCAATCCATTTCCCAAGTTACACTAAATAACACAGGGACTTAAAATCAACCCCAGTTTGAGGATAAATTCTATATAGTGGCTACTTGCTTGGACAAAGTTAACAGGATACTGCAAAAAAACAGGGAAGGCTCTTCCCATGCCTATTCTACCCCCACACATGTATATGTGCATGCACACACACACACAAACATACTGATTTTTTTTTGTTTGGCTTTTTCCTTGTTCAGACTTGTGATTTAGAACATTACTCTCCATGTCTGAACTTAAAATTACAGCAAATTGCAGAGCAGTAATTTCAGGGAGCTGTCTATGTCTTCTCTTTGAAGAGACCAGCCGGGGATTTTCAATTCGCGCATCTTTTACAGAACCAAGTCCTTATTCACAAAGTCCACATACACTCTTAAGTCTATGAAATGTTGCAGATGTGTATCCAATACTTGCAAGTTAATTTCTCATGGTATAGTCTTTTTAAATACATATATCTATTCCAGTCCTACACATATCACCGCACATGTGCAGTGATTACTGGGTAGATTTTCTTTGTACTCTGTCATTAAGAGCTGTATTGACAGCAAACAAGTTACATATCTTTTTTTTAACAACATGTAATTTTGCTGTTGTTTGCACGTTTTCTCCAAGACATATTGGATACCATTTGCTTTTCATTACAAAAAATGTGCTGACAACAAAATCACATATTCCTGACACACAAAAGAAAGAAGAAATAGCTACCATTTTGGGGCAGGGGAGTTGTTACATGGCAAACTTGATACACCATTGCCCGGGCGTGCAGAGCTCGCTCAGTGCACACATGAAAGCACGTAGCATGTGCATCTATCAAGACACAATAGAGGTGTTTGAGGCTTCCCAAACCCCTGTCCTTTTCATTCGTCTTGCAGTGTATTGATATATTATTTTTAATTATCTGAAGATAATTAAATCTGGGTATCCAAGGGCAGCCAGATGCAAACACATCTGAAGATTTATGCAGTTAGGCTGCTACATTTATAAGTGTATTTACACCTGTAAAGCCCGTAAGACAGCACTGCAGAGAGGCCTGCGCCCGATGCTACATTAGCCAGGTTAATTCATCACACAAATGCCCAGTAGCAGTGGCAACGTAACATCCAACTTAGTGACAGAGCTCATTTCTGATTCTTCATATTCGAGATACACCTAAATCGAGGATCTGCACATAGGTCTAAATCCAAGATATGTGTAAGAGCCTTTGGAGAAGCCAGAGCTACTATATGTACGTATGGTATAGTTCTTCAGCTGAGGTAAGATATATAGCTCCACTGGAGTCAAGGGGTAATTTTACACCAGCTGGTCTCCTTCTCACTTGAACTCAGCCTGTACGCACACAGTCGATACCCATGTACGCTCTGCCAGACTGCCTCGGTGGCCCCCAGCTGGATCGGAACCCAGTGGTGGCTGCCTGTCAGAGAAGCCAAGAAAAGTCCGTGCCTGGAAAGTGGTATCTCCAAGCCAAAATGGTACCCCTGGTACGTCCTTGTAGACTTCCCAACACATACTGGAAGGCAGACCCAGAATACCAGCTCCAGGAGTCTACGACTCTTTATATGCATTTTTTGGTGAATCTTTGAACTCCACATGCCATGTATCTGCTTCACACACAGGCTTTACGCTTACAACGCTCCATGGAAGAAGAGCAAATCCCAATAGCTCAGGACCTGCTTCCAGGTCCAAATCCTTATCTGGATGCCCAGCACTAGAAACATCAGGACTATTTTGTCCAGCCTCTTCCTTCCATAGTTTCCCAGGCAGGAAGATTTTTAAAAATCATCTGGGACTACAGAAAGAAAATATGTTGACATTGGTCAAAAAGCTGGAACAGCAGAAGAAATTCCCAAAAGAGAAGCAGGTCCCTGGGCTGTGGTGTTCCCAGTCTCCAACAGCTCGGGGTACCACAGAGCTGTATTGGGCCTATTACACTCATCAGCACACAGCAGCTCTTCCAACTGCAAGGGGGATCACGAGAGAGGGAGAGCAGAAAAAAAGTAGCAAAAGGACAATTTTTGTCCTCTGCCATTTGGAATTGTCATCTCTAGAGAAAGCCCTCAAAAAGAGTAAGATTGTTAAAGCTAAATGGAGCCACTGGAATTTATTGATGAAGCGAAAGCCAAATTCAGTTTCTGTTTTGTCCACGAGCTATATTTATTATTACCAGAAAAGCCACATGGATCTCTCTGGAGCTGTACTGTCAAAGGGAATGTACTTGGGTCTAAAATATCATTTCCTCCTACTGTGGTCTCTCTCCCTTTCTCATTTCCCTTCCCCCGTCCTTTGCCAGCTGGTTGGTAGCTAGTGCAGCTGGCAGGGATGCCGAGTGCTTCGCTACAGTGGAGCGAGCCCTGGGCATTAGCAAGGATAATAATCAGTGGTCAGGGAACCATGTACTGAATATACCAGCGACACTGAGCAATAGGTCCACCGCTCTTGTATCACACAATCCAACCTGCAGGATGCAAAAGAAACTGCATATCAGAAAGAAGAATGAGTGGTTAAGCACTAGAAAAATGTTAATAGCAGCGGTGACCTATCATCTGTAGCAAGCATTTCAGCGTAAATCAGCATACCACCAAAGACAATACGGAAGAAGGCAACTGTGTGTGACTGCCGGGAATCTCACGCTGTGCACAGCCACGAAGGTCACTGGTGCGGTCCTGCTGCAGCCTCCTGGAGACCAACACTGCGCACGCAGCATGCAACCGCTCAAGCCCACCAAGCCTGCCGGGATTCAGAAATTACCCACTTACCAGCACAAGCATGGTGTCGGCAGCAGAAGCTCACAACCCCTCTCCACCACCGTGCAGTGGGGAACAACACAACTGCACAGACAGAGCGGCAGGCTCCAGCAGTTCAGGCTATGTAAAAACCTGTTGCAAAACCCGGTGTGTTTGACAACACAGAGGAAAAATTCAGGGAAAAGTCAAATTAAGCCTGTAACCCACATGTCCCCCTTTCTAAGTGCTGTGCAACAAATGCGTTCAGCAACACAAAGCTGCTGACCTGCACTGGCTCAATCTGCAGCTAAAACAATGCCACAGGCTCCCATAATCAATAAACAAAGCAGCAACTTGTCTCACTTGGGTGCTTGGCGGGGGAACCACGTGTGGTCCTTCCTTTGCACAGCCCACGCTTCTCTGCATCCCATAGCCACGCCGATTTTTCATTCTGGCCTGTCCCACAGAACATGGTGGAGCAGCAAGTTTGGGCATTACATTCTTCTACTTTACAGTTCTGTTCAGGAGAACTGCAGTAATTACAGCTGATATTTCAATATAGTTGAGTTTGCTACATTTCTAGTGACTTCAACATCTACTCTCCCAGATAACAGTATAGTTTATACTGACAGTGGATTCCAGGTGAATGCTTATTGCAGCACAAACCACTCATGCTGACCAAATGGATGAGCAGCAGACCAGCATCCCTAAACAAGGAGCAAAAACCAGACTGACTCACTTATTTAAAAGGCTGGCTGAGAATTCAGCCATCTTTTGAGAATCCTGATACTATTTTTTTCTTTCTGCAAAATTAAGAGTCATTAAACTGATTTTCTTTTAATGTCTCTTGACTGTTGTACTTTGCTAAAATGAGTATTTCCCTTCTGCGCATGTATGTATCCTCTCAAAACCAGCTGCACACCCATGTCCTCAGAGAAGGTCTGATGGTTCAGGGGCTAATAAAATCTCTGGGACTATGATTTTGGCACTGCTGATCAGGGCAGGAATCACACAAACTATTAGCAGAAGGTTTGTAGAGCTCAAGGCAACAGATGAGTACAGCTGCAGTTTGACGGGATGATTTACAAAAAGGAGAGGCCAAAAAAAACCCCAGCAGAAATAAAATAACTTTTACACCGCTGAACTACTGTAGCAACCGGTGGGCAAGAAGCAGAAGCCCGAGACCTGCTCCAAGGGTCCCTACACAAAGCTGGTTAACTACAAAGGAGCAATTATCAAAAAGCTAGGAGACAGCAGAAAAAGGCTTATGATTCTGCAGAAGACAGCAATCTTACTGGCCTGGGATAAAACGTAGTTTTTATTCAGGTAAAGCTCTCATTAAAATCTGGGAGAGTATTGAGTAAGTAAAAATAAGGACCTCAGGGTCCAGCCTATCCCATCTTACTAATGAACTCTTAGACAGAGAGAACAAAATTTTGCCCAGGGAGTAGCTTCCCTGCTTTACTCCGTGATCTCCTGTGAGCTTACACGAAAGTCAAGACAGTTCATGATGTTTAAATCAAGGCACAAGTTGATTTATCACAGCAGAACAACACGGAGTGTATGTCTGCTTCAGGATTCTTTCTTCAGTTATTTTTTTACATCTCTTCAGAGCACAGGAAACATATGACATAATCTGAATATTTATGGCACGCTGTGTAAAAGCAGAAGCCCCTCTTCTATACCCATCTCATTACAGAAGTTTACATTTTTGGAAAGGCTTCCTGTTCTGGACCAACCAGAATTTCGTATTTCTGCTCCACTGTTAGCCCAGACTAATACAATGGTGTAGATTGTAGAGGATTTAAAATCTTTCAGCAGCCTTCTCAAAACCAGAGCCCATGTAAAAGAGTTCAGCTAGCCACTCTCCTTCATCTGAGGGGAAAGCTTGCCTTAGGCACAAACAAAGCTTCAAATTGATTTAATTTAAAATTTCAAACTTCTGTATGCTGCTCAGCTTCCGACTGCCATCTGCTTTTTCAGCTTGCCATGACAGAGAGCACATTTTTTATTATGTTTGTTCAAGCAGGTCCAGCAGTACAATATTAATTTTCAGAGTTTGGGAGTTCTGTAAGCTTTAAAAAGCCACTAGTTATAAATCTGATCAGAAATTATCAACAAAAACAGCACAGCTTATTTAGCCAGCTTTCAAAATTGCATCTTCTCAGCTGGAAGCTCCCAAACTCTGTTATCCCCTTGAACTGTCCCCAAGTTTGTTTGCGCTGCACCAAACACAAAGGCCCCTCATGACCTTAAATCAGGACCTTTTATATCAGCCACAGCATATGAGTCTTCAAAAAGTAGTAACTAAATGTATTTTGATCACATCAGATGAAGACACCCCTGCTCAGATATTCCCATGAGAACTGTGGCAACACAGGAGCAGAGCAGTGAAGTAGCCTTCAGAGCAGAAATCCAGTTTAACTGAAATCAGAGACTGGGCCCTATCAGCTCTTGTCCTGACATCCCACTCCAGGCATTCCTGGGCCTTCCCCCCCCCTTTTTCTTTCTTTTAAAGCTTCTTGTATAAAATTGATTTTCCAAAGAAAAAGAAAAAAGGGTGTCAATTGGGACCTCTCCACTAAGTTAATCTACTTTTCCAAACTGCTTAACTGATGTGTTGCATTGTGCCAAGGCAAGAACGAGTAGAGCTCTTCTTCCACTTGCAAATGCACTAAAATTAAGTTCTTCACTAGGTTTTACACTTAAAATATGGATCTTTCGCATCCTTCCAGAACACTCTCCTTCCAACAAACACATTCCTAGAGACAGGCATATGTTACAAACATCCGATAAAATGAACTTTGGAGGAAACTGCAGCTTGTGCCTGTCCCTGCTGAGAAGCCAGAAACATGCCAAGTTGTGGCTAAAACTAGAAAAAGACATTAATAGACGGGATGTGAAACAGCCCAGATGTGAGCGGCTGTGATTAACCTGCAGGTATACCCCCTAATTCACCCCATGCCATGTCAAGCCCTCCTTTCTGCCATAATCAGGTGACTGCTCATCCCTGCCTGGTAGACTGGATTTAAAGTCCCAGTTTGCTTTGGATAAGGACCTACGCAGCCATTGAGAACTCTTTCAGATGAAAAATAAAACTGGGACTCTGTCCACGCTGGTCATGTATGAGTCCAGCGCTCTTTCTACAGATTGCTTCAGGCCTGCTCTCTTACTGAAGTTCCCATTTACTTCACCTAAACTCTCCTCACAACCTCTGGCAGCTGGCCATCGATGGGGTATTCGCTCCCCTATCCCCCTCCGACTGATCTGATTTCTATTCAGCAGCGAACTAACAATCCTAGCTTCATATTAACACTTGACAGGGCACTTCGAGGTCTCCCTGAGAGGCACTACATAAATGTAAATTCTGTAATTATTTGAAAGCGGAGTCTCTTCCAACCTGAGTGAGATCTGATAGCATCTCTGCCTTATAAATAATGTAATGTGCTGGCAGGGTTTGCTTCTCCGTACAAGGCACAGAAGGCCCAGCTGGAGCACAAACAAGCATACAAGAAAAACACGGTTGACAAAAAATGTACCAGGAGACCCAAAAAGATGTTTTCTATAGATCTCGGCATAGATGGACGACAGGGCTTTCTTCTGATTTAGGGCAACATCTGTGATCGGTGAAAACTGTGACTATTTGGGAAAGATTAGAAAGCAGAGCTGAGCCACGCTAGAGATATGAGGGTTGCAAATATCCCAAATATTTCAGTCAAATCTCTTTTGTAGTCCTACCTTCAAAGTCATAGATCGTAAAATAATAAAACGCTGTTGTTCAAGATCCTCAAAACAAAGAGTCAAGGGCAAAAAAAAAGATAAAAAATTCAGAGGTGTCTCACCAACAGACCCGCAGCGGCAGCTCTTCCCTTGGCTGGGGGTGACGTGACACTGATGTTGTCGGCTGTGTGGGACGGTGACGCTGCCTGTGGCACCGGCGCGGGCAAGAGCTCAGCTCATCGTTCGATGGACTTTCCCATCTGGTTTTAGGGCACCGGAATTGGCCAAGGCGGCTTTTTCACTTGCAGGTTGGTAAAAGGCCTCAGATACCTTACAGAGCTCACAGAAAGCCCCTCACCTTTTGCTAACTGACTGTATTTTCTGAGATAAAAGGCTGAGGGGAAGGATCCGGTTTACTGTAAATAAACAGCAAACTCCTGGACCATCTGGAGCTTTTCTGTAATTCCTGCTTGCTCTGCAATTTTAAGGAGACTTGTTTCCAAATGATGACACAGTTTGGGGATTTAAACCATAATCTTTAAAACATATTTAAAAGGTATTAGCTAATTATTTAGGCTGCAACTACTGCAAAAACAGCAAATAAATCAGAGTTCTTTGAACTGGTGTTTTTGAAGTTAGCAAGCGTTTGAAGTGAGTTATAGGTAAGAGCATCTGATTGACTTCTGTGGAGACGGACTGTAAATGAGGAGGGGAAAAGGTGTCTGGTCTTTGTGCAGGGAAAAAATCAACAGAGCACCAGTCAAGGAGAGCTCACCCAGGAGGTGACAGCCCAAATGGAGCTGGAGAAGCCAAATTTCGCCCACTGTGGCAAGTGCTGCTGTGTGGCTTATAAACTATTTACAACACATTTAAACTTTTCCATAGGCTGTCTGAATAGGAACACATTTTTACCAGAGAAACTATGACTTATCAGGAATTTAATGTTTAACTAATGTACTACAAAAATTTTCATTTCCTTCTAAGCCAGCAGCTTTATTCTCTTTATTTATCTGCTGTGGCACTGTCAGTGATGCCTGCTAATTTTCATTTTATTATCAGACCCATTTTTTCCCTGATACATGTTTCCCAAACATCTATTTTAAAGACGATCAAAAAAAAAAAAAGGATCTAAAGCCGAGTAGTATTAATTTGGGGGCACTGCAGCACAGGAGACTCAAATAAGCACCAAATCAGTTCTATCCAAGCACATCCCTGAGCATAGGCTCCTCAGCATGAATCCTGCACAAGGCAACAAGAGGCACTGGGCTTACCTCTATTTCGTCTCATTCTTGTAACTAATGCGGTTGACTCGTTTTCCGAGTGTCCAGCACCCACGCCTGAAATGGACAGCCCTGAGCACGCCTGCAAGGGTGATGCTTTTGTGAGTGCTGGGTTCAGAGCACCCTAAACGAGGCAGGGTGAGAAATCTGCCCTCCAGAAGATGTTCAGATGCCGCACAGATTGACAATGGATAAAAACCTGATAGGCAGCCATTTGTTACTTTTAATGTTTAATTAAGAGCAGACGTTACTAGGTTTGTGTCAGAAAACCAACAAGTCTTCTATGCATGGATGGAAATTCCAAGTTTGTTGATAAATAAACAGTTCATAAACGAACGCAGAGAGTTTCTAAAAGGGAACGCTGTCTGGGAATCACGCTGTTCCTAAGGCTTGAAAACAACGTGGGTCTGATTTCCGTTCCTTCTTCGTCATCCTCTAACGTTCATGCTGGGATAGACAGAAAGATGGCTGGATCTGCTTTGGGGTTTTTACAGAAATCTCTAACCAATTAAACACTGAAAAATACAACCCCGCCCTTTTCCTTCATAGAAAGTAATCAGACTTAGCAGTATTTACCTGGGTCTCCTGCCTGCTCATAAAGATGAAAAACTTGAGTCCAAACCTCCACTTCCTTTTTTTATTATTGTTTTTAAATAACATTAACCTGCTCCATCTAAGTCCTTATTTTCAGTACTCCATTTATTTTGGTCAAGTAGACATTTGGATGAACTTTGTACCTAACTCATGTACTTCATCACGCAGCCAGCAAACTCATCACGTGTCTATTGTCTTTTGGAACAGGGTTAGAATGGGGTAAAGCTCTTGTGAGATGGATGAAAATATTCTTGAATGCATATAAAGGACTTTCAAAAAGCCAATAAATACAGTAATATTGCGGCCCCCTACAACAAAATGACACGGCTGGAAAATGATCTCAAGAAACAATTTTCATGCCAGTGTAAGACTTATTAATGAAGAACAGTGCACCGTCAAAGAGAACGAAGGGAAGGGAATGCATTGGCATTACATTTCAGTAACCACGGACCCTCTGGAACTGGAACTTCAAAATAGGATTTCTTAAAAGCTTTTTCTTTCCTAAATTCCCTTTGCAGACGCCTGCTTATTCTTTCATAATCACTTCAAAGCAATCCCCAGCCTTGCAATAAAGTAAATTCAAAGCAATTAGAGAGTAGATCTACACAGCAAGACCAAACAGTGCTTATAGAGGTTTTCTGTAAAGTGGTTCTGCATACATTTTCCTTGGAATGACATTATTTGTATAAAGAAGTAGGGGTGTATTTTATGAAGGAAAGAAAATACGAAATAAATTTATGATAGCAAATAGAAACACTGCATCTCTGGAGTGTGATATTATATTGCAGTTTGCAAGCACAACCAATATAGCATTGCCCTGCTACGTTCATACATTTTAGTGAACAATAACAGAGAGGGGAAGAAAGAAAAGAAAGGAGTCTTCCGCAGCGTGCTACAATAAAAGCCACCACATACTGCAATAACAAGCTACATATGTTCAAGAATAAACAGACCAACTTTGCATTTTCCTGCCCCGTCTCCCCAGCGGCCTTGCTTTGCTACCTTGCCAATTGACGTTTTCACGAAGGCAACCCTGTGAAATGTAAAACTGCTTCTTCCCTTACACTGCTGAGGCTGTTGCTGTAAGAGGAGCTGAGCTGTGCTGAACTGAGATGTGGTTATTTCATTGTGATGCAAATAAATGTAACAATTAAGAATATAATTTTGGAAGATGTCAGTGGAGTAATTACTCATATGGCTTCCAGCCAATTAAGCAGTAGGTGAATTAGCCCATTTAATTGGGTTTGGAATTTCAGCACAAGGTGTTTTATGCTTTGTATTCTGTCAACATTTTGCTGAACTATACGTTAATAATTCTGATTGGTCTCAAAATAACATCTGGGCAAATTTGGTCTAGAGTACAAGAACCACTGCTTGAAAGGTTGCATACACCTGTGATCCCAGTTGTGCAAGCAGATTGACTCCAAGAAGAGCTCCATTCAAGGAAGATGGAAGTCTTGATTTACTTGTAAGCCCATTAAACACACTGAATGGCCATGAAGATGAAACAAGGAAGCGCTTTAGGACTCTGCAGTTAGGAGTCTTATAGCAGAAATGGCAACAATAAAAGAACAACACAAAGTGATTATTCCCAGGATAAAAAGACAAGCTTGTAACATCAACTGAAGAGGAAAAAGAAAAAGCGTCATATCGCTGCTTGGGAGACTGCTGTGATTCAGCTAATCTCCTCTATTAGCAGATGATCACAATACACAATAGTTCTCAGTAAGATGCGAAAACAGGCACTCGTGGGTTAGTGGAGAAGTACTCCACAGCGACCCTAAGGAACCACAAAATAGACACACTAACATTAAGACTGAAGATTATACTGTTAATGAGAATAAAAGCATACAAATGAACCCTCCTTCACAGGAAAAGATTAGTTTGAGAACTAAAAGTCCTCATTTTAAAAGGGTCTGATGGAACCGAGAGCCAAACTAATACATCAGAGAATGTCTATTAGCCCCAAGAAACGAGAGAGAGTGCAAGACGTAGATGAGATGCTCTTTTTATGGCAGGAGCTGGTTCTTTTTATTTTACTTTCACGGTGCCATTCCCTAAAACTAGGGAATGGGTCCTTGGGTGTGATTACCATCTCTGACTGAAATTCAGTCACTGTTCGCTCAGCCCCAATTGCATCACTTTATTCTGCAGAGTTCATTTTTGAGAATTCTAGGAATAAGAACCAGGCTTTGAGTTAGGAAACCTCTGTTTGAGAGTTCAACCTAGTATCACTCCATGCTGAAAACAAAGCAATGGCAAGGAGAAGCAATACTGAATGTTTCTATTTTTACATGTACAGCAAGACTGGAATCCCAGGGATGCTTTCAAGGGAATTACTGTATCGGCGCTGGATTGCTTCTGACTCTTTGCAAGGATTCCTTGCACTTCCTAACATTATAGAAGAGAAATCAGAGGTATAGGTACACATCTTCTCAGTTCAGCGGTAACACTCTGCACGGTTAGACGTTCCTGTGTAACTCAAGAAAAGTCAGAGGTTGGACGCTGCTGCACAGTGTTTGCACAGCCAGGGAACAGTCTGCAGGAGTTAAACCTGTATAATGCAAGTCTGAGATCTGGACTGCAGGTATTTAACACCTTACTCGAACAAGCTGTTTACATGCCTCCCCGTCTCATTCTTCCCATTTAGAATATCAGAATAAATCAGTGATTCATATTTCAAAAGGATTTTGAGATCTTTGCATGTAGCGTGCTCTGTAGCATTATTGTTATTTATAATTAACAGCAAGGTTACTCCACTATTAATAACACTTAGCAGCAGTGCTTTTCATCTTCAAACCACCTTCTGAGCTTTAATTAACTTCAGGCTTCTGTTATTCAGAACATCTCTCTTTCTCTTTCTGCTTCCCTCGGTTCCCTGCGTTACAGGCGTAATGGGGAAAACCACATGAGCTTCAAGCAACTTGATCGTTAATATTTAACTTTAGAGGGACACTTCCTAATTTCCACAGTGAGAACTGGTTCCACTTTGACAAATTTTCTCCAAGGTGTCTCTGTAAGACACCGGAGTGGATCATCCACACTGCCCCTTTTAATCGGGACGGGGCAGACTGAGCGGCGTACAAACAGCTTTTCTGTGAGTGTCTCACCTGCCTGACCACTGCCCCTCTCGCCTTCCTGCCATGTGGAATTACCAGAGGCTGCTGAGGGGTGCTCGGGAGCTCTCAAAACATCTCAGCAGCTAGTGCAATGGGAACAGAGATGAAAAACGCATTTTCTCAGTCCGTACTTCATCTCATCCAGAATTTCATTCCAACAGCAACATCTCAGGGCAGCTGGTCCCATTTTTTTCTTGATTAGCCACTTCTCAGCTAGAAAATATGGCACATAGGCAATTTTTAGTGAAGGACTTCTTCCTCGGTAATACATTTTGTATCTTCGCATCTGCAAGATAAAGCAAGACACAACACCCCTCTCTTCTGCACAATGAGCTGGTCAGCAGTGAGCAACAGGACCCTGCTTTAGTTCCTCTCCTGCCCGTTGGATCAGACCATCCTGCCCATTTTACCAGCTTTGGATGCAATCAGCATTGCAACTGGGACACTTGTTGATTTACCGAAGTTATCATTCAAGGTGGGCTTTACTAGCATGACATGCTTGTCTGCAATTGTCTTCGTGACGGTTCATACTGTGTTTATACTGATGTATTATTTTGTTGACTACAATGTTCTGGAGTTCACAGTCTTTAGATAAATATTTTTTAATTGTATTGAAGGTACTTAGCCTCCTGTGTGTTTTAATGGCAATCTTTTCTTATAAAGTTAAGCATGGCATTATTTGAAAATTGTTTAGCTATGCCAGGGGACTCCTAGACACCTGGGTTTTCAACAGGTTGACTTATCGAGGGCTCTTCGTCACTTCCAACCACCAGTAATGTGCACTTACAGTGAAAGAAATCATTCACAGTGGTGTCCCCTCTGGTAGCTGCTCTGTCTTGGACCATTATATTGGCTCCTACTGTCCTCAGAGCAAAGGTTGCTTTCACCTTTGGAAGAGAAACTGAGAAGAAATGGGGGAAAATGAGTCTATATAAATGCAATGGGAGAAAAAAATAAGAAGCTGTCCTCTGCTACTCTGTGTCTCCTTATGAAAAAGAATCTGTTACAATACTGGCTCAAGAGGCTGTCCTATGCAACGTTGCTGCTATAAAGAAAGAATGAACAGTATTAAAGAAATGTAGATACCTTACTGAATCATTTTGGCTTGCTATCCTTTGGCTCATACACTGTGGGGTTTGGACCAGTTATTTACTGAAGGGACGCTGATTCATTTTAATTTACTTGCCAAATTGGTCAGCATCAAACGTAAATCAATACAAACCCTATTTATTAGGTCCAACTTTGCAAACTGCCAACTCCCTACAAGTTCCTCTGCGTCCCTGTACTCTACCAAGAGACAGAGAGAAGCAATGGACTCAACCACCAGATGCAATTAGAAATTCAACTACACATATATCTGTGTACACTGGAGTATGCCTTTCCTGTACAGCTTCCTCATGAAATAGTTTTTTTTGCATCACCAAGATTGTACGTATGTGTAAAGGGAATACATTAGCTTGCAATGAAGTATGGTTGCAGTTCATTTAATTTTATCTCATTCATGATACTAAAAGCAGAGTTATTTATTCTAGGGCTTCCATTTTTTTTTTTTAAATGTAAAATCTATAACAGCAAAAATCCCCAATCAGTGAAACTATCCACACTTTTGCATGATCGTAAGGGAAGAAGGCATTACAAGTGGTAGACTAATTATGCCTTCTCAGCAGATATTTGGCCCTGGAGGTAAAGATAACATAAATTCTTCATTGTGTTCTATTTTAATGTCCAAAGATTAGCATATTCCACCACTTCTATAAATTACAGAGTTTCCAGCACACTCTGCATTTAAAGTCCAAAAGTGGAATGTATACATTGTTGATGTTAAACAAGAAAATGCTGTCTGCAAACTGACAGAAGTATCTCACCTAGTACATTGTATTAATGGCCAGTGAAACAAATCACGTAACCAGCTGCTGGAATAACAGCCAAACGTCCTAGACTACTGCACCATGTAATTCAATTGATTGCCCTGAGAAACAATAATATAGTTATAATACTTCTACTAGCTTGATCCCCAGGGGAGCAAATTTACTCTGGTCTCCCCAACTGGTTGATAACATATTTAAATGCCAGTCAGTCACTAATCCGTTGCTGCTCCATCCTCTGAGAGCTGCTTTATTGAACACTGTAATTGCCTGGATGTTGTTTTTCATTTCTGTAGCTGTTGCTGTTAATTAAATATTTCGTAGAAAGCACTCTCTGACATTTCTTACTGCATTCTTGAATATCTGATAAGATATACAGGCTGAATATTTGTACCTGCTGCTCTCTGCTGATACTCTTGTCCTAGATTCAAACCCCCAAAACACTGAAGAAATGACATACTTTAGTGAAATTAGGACTCACAATGTTAAAGGGCTGAGGGGATCTGAATGAAAGAGAGGCATATGTTGTGCCTGTTAGATTGCAGATGTCAGCTAAAGCAGGACGTGCATCTGGACTACAAGATTTACTTCTCCCCATATACACGCAGTGGACATGGGCACTCCACTTCAGTAGTGGCAGAATTGATTTTCTGGAGTCAAACCTTAGTAGCAAACGTCAGTCTGGGCATTCTTAACGCAAAAAAATCTTGAAGGCAGAGAAGGTTCAGTATTAGTTGATTTTATGTATGCCATGATACAAGAGAAAGGTAGCACGAAGAGGCATTCTAGCAGCTCACGGGGATGGCAGGTGGGGTTCCCTCTTAACACTGTCTTTAAAGGAAGAATGAAGGGATAGATCCAGCTGTGGACATGCAGTGCCCAGTGGCACAGGAGTATTGACAGGTTAAGACTGAGTTGGGGATCTGAAAACATCAAGAACTTCTCTAACACTTGAGATACAATACTGTTGTTTTCACACTGTACTCTAATAACTACTGCCTCCCAAATTAACAAAACAGTCAATGGAAAGAAACTACTGTTAATACTCTGAATTAAGTTGTCCAATCGTGTCTGACAAATAAGTCTGGAGCGGTAACAAATGATCTATTGTAGCAGATGTGGATACACACATAATGTGTGTTGTGTAACCATAGGAATTTACATACACAGCGTGCATCCACAGGAACACGGCATGTGTGTGTACACACATACACCTGCTGATCTTAAATATCTGGATTAGTTAAGCATTTAACTAACACAATTTTAAACTGCAATTCAGGTGTTTAAACTGTTTAAATAATAAGGATGAAATCCCAGCACCACTAATGTATTTGACAGAGCCTCTCTTAATTTCAGGGGAATGAAACGTTTTACTGGTTTTTCTATTATTAACTGTGTTAATGCCACCAGTATGATTAGTGATCCACCACACTTAGAAACGAAGACACTGCATGGACAATCTAAGGAACGGTCACTTGTGAGCTGTTTATTACCAGCTCCTGTATGACCTTTTAGCGAACAGAAAACACTGGTGTGCTCCAAAAGTCCCAGAGCCAAGGATGCTGGGATGCCAACAGCTCAATGCAGCCAATATAGAAGACAGTATGCTGTAGAAAACTCATGTAAGGAATAAGATGTTTTTTTCTGGGACATTATTTTGGAAAGTCCTGTATATAATTACTTCAGCAGCACATCTGCTGAATCCTTACTCTGTACACCAGCCGTGTTTTGATTCTGGTATTTAGATTTATTGTTCTAGGGCCATCCCACGGTCTACTTGCACTGATATTCCTGTAGATGATCAATTCACCAAGAAGTCTAGCCTCACTGCAGTCATCAGGCTGCTCCACAGCATCCCTCTTTCTTTAGCACGGTCTGGTTCAAAACTATCTCCCTTTCAAAATGAAACCGTACAACCCTCTTCATCCCATTGTCCTGGAATACGAGATTTTAAAAGCTGGTAGTTCTTTCATCATTGAAAATGAGCAAGAACTGTGTCACCTGTGCACGCAGAAACCAGGAACTGCCCATGCACCGAGATACCGAGAAGGGCACTGAACTTTTTTTCGGTGCAAATCAAAATTAAGCTGAGTTATTTTTGTTTTGCTGCAGGCTAAAAGCTTGCACAAAGACACTTCTGCTCAGCTGACAAGAGGTAACTTCATCATTAGCACAAGCCCAAGCCATGGGACTGAATGTCTTTTAACATTTTGGAAAACTCTCAGCTGCCTCTTCCCCTACCTTTGCCAACTCCCCATCAACAAGGAGACAAGGTGATGCTTCCCACCACTCTTCTGCCCATAGGACAATGCTTCCTTCTAGGTTCTGCCATACAGTCAAACGACCTTTTATCTCTTTGGCTTAGCGATACCATCTTTTATGAAACCTAGTATGAAAACATGGGTTTTCTCTTTGTCTTGCCCTGCCTTGCAAGCTCTTCTTTTAGTTATTTGTGATTTCAATTTATGCACCACTCCATGCCTCTACTCCACTCTAAATTATACCACGTACTTTCTGCTGTGGAATTCTACAGTGTAGCTGGAGATACCCCAAAATGAAATACCCTGTACAAAATAAAGTTGCATGGCAGGGCCTGAAGAGCTCTTGTTTCACCTGCTCTAAGTAGGCAGGTACCCACTCCCCTGGATAGACCACAGTATCAAAATTCAGTTGTCCCCCTTAAAGTCTTCCTTCACTTGCAAGTGAAAACTCACTCCTGCTGTAAATACGTAGGAAATTCCCCACGGGACATAGCTTGTTTCCCTAAGAGGATCCATGGGGACAAAATTAGAGCAACAATTAGAGACCTGGCTTCCTTCCTCCACATACGGCAAATACGTGGAGGAAGGGAATATGGTTGGGAAACACTTTCTGTGCTTCATTTGAGCTTCCTCTCGAATCATGAGTGTGTTTAGGAGGGAGTGTTACTTTAGATCAAGACAGGGTGGCAGGAAAGGGAAGACGGTGCACGTGTTGCTGTTTCCACCTTCGCACAGAGCATCTCTACAGCTCTCTGGGGAGACGAGCAGTGAACAACCACATATACTCTATTGCTTCTGTTTGGTTTATTTGTCACTCTTTGTAGGTTTATAGTTAGCTCCTGCTGGTAGCCCCTTATTTCTGCCTAGTTAAGGAAGAATATGGCGGTGTATTCTTTCAAAAAAGAAATGTTTTCCTTTACTGCACCACAGGTGACAATCCCCTGGTGTCTAGTAATGCTGGCAGTAGATGACTTGGAGATTTTTCAACAGTCAGAAATCCTTCTGGAGAGACCCTTTTTAGTTTTCCTTTCTGAGTTTAACCTGCCATGTTTCTAATATGATTATGAGACTCAATTCCCTGCCAGAGTGACAGCATGAGACAAGTGGGATTTGGCAATGATGTAGAAGGATGCACGGTGGCAAAATCAGGGAGTGTATGACCAAAGTATCAGGGTCCTTTGCATTCAAAGGAGCAGCATTTACATTTCCCAGTGACCACTGCACGAGCATACTGACAGCTATGAACTGCCAGATAACAACAAATTTGTTACAGACCTCTGGGCCAAGAATTAAGAGGAGATCATATTCCGTTCCTTCTATTTAAAAAGTAACTGAACACGCAAGCAAGCAAGCAAGCAAGCAAGCAGAAAATCTAGTGGAAAGAACACATACGCTCACGTATCAAGAAAGAAGATATTTATAAGAGGACAAGAACAATATACAAAGATTCTTAAATTACAGATTTCTTTTTGTACAATAAAAATAACTGAAGACAAAGATTTTAACCGTGTTTTGAGGCTGGCGAGTATCCTTACGCTTTATGAAAGCTTTCTGGGCTAGATCTGCAAGCCTAAATTACACGGTGATTTTAAAGCCAGATTAATTATGCCAAGCAATCTTCCCCCCACACTCGAAATCAGAAATGCTTATAAAGGTGGACTAGAATAATCCCAAAATTGTATTAAATATATGAAACTGTTTCAACCCACCAAATGGCTCATGTTCTAAAAAAGTAAAATTTCTTATATTAATATTTCACATTTTTAAACATGACATGAATTTTCAAGCTCTCTTTAAATAAATATCAAAAATGCTTCCTCCAGCATTTTCATTTTGGTAAGAAATAAGAAAATGTTTCCTTTAGGATTAAACAAAAATTATTTTAAGACAAATAACAGAATAAAACAATTGAAGCCCTAGACTGGGCTCTTGACCCTGGATGAGCAAATTTGTCACCCCCCAAGCTAAAAGTACAAATTCTTCCAACAGCGCGAACACTTCAGGAAGGTGACAGCAAGAAGGCACCCTCCATGCTCCCCCTTCCCTGTCCCAACCAGCCGCCTGAACAGAGGTCTCCAGAGAGAGCGAGTGGCACATGTTTGTACATTAACCTCAGTGGCTCAAGTGGCCAGTTCTCCACAAATATTCAAATCCAGTAATTATCATCATAATGACTCTGTATTGTCCTTGATTTGTGTTTTAATCTGCGTAATTAAAGTGTCTAGCTGCCACAGCAACAGACGCTATAGAAGCATGTCTGCTGTATAATCATAATATTAATTAAAACCACAAAGTAACTACACAATAAGGCAAGGACTAGATGGTATAGGAGACGGGCAGCTTTAAAAAGTAATTTAGAGAACCTTTCACACTGGCGTGTCTCATTTAATGTAGCTCAGGCAAGGAGCAGATAGATGCTTTTCCTGCTAACGGCTGCAAGACCGTACCGTACGTACGGCTCGAGTTTGGAGGGTCTCATTCTATCTCCCCACGGGTAAGTGTTTGCATCCCCAAGTAATCAGTAGACTGGCCCCTTGTGGACACTGTCAGCAAAGTTACTAAAACCTAAATAATACAGAAAATTAATCAATTCGCTCACCCTGAGAGAGCGAGTCTTTTTAAAGATTAAGGCACTTCTCTCGCCCTCTGCCAAGCAGAGGAAGGTGCAAGCAGGCACCTCCACCAGGACAAAGCACCTTCCTCAAAGATCCCACAGAGCTGTAATTAGTCTGTTTTTTCCCAAAGCAAATGTAAGGAGCATATTCACCTAACTCCAGGGTGCCTTGCTCACTCCAGCTCTCTACCACACAGCAGCATCGCCTACTTCTTTCAGGACCTCCAGGTGTATAGTTAACAGCACACTGAAGGTTGGAGATCGGGTATCCGTCCTGCAAAACTGCCAAACTAAGGGGAAAGTTTCTTGCCTGATCCAACTGATGGGGTGCACGGGTGTGCGTGTTAGGGTGTGTGCACACAAAATTGGGTTGCTGGGCTGTAATCATAGCAAGCATTGAAAGGATGTCTCCTCCCCTAGTTGTTCTGGGGGGTGAAGTAACCAAAACTGAGGAAGAGACCCCCTCCAAAAAAACCACTGAGAATACGGGCTGTAGGAGCAGGTAAGCAGGTAAGTAGAGGAGGAAGGTTCAATAAGGCCCCTTTTTGTTTCTAAGCAGCAGCAACTACAGTGGAGAAACCAGCTGTGAACTTGTCAGATCTGCTGATGATACATAACGATGGGGGACAGTCAATACAGAGCCAAGCAGCAAGGGAACTTCAAAGGGAAACCACATCTGCCGTGTAATTGGACTGAAATACAGCAAAGAAAAGGGAATAGAGAAGGATACCTGCTGGTGAAACCTGGGGCTTTGGGGAGGGGAGGTTGTTTTGTTTTGTTTTGTTTTGTTTTATTTTGTTTCAAGTAGTAAAAGGAAAGGTAATGGCAGGAAGCAACCTTTGTAAAAAAGCAGAGCGGAGCCTGGATAATGGCGAGAATGCATGAAATGGGAGCAAAGGCTAGCCCAAGCTTTGGACGAAATACCTGTTCGGGACACCTGCAGGCAAGCTCCTCTCATTCACACACAGATGATGGGGACGGGAATCAGACACTGACAAGGGAAAGGTAAAGAAAGATCAGGAAAAAAATGGTTCCATGAATTAACATATTCTGCATAAGGTGGGCTAAGGCAGTGCTTGAAAAAAGTTTATAAGGAAAAGATATTTATCTCTTAAACTGATTTTTCACCTTTGGGATCTCGGTAATATTATAGCTACCAGGAAACCATGTGGCAGCTGGCAAGCCTCTTTTAAGCTACTGGTTGCTAGTGACACTGAAAAACTCAAGATTCTTCTTTTATCAGTAAAAAGAACTGACATACTGTTTCAAATTCTTACATGGGTATCTATTAGCTGGAACAACTGGAATAAGTCATTAAATTCGTATGCAGTAATTATCCCTTACAGTCAGCAAAGACTTCAAAGCTCTTGACAGAGGTTATTTCTCATAGCCAGGAAAGCAGGGACAGCAAGAAGCCAAGTTGCATCCAACAACACTGCAGATCAATGGCATCACCAGGGCCAGAGCCTGGATCTCCTGACCACCGCGGGCAGCCCTGCACACACCAGAAGGGATCACCTCTCTGGCCCAGACACTTTGCTCCCCCATCCTGCTGCAGCCAGAAGGTCATCGCTGGATATCCACTTTGTTCAACATGAGCTGCTGCTTGCTGCTGCAATGAAGAAGGGCCTGTGAATAACCCACTTTTTACTTTCTGTGCGTGGTATTTAGGAGCTGAGGGTTGATTTTAACCTGTTTGAGTATATTCAATAAAGTGGCCAGTGCTTTAACTATCAAGTTATTATCAAGTCTTGGCATATTAATTCCTGGTTTGATCTGATCTGGTGTGCAACGCCATCTCTAATCTGGTTGTTTTCCTCACTACAGCAAAATTTACTGAAAAGGTTCAGCTTGAATATATGCAATATATATAATGGTCATCTCTTTGATATGAACTGTAGTTTGTAACACAGCTGAATGCTTGTGTTGACTTTCCTTTTCCACAAACCTTAGAAATAATGGTTCATGATGCTAAAACTTTGTGCCTCCTCCTTACAACTCGCAAAGCACTGGGCAAATACAAAGGAAGTGTGGGAGTGGCAACAGGTTTTACCAAACTTACAGCTAGGCAGAGTGAGATGGAATTTAATATTAATTTTAATAGGAAAATAAAGCTGATACTGTCCAAAGATGGACACCTGCATTTCTGTTAGATACCTACACTACTGGAAGAAAGGGAGCTGGCAGTGTAACTGAGGGGTCTGTTTTCTGAGGCTGGAAAAGCACGGGCAGGAGACTTAAACCAGGGCCCAGGAGCTCAAAGTGGATCCGTGCTGCTACGGTAAAGCGCATTCACATAAATATCTCGGTCCTTGCGGAATGAGAAATGAGGTGCTGCTGCGACAAATTAGTTAACGTGTGAGGAGCTTGCACTTGTCGTTTGCTAGTGCCAAAGAGTAATGTTATCCCTTTTGAATCAAATAATCTCAGAAGTAATTCCAGCAAAAATATGATCTCATGAGGAACTCTGAAGTCCCTTTAACACATCCTATTTATTTACAAGCCCTATTTCTATGGGCATAGAAACAGAAGACACCACCTTATTGCTTTTCTGCCAGCCAGCATGTAACCAAAATATTTACTCTTGGCTCTTCTCTCACCACAGCCCCTTGGTTTTTATTGTTACTGTTTCATCTGGTTGTCCCCAAAATACAGTCCCACTCAGCCCCAGATCATCAGTGATGTAACTCTTGTATTTGGTGCATCAGTCCCTTGGAAACCCTCATTTTGCACAGTGTGCTTCTGCTACCGCAGTGCTGTGCACTACTATGTCTTAGGAAGGGACTTTCCATTATTTTAGCTCTTAATAAACCCGGCAACCAAGGTGGCTAGCACTTCATCTTACAAGTGTAAAAGGGTTCAGTATAACCCATAACCCTTCCCAGAGATGAGCAATATTCCATAGCTCAGCGGAGTGTGAGAAGCTGAGCAGCAGGAGGGCTGGCACAAATCCTGATCAAGACAAACATCAGAAATTGTGTCTGTTCACAAGCAAGAACCAAAATAGATCCTAAACTGGATCCAGACCCGCCTACAACAGCTCAATCAAAAAAACCCAAAGAAGGTTTTAAACTAAATTCCCAGCTATTTTAATAATTTCCCCGCCCCACACAACTACTCTCTACCATGCGTGTGCACAAAACCCAACACCAAGAGCTCGCCTTTCTCTTTCCTCTCCTTTGCTCTTTCCTCTGGATCCCCTGGCTCCTCTTCTCAGCAACCCTTTTCCTGCTAGGGAGGATGTAAGCAGCACACAGCACTTGCTAAAAGTGGTCTTCCTTTGTCAGCTGATGAAAAACTTAGCCCTTTTTCTAATGGTTGCCCTGCGTAGCCTGTTACCCTTCGACTGACTCGGGCTTCTCACAGGAAGCAGAAGACCTACATGACCAGCGGGGAGAGGAGACAAGAAAGTCTCTTGGTAGTAGGTAAACAGCAAGGATGGAGGGTCCTAAAGGGAAACTGGATTTGACACTGAAAACTGTCAACAAGACAGACGTGGCCCAGAAGAAACGGTATGCTCTCTGCAACCTGGAAGTGCAGTAGCCCCTTGGTCCTCAGATGAAAGACTCTGGGGAAAGCGAGGAAGTCACCATTACAGTTGCTGTCACCTCCTAGAAGTCAGAAAAAATAGGAAGGCTGCACTTAGCACTGTGCATCGCAGATGCACCTGTCAAACTGGATTGTCTCCAGTCCCATTTTCCATCTGGATTCGGGCTAGTGACTATGCAGAGAAGCTATCTGGGAAACACAGACCCTGCCCAAACCTTTCAGCGAGAGCCTGCATTGCACAGCAGCACATCCTCCTCGCAGCTCAGGCAAAGGCTCTGTCCTTCTCCTTGGATGGATGACAGTTTGGAGAGGTTTCTATCAGTAGGTTGCTCAAAGCTTGAGTACAGATCCAAGAAGAGCAAGCTACTCCGTGAAAGTAATTGCATTACAGCAGTGGGAACATGCAATTAATGGCATGAATCAGACCTGATTTTAATCTGGAGTAGAAATGAAACACGCACTTTGAGCATAGGTTGCTATTGCTGCTCCCTTTGTCATTTAAGTTTCATATGCAGTTTTTTCAACACACCATCTACTCATCTCTGGTGTTCAGTTTACTACCCTTCCCAAAAATTTGTTTCTGGAAATACTTACATGCCTAAGTCTACAGTACATATTTAAGTATTCCTGCCGTTGGGCCACTTCCTTGCACCTACAGCTGCAATCATGTATATTTGCACTGACAATTTAATCACATCACACTGATTTGTCATAAGTGATCACTTACTGTTACTAATAGTGTTCTCATTGATTGGTTTGACTGGAACAATTGACAGTGACTGAAGGTCAGGCTGACATGGTCAAGCTGAAACATCAGTAAAATTAGACAGGTTTTCTTTCCATACAGGTACTATAAATTATTTTGAAGGTGATTCATATGAGCTTACAACGAAGTCTAAGAGTACAATACTTCCATTACTATGCAAATTATGCAAAAAAATCATCTGAGATCTAGTCCTATTGATGATATACTGCTTTATCTTCTTTTTCCTCTGACAATTCACATCTGCAGCATACAGAAGTTAGATTATTATCTATACCATTATTAACCCAATTTACTTTTCAAGGTGGTAGTTGTGTTTTTTCTTAAAGCAGCTATTTTGACATACTCTACTTAGAAGCTGTGGAATTCAAAGCCAAATGACAACAATGACTTCAACTTTCTTCACACACTTCCAAAGCAGTGTTTAAAACTTTCCAAGTCTGATGGGTAACTAATATAATTATATTAAACTTGGAAAGAAAACAGATGGCATAAACCAGGCAAATGAGATATATATACCAGAAATAGTTATCAACTGAAAGAATAATGCAGCAATGTTGGGTTTTTTTAAGATGCTTTCTGAAATAGATTCACTATCATATATTACTTTCCACTTAGGAGCTCGCGCCTGAACATGTTCAGCATCTACTGAATTACCCAAGAAGAAATCTTTCATTTTACAGCTGTAGTTTCAGCTACAGTAATGATTATTTTCTTTAAGAAACATACAGACATTTTAAGAATCAATACTGCATCAAAACACAGCGTGCTCTCTGCATAAGTCACTTCTGAAAATAAAGTTGGCACAGCTGTCCGTTAGAACAGATAATGCTTTATGTTAATCTTCCATGGGGTAACATGCTTTGACCACATCCAGTGCAACTGCAGAACTCAAACAATGTGATTTACTAAAGACCATACTCAAAAAAGGCTCTAGGGAATAGACCAAAAATCAAAAGAAGAACAAAACCAAAACCACCTTTGTCTAAAATGCTTTTGTCCCTCTTTAAACAAATAAAGACAGGATCTAAAAGTTGCAAATTTAAGTAAAATGGATATGTGAAAGTAAAATGTATATATGAATGTTCAGAAAAAATGTCATTGGCCCAAGCACTGTTCTCTTCTTCAGGAACAGTCTCCCCTAGTATACACCACATTTTGGCAACACATATTTTGAAGTGTGGCTTCTATTAACTAAGAGCAATTGTGAGAAACATCGCTGTGATAATGAACTTCTATTTAGTTTATCCATGTTATCATCCTATCTGCACCTGCATATTGAAAGTGCAGTTGAGATTTTGTCCAAAAGGAATTCTTCGTATAGGTCCTTATTTTGACATATTAAAACAAGTAATTCATATGGTTTCCGAAGACTCACTCCCAACTTACAGCTCTGTGCTTTCATCCCTTAAGTCTTGGTAGACAAAGAGTCTTGTGGGACCAAAGAACTAGTGACCCTCTACGAACACTGAGTGAACAGTAAAATGCCTCAAGAGAAAAACCCATACATGAAACCAAACAGTGAGTCACAGCCCCACAGACAAGAATAAAGGTCTCTGAGTGGTGAGTTACCCTAACTCCACGCCAGCACGGAGCAAGAGCACAGCAGGCGACACCAGCTAAAGGAGTTTCATCGGCTATGGCCAACACATTTCATATGGCAATCATGACAACAAGAAATAAAACCAGCCTGGTGACAGGTATTCCCCAAATGGGAAGGATTCATCAGATCATTTGTTTATTGTGAACAATTATGGGAGGTCACCAGCGCTGCTGGTTGAATTCTGCCAAGCTACTGTCCCACTGAATAAAGAAAACTAAATACTATTGCACGAGGAACCTGCTTTCTGCGAGCAAGCCCTGTCGACAAAAAAGAGCACATAAACACACTAAACATTTGAAGGAACAGACACATCTGAGTGCTACATGAGGTACTGTGATTTTGTCCTTGTTGGAAAGACATTTGTGTGTTTATAAGAAGAATAGTTATTACTTGTATCTTAACTGTTTTTTTTAAAAAAAAAGATTGTTTCCTATCAAGCGTCCCAGGTTTTATTTCAGAGGCAAGTCTGACCCGCTTAAGCAAAAAAACTTATTTCAATTAAGAGCTTTGCCTTAGTAAAGACCACTGATTTCAGTCCTGAATTATTTAAAGCCGAGAAACTGCAGCTCAGGAGCATTTTACAACGTTTTTGAAATTGTAAAAGAGAGAGAAGAAACACCTCGCCCAAAACACTGCTCTTAAAGATTCTTACTAACCCCAAAAGCCATTGCTTGAAGGGAACCATTGTCCTATCAGCCTAGGAAAGCAACCTTTCCCTCTAAAATATCACCCAGCACCCACAAATTTTCATTTAGTTAACGGTGTTTTCCATGGTATTTTAATGTGCTCATGCATGGCTGTCGATTGTCTCAGCCTTGCTGAGACTGCTTGAGGGGGAGCTACTGACATCTGATACCAAGGACGATTTCTGGAGCAAGGAAGATTGTTTTTTTCCCCCAAGGATCTACATTACTTCCAGGAATGAGTTGGGTTTGTAGGCTTAAAAAGCAGCATGCCAATTCTGCTGATATGGGACAGCCCGTGAAGGTAACTTGTATGTACTCGCAGTTCCCCAGGGTTACTTCCCCGCTCGGGAGCTAACATACATGTGATTTGCCCTTGTTCAGTGACTCCTCTGACTCCAGGAGAGTGTTGTAATATTATTTATGCTTCTTAGTCATCAAAGCTTTTTTTAATCCAGCTTAGGTGTGACATCTTGGGGCCAGGTGAATAGTGGGGTGGAAAAAAAACATGTATGCACTCTGCAGCAGGTCTTATCTTCTGCAATTCAGGCTTGATTTGAGTGTGCAGTCAGATGGAATGAGCTCATTCAGTATCTCAAAGATCAAGGACTTGGTAAATCCCAAATGTGAACATGTGACCACTTTGAATAACGATGGCTGCCTCCCTGTGCACTAAGCACAACTACATCTTCATTTGAACTCTGCTCACATACTAAACTCCATCCAGATTTAGCTTCAATTTTCCTCTTGCCATAGGTAGAAAGTTGGCTCTCGCGTACATCGCTGAGGAAGTCACCGACATTAAAAAAGGGACCTGATTTCAACTATGTCCATTATGCAAATGCAATTAAGGTATATTATCTTAATTTGGTTTAAAACCTTTAAAACACCTTGAGCTACAAGCCTAATTATACTTTCTTCGTCATGTCTTGAGTTTCAAACACTTCTTGCTTGAGTTTAAAAAAAAGACTAACAAACAAGCAGAAAACCTTGCCATCAATATTTCTCAGATAAACAGTAATAATCTTTTATGCTTATTTTGCCCATTTATCCCAAGGAAATGCTTTACAAAGTCTGAAGCCAAGATCATTTTACCTACCTCTGGGATGGAATGTCACAACAGTTTAATCACACAGCAACACCACGCAACATTTTAGAATCGGGCACGAAGAACAATACTAAATCTAATTGAAATTACTGGGGGAATTAAGGCATGCAGAATATAATTACTCATACTGGATTTTGGCCAGTGCAAACTGGAGTACAAGCCAGGACACGAAGTCCAGCCACCTAGTTCCTGCCAGAAGTGCCATGAGATCTTTAATGAACACAAGTGGCAAGATCCCAGAGTGTTGCATCCTATATAAAATGGCCGTTTAAAGAGAAAATACCCACTGAACAAGCTCCAATTTTAATGTGGCTCTAGTGCTGTACAAAAAAAAAGAAAAATCTTCCATCATCTACTAAACACAAACAACATTCTCATCAAATACAAGTACTGATTTGCCAAACTTCAGCGTATTTAAGAACTACGCACCAAGCATTATACCAAATTCTAGACAAAGTCTAAAGAACCTCTTAAATGAAACTTCCCTGGGCCTCAAGAACATCAGCATGATTCTTTAGTGTGGAAATAGATCTGTTCTAGTGACCTCAAACTTCTCTTCAGCCTTGCAGACAGAAGCGCATTAGGGAAAGCAGAGCAAAACCCCAGTATCTCCTATGATTGTTACGCAGTCAGACGCCCCCAGAACTACATGTCACTTGTTAAGACGTAGAGCCCTTTTGTCTTCTCTCTCCTTGTCTGGACAGATACCACAATCTCTATCGCAAGTCACCACGGTGTGTAAATGGATGTACTGCAAGTAGCTCCTTTCCCGTTGTGTTTTCTGATGGAGCACAGCGCTCCCTTATTCAAGCAGCCCGTTCCCTTTGGAGCAGATACCCGCATTGGAGGCATGCGGAGAGGGTACTGGAGGGGTAAAAGGAGTCGAGGGAAGCTGCTGGAGCTGCACAGTCGGGACCCAGGGCAAAGTCCCATCTTTGGCATTTCCAGCACAGTTTATTGTAAACCCTGCACCAGCAACACCCAACACTTAATCAGCCCGCTGAGTTTTTAAGTGGCCAGCTCTAAAGTAGGAGATGTGATTTTATAAAAGAGATAATGTTTGTCTAGTTTTGTAGATGTCCTTGGGATTTAAATCTAAAAAGAGTGCTAAGCATTATTGTTACTAAAGCAACAAAACACGTCCTAGTAACAGATACAAAGGAGGGATTCTCAAAGCACAGAAAAGCATTAAAACAAGGTCACATTCCTTAGTCCCACGGGATCTGAAATACAGATGCTGTGAGTAGCTAGCAACTAATTAGTTGCAAGCAACTAATACATCGCACAGTACTAACATACAGATACACAAACATATCCTCATGTATACAGACAGAGTTTGAGTGTGTCTTTAAATATTTCATGTTGCAGGCCAATTATCATAAGGGAACTGATACGTAAAATTGCAGAATTCTTAATTATGCTATGTTTTCTTCAACTCATTTCCATTTTGACCAAGAAACTCTGTGCAGCCTTAAAACAACTCAGCAGTTACAGTAAAATGAAATTCAGCGATGGTGGGGGGTTTAATGCAAGAATAAAATCCCTGGCTGAATTCTTTGCTATGAAGGATTAAAAAATAAATATATTTAAAGTATTTTTTTAATAAAATAACAGACTAGCAGGAAATTTTTGCCAATTTATATGTATCCTGTCAAACTTCTACTTTGTCTTCTCCCCGATTCCAACTTCCTCCACAGGAAAATATTACCTGAATGTAGGTGGAAGCAAACCCAGCAGAGCTTGAGGAGTGCCGGTCCTGCACAGCTTTGGTTGATGAAGCTGCAACTCCCAGGGGCCTTCGGTTCAGGGATGCCCCGACCCAGCGTGTGCCGTGACCTGAACTGTGCTACAGAATGACCCTCCTTCCCAGAAGGACTCACTAGGTTGGCTTTCATTTGCAAGGAAAACTATGCCATACGGTTGATTGGGGGATAACACAGCTTCAGAAACTGCAGACACCAGCCACCTTGAAATCTTGCAGTTTAAAATCGTGTGAAATACAGCGGTGCGAGCAGAACGACTGAGGTTATTCCTGAGACCCCACTGCTGGCAAAGGGCAGCCAGGCTTCTCCTCCCCAGCCAGCATTCCCAAGTGCATGACAGCTCTTACTTTCCCCTCAAGCCCTCTCATTTCTTCTCCCCCTCCTCTGTGCCTACCCTTCCCACACCTCCTTTTTCATGCCTCTTTACCCACCACTCTGCTACGCCTGAGACAATTTCCATTGCCTTGTGTCCTTCCCCAGTGGCCTTGTTATCTTCTTCCCATCGTCCTCCTCAAGACTCACTGTGTTCAGCCAGCCTTCCACTGAGAATCCGCACTTTGCACCCAGAAAAAAGGGATAACATTTACAAAAGGATATAAGTAACTCCTGTGGTAAAGCTTTATTGACTTTCAGTGGGATTTCAGATCCTTGTGGTTTTGTCTGCCTTTTTGTTTCATCTCCCCTTTTTTTTCCCTCCCTACATCATCATTTTTTAATGGCACTGGTGTAGTTCAAGTGGAATAACATCCCTAGTATGGGATCAACTATACATATGCTTTATATTGACACAGTGGATTTCCACCCAGGACAAGATATAAGCTGTGAGTATAAATCCCATATATGCCAAGTTGTATATCTGATCTGCAGTGGAAGGTGCCGTAAAGCGGAGGGTGAAAGGAATCTGACCCATAAAGGACCAGTATATCGTTACAGAATCTGCATTTACAGGGAACCACATCACTGATGTACTAATAGGAGAAATTTGGGGTTTTTTCCTCCCAAAACAGTGTAAAAAGTGATATCCAATACTACTTCATCAGGGTTGGAAATGGATATATCTACTTATCTACTGTTAACTGAAAAGGTTCATGGAAAACTTTGCTTATATTTTTTGTTAAATACTGTATGTGTCAATAATGATTTTCTGTTTTCATATTATTCTATGTCAAAAAGACAAGATTAAAGCCCTCAATAAAGCTACTGACAAAAAGGTCAAATGCATTTCTTTAAAACCACAAAAAAAAATCTACACTTGTAACATACGTAGAGTTCCTGCTTTCTCCCCCCTTAAACACTTCTTCAAAGTTACCACCAATCTTCAGTCCTTGAAAAAAGGCGTCACCCTCTCAACATTTAGAAATCTTCCCTGATTTCTGTTTATCCTTCCTCTGCTCTTCATCTTCACTTCCCCAAGAAATCTTTACCATCACAGGTGTCTGAGACGAACCCCACACACTACATGAAGAAGAAACAATGTGAGTACTGTACAGCTTTCCCTACAATCCAAACCTGCCTCTACATTTTACAACCTTCAACTCCTGTAGCACTAACAACACAGAAGCTAACCCAGGTGGAATGAACACAAGAAAGAGAAGAATTCTTTTTGCAATTTAGAAAATTATAGGATCTTTTTTCTTTTTTATATGTGAGGGTTTTTAAGATAACGGAAATTGTTCAAGCGTAATGGAAAGTGACCTCTTTCAGGTGTATAATTTTCTGAAAACCCCTTAAAACAATAGGCTTTTCTCTTCTTCACAAAAGGCAGTTATCCCATAATTGGCATGCAGACATGGAATTGGTATTTGCCAGCAGTAGAAGTTTTCTCAAATAAATTTGGTATGTCAGGTGCAACCGTGAATCTGTCAGATGATTATTATTTATCTGTTTAGTGCTGACAGGGTGCTGTGCCCACTATCTGCACAGAAACAGCCTTAAAAAGAAAAAGTTCTCATTTAGGGAAGGGCCAAAACTAGGAACCAAGACAGCCAACATCTCCTCCTAGGGTTGCCTTAGACATTTGTCATCGTTAAATATGCAACTCTCTGCTTCAGTCTCTTATTTATTTATAATAAGAAACTGGAAATATTTAACACACATGTAAGAGTAGAGACACTTGAAATGTAATGCATCCATTGTGACCTTCAGCTGGAAGGAACTACAGAAAAACAACAAACTGATACTCTCTGCTGTACTCTCGTGCTTTCTGCTCATGAGTAGTCTGTGCTCATGTGCTTTATATAGAATTTAAGTTTGTTCACACAATAGAGCCAATAATGGAGAAAATCAAAGCTTCACTTAATAAAATTTACTTTGATGTCACTACATTTTCCTTCCATTAACCTTTCAACTGCCATGGACGTTCTGCCTATATGCATTCATTTGTCCAGCAAAGTGGAAAATTGCTAGCAGTGTAAGATCTAAAAAGAAACCATCAGATGAGATAAAAAAAGAAGATTTATTAAAATCTGCTTCATAGCTCCATGCACTAGAGCACTATAAACTGAAAACTTTGCAAATTAGAGTGTTATTTATGCCCCTCAACTTCCATGTCAGCAAAAGCCATCATACCTGTAGAGTTAAAATTCTTGGAAACAAAAGTTCACAGATCATGTCCAGTACCAGAGATGACCACATAAGGCACAGTGCACTTGAAATAGAGTTGGCAACGTGCTGCTTTTCTTTTCATCTGATGCCTGTTATTGGAGTCACAGTTGGTAAAAAGTAAAAATCATGGAGACATAAAAAGACAAAGAGACTCTAACGCTTTTCATGAGATTTATAGTTGGATCTAGCTTTGCCCAATGGCATTTGCTTTACTCTTCAGGTACTTCTCAACCTCTGCAGCCCTCATTCCCGGGTGCCGCAGTGCTCTGCCCTGTAGGACATCTCTCCTGCAATGTAACAGCTCCAATCTGAGCTCCACATTAGTCGATGGGAATTTTACTGTCAGCTCAACCAGCCAGGCTCCAAGCACAGATTCATCCACAGCCCTAAAGTTGAGGAGCTGGCATTTTGGTTCAAGCCACAATTAAACGCCGTTGTTTACTAATACAACCCAATAAATCAAAGTTATACCTGCATTCCCAACTCTGCCTCTATGAATCAGTGCGATGCAATTGTAAACACTATCTCCAGCTTCATTTTTACCTAGGGGAGATGGTGCACTCGTCAACGTGCTTGGCTTTCCAAGCTTGTTGCCTTCTCTGCTCAGCAGGCTGCCCTTTAACATGCTCCATCTGGCAGATCGGTGGTGACACCCTTCCCCCACTGCGTGCTGGTAGGCTTGTGATGGCAGGCTTTGGGACGCCCTTCCTCCCATCGCTTGCCTCGAGCCAGCAGAAGAGCAGCCTGCTACTCCCTATTAATTTTCCAGTGGGGAAAAACATCTTGGGGCTCCCTTCTGAACGCATTCTACTGCTCATAAGCTGGCTTCTGCCTCACACAAAAATTAACAGTGCCTCCGTAGGGTTTGTAAACAAGCTTCAACCCAGGTTTTTCTCTAGGTGCCTTGAATTGGCTCGCCTTCCAATCTACTTTCCTGATTCTTTCCAGGCTCTGCAGAGGAGACAATCTACCATGGATGGGGATGGGGACACACAATTAACCCATTTCATCTGCTACACCTGCACCCCTACCACCCCATCCTTCTGTTTGGAAAGGAATTTTTTCTCCAGCTATTCTCCAGATTAGAAATAGGTTTACTTCCTAAATCAGCCATCTCTCATTTCTAATTCTTAGTGTATTTCCAGGGTTTTCATGTTAGAGTTCATTGGCTCCATTTTTTTTTTTCCATTAAGCACGCAACGCTGCATCATTTGCCATTTTAGTATTCAGACTCTTTATGGTCCTTCTATAATAGTGAAGTATTTTTCTTTTCCTTCCCATTTTAGTGAAGAGACATCAAATCATAAAAGTTCTACTGAACAAAAGTGCAATGACGAACTGAACCAGGAGTTCACACATTGTAGTCCAAATCCTCACTAGCAAGCCCAGCCTCATCGCATTCACAAGAACTGCTTGAACAAAGTGAAGATGGGTACAGAAAGACACCTAAATATATACCAAAAAGTCAACACAAATCTCTGGGACACATAATGGAGTGAAGGGTAACCCCAGCGTTAGTTTCGTACTCCTCACCTGCCATTGACAGCTAGCACTTTCTCAAAATTACAAGGGAGAATAATTGGACGTTTGCTCCAATTCTTTCTTCAGCCATAATAAAAAACTTTCGAAAATGGTCAAGAGCTGTGACAGGGTAGAAATAAAAGACATTGTAAGGCCAGTCTTCACCTTAAGAGTGTATGAAAGTGCAGGCAGCCCCGCAAAATCTCTCTGCTCACTATAGTGAAGAATTCAGTGCTAATTCATAACGACAACATGTTTGCTACTAAAAGCATGGAGTCTTGAAGAACTGGCTATTCAATATTTGGATTCAGAAAGCTATTTCTGATATGAACTGCCCTAGTGGTAACTAATGAAAAAAAATAAAACCTTAGCCTTCAGCCTGTCAAAGAGACAGCCGTGACCTTAATTTGCCAGAGAGATCTTTGATGAGTATGAAAGTATTTCCCTCAAATATCTTAGAAGGACAGCATACTGCCTAATGAGCTAGAGATCTCAAACCCACAGGCACCACGGTAATTACAAAGGGGTATTTAATTATCTAACCCTGGCGTCTAAAGAATTAACAAACCTTGATAATGAAAGGAAACCAAAGAGGAAAGAAGAATTCATCGTCTCAGCCACAAAACACTGGGAAAATCACTATAGAGACAGATTTCAATAGATTCATATCTGGTATTTCTAAAAGCTTACTGTGTACTAAAATGCCAGATGTTCACACATTATGGTTGTTATTACTGTTAACAGCATTAATTGGGAGAGAGAGGAAGTTAATCCAATTTAATTCAGGAAACTAAGTAGAGAAATATATAAGAAAACAAATGGAAGTCTGTAACAAAGACAGATATCCAATATTTTGGCAGTCTGCATATTTCATACACTACTGGCACAGTCATTCCAGAAGTGGCCAAACAAGAGAAATGTCCCTCTCTAGGACCTATTTCATTTACATTTGTTCGCCACACAGAACAGCAAAATAAATAAAATAAAACAACTCTTGATGTTTGAGGCTCTGCGTGGCCTCTTCTCACAGCTCTGGCACCGACAGAGCTTCATGCGTGCCTCTGCATTGCTTCACTTGTGTTAATTTATTTCCTTTGCAGAGAAACTTTTGCCTTCCCAATGGCCGAAAACCACCGGTTACTTGGAATTTCACTGTTCCATCAAAAATAAAAGGCACCATTACATGTCATTACATGTAGACCCTGTCTCCTTGCAAATGTATGCAAATGCATGTGTATAACAAAGCAATTTACATCTGCCCAAAGCCTCAAAGTGAGTGCATTTGCTTTGATCAAAGCTTAAAATGGGATTTATCTGTAAGGCATAAAAACAATGTTTGCCTTAAAGAAAACAGCAGTGGCTTTAGATCGCTGCAATGAGGCTGTTCTGTTCATTGTGGCATTGCTGCCTGTAATGCTGCTAAGGTTACATGTGCATTTCCCATATAATCCTCTCTATCCAGAAGCTTATAGCTTGCCAGTGAAATGTCTCTCCAACTTCCACTTAGCGTGTAAGACATTAATCTATCAGCTAGCCTTTTATTTCCTCACCAAATTATTAAAAAAAAAAACCCAAACATGTATATCTTTATAAATCATATTTTATTATTACCATCCACTGCAATTTTTGCAAGAAGCAAGCTGAATTATCTCAAGATGTTTTAAACCAAGGCCAAACAAAGCTCCGTTTTATCTGGAAAATACTTGTCTAAAAATAAAGGCCGGTAAATGTATAACGTACAAAATAGAAGGTGCCTGTGATGCATTATTTGGTTCACTAAACAGCTGCTGCCCTCACAGAAACCCAACAGTGCAAATATTAAGTAGCCCACAGAATTTTTCCTTCAAACTCTGTCAACAGAGATACAGTTAATGGTGAGTGAATAATTTGAAGAAATGCAGAAATTGGTGAGAATTTGATAACTGGCATGGAGATTCCCAAAGAGATACTCTATCTGCCACAACAGGGAATCCTTCTGCAATGTCCAAGAAACTGAAAAAATGTGCAACATCGGTGAATTTATCCCGCCGACAAAAGTCCAGCCACAGTTCTCAGAAGATGTGTTTCAGCTGATAAATACTTCGGAAAACATGGGTTATTCTGCTCTAGGGGTTCTGCAAGTCAGCTGGGAGGAGAGTTAAGTTTTAACAAGGAGTCAAGCAAGTAAGTCCGTTAAGAACTTTTCATGCTGGTACTGAAAGCAGACTAAAGGATGTTTCCAGGTGTAAGCTCTTATTTGAAGTTGCTGAGAGCAACTCTAAAGCCAAGTGGACCCCCACCCCCCCATTTAATAATTTTATACTGCATATTATCCAGATGCACACAGGAACAGAAGACTTCGGATAAGAGGTATTCAGGTCCGCTGTTTCTTTTTGTCTTCAGCCCTGCAAGTTTATTTCATGCATGATAAGCACCACAATACAAGGGGTGATGTTCCTCACTGGGATGGCACCCAGGTAAACCTCCTGCCCACCAGCAGTTATAACCCAAGGGCAGAACTTTGTCCTATAAATATGAATCAGTTCATTAGCATTTCTAGCATCATCTGCATTTTGCATGTTAAGGATGTTATTATAAACAGAGAGTTTCAACTATTGCTTAGTTAACTCTATGCAACTGTTTCACACGCATACAAGAGAAGACTGCTCACAGGCAGGAAACAGTAATTGCATATTCATAAGTATCTCAACACAAAATTAATTGCTGAGTGGTGAAAAAGCAGTAATGATTAGAAAAGATTTCTACTTTAACACTGAACAAAATACATATTAAGCGCACACTGTGCATGTTACATCACCGACAAGTAACGCAACTTGGCTTCACACCTGCCACAAACTCATCATCGCATCAGAAACCCAAAAGCTTCAGTTGCTTATTAAAAAAGAGAGATAGTGTGTCCTTCATTTACTACTACTGCAATCACATTAGATCTTGAACTAACTCATAATAAGCAGAGGTAAGTGTTGGAGTTTCTTTTTTTGATGTTACCTTGGAGCACTGGCAAAGTGCACAGTAAGAGGCTGCAACATCATATTGCTTCCCACTTAGGGGTTCAAGTTACTCAGCTATAACCTAGTAAAGACAAGTCTTCTGATGGCTTTGACACTTCCATTTTCACTTTCTCAGTTTTGATGCTTCAGTTAAATGAACTGTAGTCTCTAATTGTTGTTAAATGGCTACCAGCAACAGAGCCAAGGAAAATTACTCATTTTTTATATTGACCTTATAAATCCATTTAATTGGCATGCGATTGTCAGGCCGGATGAGGTTCTGTTGGATCAAAAACTACATCCAAATATGTGAAACCGCAGTACCTTTCCTTCCAATCATATTTGGCCCACATACCAGCTTTCTTGGGTTTTCAAAGTTAGATTTCCTGCAAAGTTTAACAATCTACGTGAATACACTGAGCAGCATCAGTATCTTGATGTTACTTTCCAAATGTCCAAATCCTTTGTTATACTTAGCATCTATTTTTAACCATATAGCTAGAAAACGTATTTGTATTGAATTTATATTGCTCCTAAATTAATGCATACAAGGAAAGATGTTATCATCAAGATTTAGTACTTTTTAACCTTGAAGGTATGCCATATAATAGGTATTGATTTTATCTTTTTTATTACACAGAAAAAATAATAAAATATGTCTGCTGGTGAACTGTTATACGACAGAATAAATGGTTAGCAGTGTATGTTATAAAATAGCACGGTGACACCACGTATGTTTGCTTTAAAAGCTTATTATAAAAATCAATGATGATGTACATCTTGGTTAGGCTCATTTTTTCTAATTAAAGAGACAGTGTCAAAAAGAGGTTTTCAGTAGTTCAAGCTGTAATTCTTATTTCTCTTCATCATCTGTAATATTTTCTCTTACTGAGGAGGCCTTGCAAATAATACTACTCTATAAAATTTTGTTCATTTCCACTCAGAAATAACTCTGTATGTGGCATTGAGATTAATGTTGTTCTTTTATGTATGATCATCATAACGTGCAATGCTTCAGATTAAATCCTCTGGTTTTCCTAAGCAGACTCTAGGGGTGAAATTCTGATCGCCTTTAAGTCAAAGAAAAATTTCCATTCACCCCAACAGAGCCAGATTTTACACCCTGAAGGTACAAAAGCTGCTTCCCTCTCCTCCAAGAATGCAAGGAGAAACCAAGGGGAATAAGTCAGTGGAAAGCAACATAAAAGAAAGCTGGCAGGATCTCCTCTCTAAAGGGATCCCTCCCAGCAAAAGAGAAAAGAGAAAAGAGAAATACCTTGGGAGAAATGCCGTGCTCTTTCCATCTCCTCTGAAAGTGCATGGAGGCACGAGTCATAGTACAGATTTAATTTTTACGTTAAGTGATTAAGGTGATCTTCAAGGTTTTACAAGCTTGCACTGGCACTCAAACATGATTCATCTCAAACTCACAAAACACCCGTGTGGTGCAGCCGTATCTGTTGCTACTTTCCTCAGCGTACCGCAGCAGTTCTAGGATCCAGCTTTTAGAGACAGTGTTCATTTATATCCCTGTTGGTAGTTAACAGGTACATAACTTCTATAAAAAGCCCTTCCTGTACCTTAAATATCCTTGAAACATTTTTGTTGGTAGTTGCCCCTTTTAAGCTGATTGGTCTTCAATCAAAATGAAATATATCAAAACTATTTTGTTATTCACCCAGAAAATTCACTTTCAGACACAATCATCTTTCTTTCCTGAATTCCACCTTATTTGTTAACCTGTTTCTATTATCGAACTACCTGTAGATGAATGCTATATTCCCAGGCAGAAAAAGGATCTTTGCACAGAGGGAGTATTACCTTTCTGGCTTCCAGACAAAACTTCATTGGCATTTCTTGAATCTATTTTAAATTGCAAGCTTGGACATTCATAATGCCCCACTCATTAAAGATCTCTGTATAAAACTGATTATCAGACATGCATTCTCAGCAAACGTGTGGATGGTACTAAATTAAGGGGAGGGGTCAACAAAAAGAGCAGAGTTTCAATCCAGAGGGGCTTTGATTAACTTGAAGATGGAGTCAACAGAAACCTCATGATCCTCAGTGAAGAGAAATGCAAAGTTTAGCAGTTGCCACGGACTAATTCCATGTGTGAGCACAGGCTGGGAATCACCTGGGTGAAGAGCAGCATCGCTGAGAAAGACCTGTAGGTTTCAGTGGGCAGCAAACTGAATAGAAACCTACAGTGGACGCCCACCACAAGTAAGGGGAACCACAATGTGGGCTACATGAGGAGTCTGGGGAGTTACTACTACGCTCTGCTTGGCACCGGTGAGGCCACACCTGGAATATCATGTTCACTTTTGGAAGCTGACAAAGGTCCATGAAACTGCTATCAAGATGGGTCAGTGAGCTACAAAACACTGAAATTGTTCATCTGGAAACTAAGAGTGGATCTAGTGGCAGCTAAAACTATTGTAAAATCTAACACAAAGATAATAGCCACATTCTCACTGGTATTGGCAGACAATACAACACGGAGGCAACAGCCACAAATCCAGGCGGGAAAGTTCAGACTGGCCATTTGAGAAAGCAGCATGGGCACAAATTACAAGAGAGGCTGTCAAATCCCTGTCCTCAGAGGATTTCGAGACTTGGCTTGATCAAGTCATGGTTGACCTGGCTAGTGTTTGTGATCATCCTACTTCAGGCAGGAGGTCAGACTCAAAACCTCCAGACTTCCCTCCCAACCAGCACTTCAATGATTTGAGTATCACTTTTGTATGGTGTCTCTGTAACTCCTCCATTTTCACACCATTTTCCACATATCGCTTCTGCTGAGTTTTCAGGCGCTGCAATGCAAACTATTCTAGAGAAACAAAGGTGAAGCCTTGACAATGTCTCCTGCCCACACTTCTAACCTGTCCCCATCTGCTAGTATAATTTTCTTTCTTCCTCATTGAAAAAGGCATTTTTAAATGTCATTCTTTTTTAACTCTCTTCCTTTTGCTTTTCCGTTTGTTGTGATGTAAGCCACAAAATGCAAAGAAATGCCTACAACAGAACCCTCTCTTACAAGTAAATTAATTTCTGTACTAAGACACAGCCTTCCTCCCTTCAAGAAGCAGCAGCCAACAGAGCCAGTATGTGGTCAGAGCCCTCACTGTCTTTTTAGCACCTTCAGTTTCCTCTCAGCTTCTGAAAAGGAAAGCGGATCCTGATCAAGGGAACTAGAGAGAAAAGCCAAATGCAGTCCTCTATCACCTCAGACTGCCTTAGCACTCCTGGGACCTCGGTATCAGGCAAGAAAGGCAGAAGCTTAAGAAGCCTTCCTTTTTCATCTAGTTTCCACTTTCCTGTCTCCCCATATTCTTTAGATATCAGTCTGACAATACAGATAACTAGAGTGACCTATACAGACCCCTCAGATATATTTGGATCTCTGGAGAGAAAAGAAGAAAAGAAAAAAAGAAAGTGCTATCCCAATTGTCTTAAGATACCTTTTATGAAACCTTCAACCACAGACCACACTTCATTTTGTGTTACTACCATTTCCTGCTACTCTCAGGTTACCATATGGGTTGTACTCAAGAAGCTCTTACAATGAAGTCTTGCTAAATCATATTATACACACATATTAATACCCTTTTGAGAGCATAATGATGAAGTTTATAAAGGCAGTAAGTTACCAGACATAATTTTAAAATATCAGGTCTTACATATAGCAGTATTTTACCTTTTTTTGAACACAAGTGTACCTGGTGGGATACACAGAAGCATCTTGCAAAAAGCATAAAGGTATTTGCTTCAGAATCAGAGATACAAGAAATCTGTCTTTTTATCCTTTACTGAGCCTCAACTACTTGATTTAACCTTAGCTAGCACCACAGTGTCAGCTCACAGCCCATTTCCCCTTACTCCGTCTCCTAAATCTGAACGTTCTTTAGGCAAGATTCACAAGTGTTGAGGGTTTGGAGAGTCTCAGGAATGGGAAGTGCTGTCATTAGGACTACAAGCCATGTTTCAATGCGTACTTTGTACATTTTGAGAGCTTACTTCCTCCTCCTGCTCTTAAATCTTTGTTGAGAAAAGATTGTGACTTGGAATGATAAAGTGTGTGAACTAAGGGGATTGTAGTGTCCTTAAAAGAAGAAAGAGAAAAAAATGGCACGGCATTCTTTGCAATGGTTATCATCAACAGCCATCCTTTGTGCTTGAGCACTCGCTAAAGCATAAAGTAACTGCAATACATCCCATCTCTATTGATTCAGAAAAGAAAGGTAATTGATTCACCCTCAGGATTTCCTTTAAAAGACACTGGGTAAGAATTCTCTCTCCTATATCACATCACACAACACACAAACAAAGCTACTTGAGATTTGTGTACTGTCATCCATCACTGGAAACCCCAAGCTCTTTCCAAGTATAATTGAGAATAGACAACTATATTTTTGGGGTCGTTGCAGGGTCTTTCTCCCTCTTTCAGGGTGAAACCCTCCACTTGTGGTACTTGGGAAACGGTTGGCTTGGAGTGAAGGAGGGTTTGTTATTTTGCTGATTGACTTGAGTTTGAGGCTTAAAAAGATACAGCAAAATGATCAAAGTAAACACTGAAGATGAAATAACACCAGGTAAGCCCCTTTCCCCCACTCCCCCCATCATAGTTTCTCTTTGCATGCTTAATTTCAGTACATTAAAACTTCTGCAAAAAGAGATTATACCAAAGTGCTGAGGCATATGCTATATATGTTGAGCCCTAGGTTACACAAAGGCTCTTACTCAGCAAATGCAGATCCAATGCTACCATGATAATTTATACAAAGGACTTCATTTTTAAACCTCCTGAATTCTCCTTTTCCATGGATTTGCATATTTTTAATGCATCTTGGCATATAACCTATAAATGTTGGCCTTATTTCTGAAATGCTGTCAACTCTCCTGCTATTTACTAGAAAACATCAGTCACATGACAGGGGTGCCTTGCTTCTAGCCACTGGCACTTGTAGCTACTTATAAAATCTATTAGACACTTGGACACAAAACTCTCTGATAACATTTGAAAATTTGACCTGCTGGAGTGAAACTTTATCTAATATGGACAAAGAATAAGGAGAAAACTGCGGTTCTAGTCTATAGCCTCCAAAAATTCTTTGTTAGAGATTTTACTGGGTGGTTGTAGTGGTAACAAACCATGAGAACCAAAGCCAGTAGCTCCAGACTTAAACATGTTCCCACAGCAAAAATAGAAATCTCAAAGCTAATCTGTGCAGGACAGCAGCTGATAGCCAAGAAAGTGCCTTCCATAATTACCGTGCTGTTTTTCTAAATGAGCCTCTTCACTAAAACATTTTTACTTTGAACTTCTGACAAGTTAAAAAAAGAAGAAGGGCTGAGCACTCAGACTGGCAGATTGCCTGAACACACTTAGAATCATTAACTGATCTCATGTTGTCACCTGCTGCCACCTTCCCAAAACAAACGCTGCTACTAGAAGGGGAATGTGAAAGTCAGGTGAAACGCAAAGGGCAGCTCAGAGCTACCACTTCTCAGAGGACTACAGCCCAACCATGCACCACTTCTGGAAGATACGGTGGTACCCTATCTGATGAGAGAGAGGAACTGTAAAGGTGTGCATGTCACGGTCCATTAGACCTTGTGGATGTGAAAATAAAGGGAAATACTATCCCAGACTTGCCTCCAGATGTAGCTAAAGCTGAGTGGTAAGTGAGGAATATCTAACGTACATCAGCTGCCTTTCTTTCTGCAAATTGTCTGTGAACAATTCATGAGTGTCTTGACTTTATCACAGCAGACACTGAATATTACCTGAGATTAGCCATTAAATATTTTCTGTGAATACTTCCTAGTCTGTGACATGTTTCCAAGTATTTGATTGTATAAGATACCCAAGTGGATTTGGTTAAGACGTGAGTCACACAGCGTATCTGTTCCTTGACTGGAAAAGACTATCTCAGAGTCAGATTTCTAGGGTGAACAGTCACAATTACGTATCCACAATGTTCCTTCTGGAAACATTTTTCAATCCTTCTCTCTCAGTGCTAAGCGTAGCCAGAAAAACCTACTGGCTAGTACATTTATAGATAATAAATGTAAAAAGAAAATGAACAACTGAAGATGATTCACTGTCATATCTGAAAGAACATTTGTGCAAGCTTACACAGTCCTGGGAACCAAACCAAACCCAGGCAGAGTAGCCACCTTTGGAAAGCACACCTATGACTGATTTCAGCTGCTAAGCATGGACACAGGGACCTTAACCTCCTTCAGGCACCAAGGCAGGAATGGTGCGTAGCTAAAGAGCTTACTTAGCTCCATGTCTGGGTGTGTGTGAGGAACTACTGAAAAATTGTGGTTATCCCAGACATGGTATCCTCAAAACACATATGCAGCAAATTCCTCCTTTCTCTTTGGACCCTGCAAGAACGTAGGAGAAAAACCCAGGTATTTTTTGTAGAGCACTGGAACTCCAACAAATCCTTATTAAAGGCCACAGAGAAACCATACATTTTAATGTCTCCAATGTGCTGATGCATTCTTCTTTGTTACCCGTAAATAATAAACCTACTGTGTACATTATCTGCATGTAGGCTATCCACGGCACACTCCGGGCGTGCATCTTGGTAGGGATAAAATACCCAGGGTAAAATAAGACTTTTAAACCCATGTGGAAATGCTGGCTGGAGATTGCCAGCAATTTATATAATTCATTTTCCTGCCTCATAGATGATGCATATCATTAATGAGCAAATGCATTTGCCTGTAGATCAATACCTGAAAATCTTCCTGATAGCTACAACAGGCATGGCAACAGGCCCTAAATTTGCTAGTACAAATATAAATCTGTTTTTGGTTGAGCTTAATCATACATTAGCCATCGCAAAGTCTAAAGCTCGGCTCTCAAAATTTTTGGGCTAATCAAGAAGACAGTTGAGTCAAAGCATTAATAGTTCCTCACTGCAGAGAATACCATAGGGCATCATAATTCACCTGACTCCGCACAGTTGAGAGCGGTAAGGGAGATACTGATGACTGCCCATGCATACTGTTGTGTACAACCACAGAAAACAACAGACAAAAATTTCATCAAAATGAAAAAAAAAGTCTGCCTGATTTTGGCTTTTCTATGCGTACAAATGATAAAAGGTGGATGGACACTATTACGAAAAGCGGTGTTAGGAACAACGAAAGTCCCTGTGTGCACAGGATCCTACCTCTCTGCTCCGACTACCATGTGGGGACAACATGGCTTTAAGGGCAAATCTGCACCTCTGAACAAAGGCTAGTGAACATGATAAATACGCCCTGCCTGGCAAACAGTTACATCTGCAAGAACAATTTGTACATCTAATTATGAAAAAGAATAACAAAAAAATGTAAAATCTTTTTTTGTGAAAACAAAACACTTTTCTAGAATTGCTATGCCGTACATGTATTTTTGCCCAGCCATTTTTTAATCTTCCCTCACTGAAACTCAAACTCCAATAAACAAACTATTAATTATTTTTCTTAAGCTCCTAAAAGGGCTTCATGGACCCTCACTGTGAATTATAACAGGCTGTGTAAGGCGTAAGGCTGTGCAAGCGCCCATCCCAGGTCCTCCTAAATGTCAGAGATCCCCATGTTTCTAGCTGCATCGCAAAGAAGTGCACAGTCCACAATAATTTTTAAGAGAATGCATTTTCAATTCCATAAATAATGCATAGGAAACATACACTTTGCCTGCTACCTTGTGGGAGAGCCGTGTTTGATACACACACACATTAAGGCTGCAGGGTCTAAGCTTGTCACGAAGGCAGCAGTCTGGGATGGATAATCAGCTCAATGTACAGAGATGAAATTCCTAACTACTTTCCTCTTAACATTAATGAGAATAATATAGCAAAGGTCTGACTCCAAACAAGCCTCCCAGAGATGGCTAGCCTTCATCAAACTAGAAGCAGACACATGCCAGTGCTGTGCAAACACAGTAAGGAGGAAGCAAGACAAGAAAAACTTTTAAAAAGGAATTTTGTAGAAAAATGGCTAATCGTTGCCAGGCCTGAGAGAAACACAATAATCCCTTACTCTGAATTATTTCACCTCCCAATGGAGCTGATGAAGGAAAGCAGAATTTGAATGCTTTGGAAGATTTTCTGCTGCCAAATGGAATGTAAAATCAGTGACTTTGGGGTAATTTTGTCAGGTTTGAGACGCCATGGCCAGGAGCTCTCCAACTGTTCGACAAAACAGAGATTAGTTCTCGGAGCTTTTTACCTAATTTTTTTCCCCTCTTCGCAATATTACATTCTGTGTTGGGACATCTGGTCCCACTGTGGGAAGGTGATAGAGTCTCCTCGCATGAGGCAAGGTGGTTCGGGAAACCTGCCAGCAAGAAGGTCTGCTCTCCATCGCTGCTTTGTCAGGGAGTTGCAGGATGCGGAGTGCCACACGTCTTCCCATCCAGAATTGCATTAGGTATGAAAAATGGCTGCGTGTCACCTATTGCTCTGTGCAATTAATCACTGGCTGAAAAAGACAGGGCACTAGTTACTCTCCAAACGACACAAACGCATGACTGTTTAACTCCTTTGGACAAATAGGTCCCTTGGTCGAGAATGGCCTTCCCGTTCGTAGCCAGGTACAAATAAACACGCAAAATACACAGCTAATCTGTCACCCCGAAAGTCACATGGAGCTTAAATGCGCTCTCTGACAACCATTCACCTTTAGGAGACACCACCTCCACTGAGGGGCTTCAGTTCTGATCCCCTTTTACAGGGGATGTTGGATCAACGCACAAAGCAGTCTGCTTCCCTGGTTTGCTTCTTGTTCAAACAAATAAAGGAGACCAGACTCAGGTCCAAAATTTCTCCTCAGTCCAATCCCCCCTGATTCTAGAGCATGACAGCCTAAATTATTTATCATGAACTGTTAAAATGGCATGTCAAAACTAATCACAATTGTTCTGAGACAGTCCAGAATATAAAAACCTTCACCATGGATGGGAAATTTCCCACTCAGGTCCTGCTTTGCTTGTACCCAGCCAGCACTCCAAGTCATGTCTTCATCTGACCATACTCAAAGTTCATTATTTGGTTCCAGAGCTTTGGGTTGCACCCAACTCTTAAATTACTACCAGTTTGATAACAAAAACAAATGCCGTCTGTTTGGCTACTAATTAGTCAACAACGATGAAAGGAAAAGAAAATAAAGCAAAACTTCTCTCCTCTGACAAGCTGTCATAACGATAGGAAGAGCACTAAAATAACAAGTTAGCTCCTCTAGAGCACATGAGACAACACACCAGCTCTTTTCAAAGCATGATTCATACCGTCTTGCAAAGGAGCAACCTATGAGTAGATAAGTATCACTCTGCCAGGGAAACAAGAGGCATGGAAGAGTCCAAAAATCTTCCTAGTCACAGCAGATCAGCTATTGGAGAGATGGTGAGAGAAGATGAATAAAAACCAGTTTGCAGCAACAGTGCTGTCCAACAGCCGTTACCAGCAAGATAATGTGATTAAAAGACAGCTTTTAGAGGTTTAAGAAAATGCTGTGACTTAAAGCAGTCATTTTGTGAACAGTAACAGTAAAAGGAATTACATATCCCACTAAGTCCACTGGGGGTAAGTCGAGTTCATAAATTTCCTAAACCTCTTCAACGCACGTTCTTGAGACATCACCACAAAGGAGCACAGCGCGTAATTACACTCGTTAAAACCGGTTCCCTGAAACAGGGGCTGGAAGAAGGCACCCTTTTGCCTAGAGAGCTCAGCAGCTGAGCAGGAAAAGAACGAACGCTGTTGGCATCTTTTCTCCTCTCTGCTCTGAGCTACCGCGTCCCACCGCAGCCTGCTGCTGCTTGGTGTCCAGCCAGCAGGACACATCATGCCACTTCGTGTGGCACAGAGGAGGACCGAGGCCTCCATGCTGCCAAGCAAACGCAAAAAAAACCCATGTGCCACACAGCAGCAACCATGAGACCGGGCAGAGTAAAATAGAACAGTTCAGCATGTCCTACGAAGCACAGATTACGCTATTTTGCTCATGTCGGTGGACCTTGTGTCCTGCCCTCAGCTCCCTAGGAAAGACCTAAAATGTAAAAGCTTCCCAGCTGCGCTGGCTGCATCCTTCCCGGCTCTCATTTGTGAAGCTATCAGTCCCCTGCACGAGAGTCTGAAGAAACACAAGCGTACACCAAAAAACAACAATTCCAGAAAAGTGAATTCCAGGCACATTGCAAGGAGGCATTCAGGGACTTGGCAGCAGAACAAGTCTGATTCAAGGTCCTGTGATAAAAGTGAAACGAGCTCACATCCCACTGCTGTACATGCAGTTTATGAGCTGACATGATTTCACATGGTACACTCACTCCATCCCAGATGAACACAGAGCAAATAAGCCCTTGAAGGATTCCTGTGAACTCTACAAATACTGGAATCAGATATGAGCAAGACACCAACCTTCAGAAATGCAGATTGGGAATCACACACATGTACGCAGACTAAAACCCACAGCATTTAAACGAAGCTACCATGTACTTATCTTCCACGCAGGCACATACAGGTTACTGTACCACATTTTTTCTACAAAGTTATTTCGTTGGTTTGGGGTTCACCAGTTTGGGGATCAAATCCTTTCAGATTTTCCAGCTCCCCTGGCAAAATCCCAGACTGCTTAACAGGAGGAGAACAAGGGCTGGAGGGAAGCCCCTGCAGCTCTTAGTGAAAATTGACTGTATTTTATGTAGTAGGAAGCGTACTGCAGTTTCATCTATTACCGTCCTGTAAAATACATTTAGTTTATAAAAGCTCAAATCCTCTTTTATCTCCTACAAATGGTAGACAAAGGCCTTTGTTAATCCAGGTGTTAAAAGACTCTACAGCTGCCAATTAGACAGCCTTGACGCAACAGGAAGAATACAGATGCAATAATCTGTATCTCGGGTAATGAACTTCCACTGCGGTTAAGACTAAAACCAAACACCTTCCGGAAAGTCATCTGTTGACAGACATTCCGAAGTTATAGCTGATACTCAATTTGAGAAATATTCAAAGAATTTCCAATAGGAATTATCAAGCACAGTTTCTTACCTGACTATTTTATGGCAATATTATTTTAATTTATTTGACATATTTTGTAGTAAACTCTATTCTGAAACCAAACCTGATGTAACATATAACTGCTGCCTCTGGGAGAACAGAGGTAATGATTTCTTACCAAACATCATTTTTAGATGACGTTTCATAAGCAGCCAAATGCACAGCTAGAAAACTAGGACTGCTGAATTTCCATCATTTTGAAGAACTTAAGTAGAGACTATCTTGAAGTTAATATAATATTGACTTTCCAGCACTGATGATTGAACTGTTATGATATAGTAAACGATCCACTGTTAATATTCCACCTTTCTTCTGCACCTTTAATTTTTAAAGATACCCAAAGTTAAAGGATATGCGGTTGTAGAAACAGGGACTGGGACTCATAAGGCCTGTGTTACATTCTTGATTGCAACCTTAAATCTTTGGACCAAGCACTGCAATAGAAACTTTTTCCTGTTCCTATCAAAACTAAAGCACATATGTCATTACACCTTACAGTAGCTTGATTTCATAACACAGGTATTCCCCATTTGATTTATAATGAAGGTATACCTTGAGCTAGATATATTTTATTTTTAAAAATCACTAGTTTACTTAAAAAAAAAAAAAAGTAGTCTTCAAAATCTCATTCAGGTCTTTCACTGATCCCAGGTTTGCGGGCCCAGCTGCATTACTTATCTGTGCAGATCCTTATGTGTCTGGTGAATAATGAGCATTTTACATTCCAATACTACCCTGAAGAGGTTTTTTCTTCTGAGACAGTGTTTCTGGCAAATTAATAATTCAGTGATGTTTTCATGGTGGTTCTTTCACCTTTATTTATTGCCCTAACTGGAAAAGACAAAATTTCCCTTTGGAGAAGGAGGACTAAGAACATATCATTTAGAACAGCTGTCTCAAAAAAAAGTGATTTTCAAGTTCCACTGTAAATTTTCTGCTTTAAATTACCTTTAGCTCTTCTGGTAATCTGTCTGCACTATTTAGGGTTATATTTTAAAAAGTAATGATAATGGTAGAAAATGTCAGGGTCTCAGGTAAATAAGGTTTTAAAAATTATCACATAAGTGTAATAAAGACCTGATAATTCATATTTCATATTCGCTTTTATTTATGTGCTTGCATGACTTCAAAGAGGCAAGGAGTTGCTGCACAGCAGTTCTGGGAAAGCTCAGAATATTGGCAGCAAAGGTACAAACCAACGTTAACTGGTAATCCATACCATCTCCAAACCTGCTTCAGCACAAGACACTTCAGCGCACGCTTCTCTCTGATAGCCCATGAAAGATTTTGCTGTATCAGCACCATAAACCCTTTTTCATCCCCTCAACAGAAGGCAAAACAAAACCAAATCATAAGAAATAAAAAATAATTTGTCATGGAGATGAACAAGCACAGGCTTTCACAAAGTGATGGTATTCAGCCCTCTGAAAATGGATAGGTTTGCCAGTATTGTTTTCCAAAAATATAGTTTTGAATTGAAAGAAAAAAAGAAGCAAAAATACTTCTAATTTTTTTAAATTCTAAGTTTCTACGGTTTTATTCATACATTTTGCCAACTTGAAGAGTGAACAGAGTCCCTCTTCTCACTGTGAAGCTGGATACATCATTAATCTAAAAGTGGCTAAATGCTCCGACCAAGGACAACTTCAAACTGAGAAAGCACTGGCTGTCAAAGAAATCTTCCCTATGAAATAAACCTCCTGAGATCCAATGAATGTAGACACTAACTTCAGGAAATTCAGTAAGGCTTTGTTTCTTGAAAATACTGCATCATTAGAAACACGGGCCACCTGCACCTCTGTATGCCTCCACAGCTCTGCTCAAAATCAGCATTCTCAGGAAATTAAATTGGTTTAATAAAGTGAACTTTTACCCCAAAAGAAGTGGAAGGGTTTCTGTGAAGTCTTTCAGGGAGAGCACCAGAATTCAAGGTTATATCCTGAAGTTTCCTCAAATAACTTGTGGTAAGAGCCAGTATAAAACTTTAAGAAGTATGAAAAAAAAAGAAACACCATCGTAGTACTATAGAAACTCTGCATGACACAAAGGTGGAAACACTAGGCTTGCTGATTTCTAGCATTTTTATACCAATGTTTGTCACCAACACCCTACTTAAAATAGCCCATCCTGGCAGTACCGCTGCTACCATAGCTCTGTTCCAACTTCTCTCTTAGTGTCAAGAGAGAAAACAAGTTCATAGTGACTACGGATACTTTTTTTAAAAGTGTATAATAAAATATGAGTATGATATGCGTAGGAAAGGTGCAAGGGGATGGATAGTAAACAACACCAGGAACAAAAGAACAGGTTTCTAACATTTAATGCAGTGCCCTACTAAGACGCTGTGACCTAAAAGGGTCCATTGCAAAGGGTTAGAAAGTATGTCGCCTCATCGGGCCACTTTTGGGTTTAGGCCCTCTTCTGAGACTCCTGCTAAGCACAGCAAGTAATGACACCTTTTTTAGAAGATTTGAGGAGAGGAACACCTTTGCACAGGGAACTGGAGTGAGGCCAGCACGCCCGCTGCTGTCAGCCTCTGAGCAGGCTGCAGGCTGCCGTCATCAAGAGTCTGAATTTGAACTGGATACACAGAACCTATATGTTCCTCTCCCATGTGAACACCTCCACCTAATGCTCGCTCCTATAATTTCTTCTTTCTAAAGACCTTTTCCAGTGACGCCTGTGTTGACACACAATCCAAGTAAGAAGTGTGGTTAGTTCCACCTACACCATTCTCTATCAGCTTCTGTAAACGGCTTGAAGAGGCGAACAGGCATTTCACAGTATCTTCATAAATACTTTAAGTGCCCATCTAAGCTTTCAGTGGGATTTATAGTTAACTCATTTGATATTTAAAAAAAAATATGTCCCATAAACATCTGGTATTCTTTAAAATCTGGTCCTGAGTAACTATATTAGCTGATATTTCTCAAATATGTAGGACTTCACTGCCCAGCACCAGAGTTTTCCTCCCAGTAACATTTTGCCTTTTGGAATCAACCAAACACACCAGCAAAAACACAGCACAGTGGCTTTCATTCAGCCCTCCGTGGTTATTTTGAGTCTGCAGCAAAGTCAGCATACAAATCAGCATATTCCAGTATGAAATACTCAAAACCAGGCAGCACAACCTTACTCTACAGACTTCTGAGTTTACTGGGGTCATTCTCTTCAATAAGCTTTATCTCACATAAAGGTGCATTTCAGAAAGGAGTCTCCTCATAAAAAAAATAAATAAACGATTCTTCTCTTCCAGAGAGATCCAGGATTGTAAGCACCAGGCTGTCATGACTGATTGCCACCGTCAAAGTTATCAGGCCAGGTAGCTTATAATGTATGTGTTTTCATGACACCTGATTAAAGCTGGTGTCATCACAGTTTTATGGACTACTTAAATGTGGCAATTTCCATTAAGTGTTTTTAAAAAAGCAATTAACAGTTTTAACAAGAGTTCACTAGTTCAAATCATTTCAGCATTGACTGGTAGATTGTCCTCCTGGGTACCATGCTTGACATTTGCAATCTCTTAGCCTCTCACAAGTAGCCTTTTGGCAAAGTAGGGGGGGAATTATGAACATTACTCGGTACTGCAAATAGACCTCTTTTAGAGGAAACAACAGACTAACAGCAAACCAAGGCACCATCAACGAGCAATTAACAAAACTTGCAAACAATGCTACTAGGGGCAGCATCTCTGTGAAAAAGTTTGATCTCCCATCTAGCATGAAAGCAGATGTGTCTGCAACAACCCACCAAGAAAAGACAGGGAGGCAGCTATGTGTGAAGGAGAGCTTGAGAAAGACAGATCGCACCTAAATTGTTTAGTGTGGTTGACAGATCTGCAAGGAAAAACAAAAATCTATGAAAATTAGAGTCGGCAGTATTGGTGGAACTGAAAGAAGAAGATCAGGCTTTAGCAGGGTCTTAAACTGAATGGAGAGCAAAGGGTCAGCAACGCAGGTGTCAGCCTGACCATTTGGAAGACATACCAGAAATCAATACGAAGACAAAGCCTTCTTAGTCATTAATTCTTTTTACCTATCCTTTTGCTAATAATATCTATAGTGGTGTCGCAGTGCAGGAGGTCAGGGTTTTGCAATACAGACCAAGTCACCATACTTTAAGTATAGATTTGAATCTCTCATGCCTTCATGTGATGAACCACACAATCTACACTGGCACACAGATAGAGCGTGTCTTTACTAAGTACAGAAAATTTGACAATGTGAAAACAATCAAAGTAATACATCAGAGTACACTGTCCAAACTATAGCATGCCTTCTGTTGGGAGACCAAAATGCTGCACCTAAAAGAGATAAAAGGGAAAGAGGACCAGAATAATACCTTTGTTGCAGGACTACATCTACACAGGAAGCTACAGGTTGCTCCTCATCAGTTTGCTCTGTAACACCGCTGGCTACTCGGAGAGAGCATGACATCGCCCTGACTTCTTCCCCAGCTGGCTGCTCGTCACAGCTACTGGGCGCTGCCCGTGACCCTCCAAAAACACTCAAAGCCCAAGGTAAGGCCAGAGACACAGGGCATATCCCAAAGAGCAGTAAACTTCTTCCCCCAAGATGGCAACCCTCCCTCAAGATTTCACTCTTTTAAAAGGACCCCTTTTTAAGGTGGTTCTAACACATTTCAGTGCCATTTATTCACTGCTTTTCCAGTATGTCACGAGAGAGCCCTACGAAGGATACGGCATGGAAACGATCTGCTTTTCAGTACCCTCCTCCTCATGTAACCCAGGCTGGGAAGTCCCTGCATGAGGAACTCATAGCTTTATGCTTCCCCCAAGGGGAGAACAACTTCAGACAACTGTAAGGAAACAGTTGTTCTTTTACAAAGCTCATTTTGGCAATTTTCTCTCAAATCAACATTTCTTTCTTGAATTAGCATCTTTCCTACCATCTTTCATAGAAACTACAAACAGAGAATGACGTTTCCCTGGGGCAAATAAGAAAAAGAAAGAAGGAGAGGCGCAGGAATTGCCAGTGGTTTGGAGCAGCAGGTGATGTTGCTCTCCTACACCTGGATTTTATTTGCACAGGGGCAGCAGAGATGGCTCACCGCAGCAGCCCAGCCGCAGGTCCGAGATGCCTGCTCTGTCCACACCAGCTGCACTAGCACAAATCCATCCTGCAGCACATTTCACTGGTGGTGTATTTTGGGCAAATTGCACTGTTGCTGATTGCACAGTCAGCTTTAACTAGTGGTGTCTGTTCCCAGAAAATTTGGGCTTAAATAGTTCACAAGGCTCAGCCATCTGTAAATTTCTCCCCCCAAAATTTCAGCAACAAATCATGCCCAACTAAGTCAGTTGCTCTAGTCTTAACTATTTTTTCCATCACAAAAAGACACAACCAAAAACATACAAGAAAGTGGCTGTCATGCTAGTCTCTTGGGGAAAGCTGTTAAACTGTTAAGACACACATTGTATTTGACAGGAAGATAACAGAAGTTCAGAAGTAAGAACAGTTTTTACTATATAATATTAAAGCAACTTATTACCTATTTTGCTTCTTAATTGCAACTGCTTTATATAAATTAAAACAGAGGCTTTCCTAAGTTATCATGTATGCTCACAGAAGTATTAGGAGCACTTTTAATTAAGCTGTGAAAAGGAATTTGTTTTCAAGGATGAGGTGGTTTCATCTTACTCATTATGGCCTATTCTTAACAGGGGATCTTAGAAGAAGCTCTCATTAAACAGCTGTTTGAAATGAGAGTAGGCTGATGCACGCTAGCTACTCCCACTATCGCAACATCATACTTAACAGCTTAAAACAATTAAAGCTCTACAGTGACCATGGAATTTCTTTATATTCCTCTTCATGATAAAATTTACCCACAAAATCTGTGACTGCTACTGAAAGAAACAATTCAGTTAACTTACGGGACCAAAGACAGCTTACTATATTCTTTTTCCATCCCAAATCTTAAACCCAGTGGGGTCTGTAGATAAAGAACAACGAAGCCAGGTCTGGAGAGAGCTCTGGAAGTGCCACTTGAATACCTCATCCTTTCTCATTTTCTGTTAGCCAGTCCCTTCCTAGGAGCTGCCCACAGCAACAGCCATTAATGACTGGGTGCAAAGCTGCACCGTGCCCTCCCCTGTAACTAGAAAAAACAGAGAAACAGAAGCTTAGAGGGCTCTACAGCCAGGAGCATCCAGGGATTGTTCTGTACATAAGTCTTATTTAGGGCAGCGTGGCTTGCTCTGACAGCTTGTTAGTCATGTAACATCACGTCCGCTCTACCGAAACACAGAGAATACCAAGAGGTATGAAGGAATGTAAGTGTTAGCACTTTAGTAGAAAACCCTGCTGCTTCTAGGAAAGTTTAAAACTCATTAGTGTATATACTTCTCCCCAGCATACACTGGCTCAGATTTGAAGCAACCCTAGTGAACAGAGCTCTATCAATGGAACAAAAGCACTACCTGTCCCACAGCTGCTAGAAGTATCATACAGTACTCCTCAGGATTATCATGCAGTAACTTTCCCCATTCTTTGCAGAAAAACTCAATCGGGATTCCTTCCCTTAAAATATTTGTCATTGTGTGACACATTTCCAGGAGAAGCCCAGAGGCTGCAGAGATTGTGCCAGAAAGAAAGGGAGCTGCTGAGCTGTTACAGTGAGAGTACCTAGCTCTAAGGTGGCTTGCATATAGCACTGGACACTTTAAAGACAGTAACCAGGCTTATCCTGTTATAGATATGGTGAAAATAGGACATGGAAAAGGAAAAAGGATTTGTTTGAAGTCACGCAGGAACTCAAGGACTGTGCTGAAAAATAAAGCCCAAACGTGCAAAGAAAAGAGAAAATAAAAAAGTATTCAAAATTCCCTCAAAGACTCTTTGACCTCATTAAAAAAATTCAGGCAGTGGAAACTCTTAAAATCCTGGACTCCATCCTAAAAGGCAGTTAAAAGGAAAAGCCACCATGGGCACAAGAAGTTTAATTGCAGAGATGAATGAGGGAAGTTCTCATCTCTCAGCAGTAAACCTTTTAGTATTTATGACATTGAAATTACACTGCATAAACAAAGGAAAAGTTAGAAAAGGCCTGGCTTCATAAATAATGGCAAACTGTTGTGCCAGCCTGATTACCTCACGTCTGTTTTCATACAGGCACCAAGCTTCCGCAGAGCAGCCTGCGGTTCCCTCCAGCTCCCCAGCCAAGGGAAGTGGGAAAAGTCTTCTTTGCCAAAAGGAAAAAGACCAAACAAAAAGACCATCTTCACTAGAAAACAGTTTCAAAATATACGATATCCTGCTGTGAAACTCGCAGGAGAAGAATTTGCAACACATTAAATAGCACCCATTTCGGTTGTCTGAGCCGAATACATCTACAGTGGCAAAGTACACATGGCTGCTGGTGGTGTATGCTTACATCAAATGGTAAAAGTGCAAGCTGGTAAAGCGTGGATGGCCTCTCTTTGCTCTGAGCCATACACACGGTGATGGCAAAATGAAGGAAGCAATTCTAACAAAGGAAATACTGGACAAAGTGTCCTGGTTTCGGCTGGGATAGCGTTAATTGTCTTCCTAGTAGCTGGTATAGCGCTGTGTTTTGGGTTAGTATGAGAAGAATGTTAGTAACACCCTGATGTTTTCGGTTGTTGCTAAGTTGTGTTTAGACTAAGTCAAGGACTTTTCAGCTTCTCCTGCCCAGCCAGCAAGAAGGCTGGAGGGGCACAGGGAAGGTGGGAGGGGAGACAGCCGGGACAGCTGCCCCAAACTGGCCCAAGGGGTATCCCATACCACGGGACGTCATGCCCAGCTAGGTGGCGGGGAGGAGCATGGCTCAGGCATCGGTCGGCGAGTGGTGAGCAACTGCATTGTGCATCACTTGTCTTGTGTATTCCAACCCTTTTATTACTATTGTCCCTTTATTGTTGTTAGTGTCATTGCTAGTTTCTTCCTTTCTGTTCTATTAAACTGTTCTTATTTCAACCCACGAGCTTTACTTTAGTTTCCAGTTCTCTCCCCCATCCCACTGGGTGGGGAGGAAGCGAGTGAGCAGCTGCGTGGGGCTGAGTTGCTGGCTGGGGTTAAACCATGACACAAAGTTTAAGCCTACACTGTATGTACGGTTGGGTCTGGCGCTTTTGCTTCCTGACCCGTTGGTGCTGAGTCCTAACTTCAAGCACAAGCAAGCATGCATCTTGCTAGAAGGCAGGGGTGCTGGTGCACACGCTGTGCAGCAAATGCCTGTACCTGCGCAATCCTTTCTTTGCGCTCTGCTCTACTTACCAAAATCTCAAAGGTTACAGCGAGCCGTCCACGAAAAGAACAGAGAAGCAGCACTTGCACAGGAAGATTCAGTACCAAGTCTGCTTCTGTACAAATTGCTCTCAAGCCAAAGAGTTTTAGTTACAAGTGTGCATACATTATAGAAATAATTACATCATTTTTAAAGGCAATAAATAAGCAGACAGTAAGCAAGGTTGGAAAGGGGTAGGGAAGAGAGAACAAGTCAGTAGGCAGCAGGATATGAAGCAGATGAAAGTTAAAGTACACAAAAAAATCTCTGATTTATCTTACTGAATAGTCTTATTGAATTAGGCCAATAAATAAATTAAATCAGGCACAAGTTAATTAGCAAAGTATGAGAAATAAAGTGAATGAATAAAATTGTCGGAAGTATCTATAGACTCATCTATATCGCTTAATACAGTGCAGGTAAAGACACTGAAGCTAGCTGAAGGCATAGACGCAAAGCGAATTGGTCTGCCTGAACCCCAGGAAGCTCCAGGCACTGCTCCCAGCAGAAACTTAGAGCCAGCTGGGGTACGTGTATACAGTGAAGCACAGATGTGTATATTTGTCAAGCATAGTTAGTGGTCGCACTGCCAAAAGAAAAACAGCAGATAAACTGTGGCTAAACCATACTATTCTTGGTGGCTGATGCAGCCATTAAAAACACAGAATACGATGAGTTCAAGGCATCATCTTACCACAAGGCCTGCCACTGCACTGCTGTGTCTGCGCACTTGTTGAAATTAGAAGTTGGGCATTTCCACCACTCTGCTGTCAACCAGCCAAGGGTCAGGCTGTTCACTTTACCCTTTTGTGTCCGCGTTCGCCTGTCCCCCCGCACCATCTCCTGTCCTCTCCCCGAAGGTCAGGCTCTCAGGAACCCCTGTGCTCCAGCGACTACTCACAACAATGGAGCTCCTTAGGAGTACACAGCTTTTAAAAGGATCAAGGCAACATCTTCTGCCTACACAAAGTCTATTGCAATTGTTCCAAAAGGACCTTTGGGCGTAGCTGAGGTAAAGTGCTAATAAAGCTAATAGCTACTCGAAACACAGGCCTTAGAGAGAGAGCGAGCACAGCATCCAGCAAGCCATGCAGCGGCTAAATGAGGGATTAGAGGTGCTCACAGAAACCACACTCCAGTTATTCAACAGAAAGGGAGGAAGTTTTGTTCCAAATAAATTAGTGGAACTAATTAGTCAGCAAGCAGGAATCAGACTAAACTACCATGTTACACAGTAAATAAACTCAGCCTTAAGTGCCCCCAGAGAAACTCAATATAGGCGTCAGGTCTCCTCTTATAAGAGGAGAGGAGGGTACCAGCAGCCTCCAGTTACCCAGCTGTTTTTTAAGCTGTCCGTTAAAATCTAGAGTGGGTGGTTGAAGGCTGATTCATGGTGTGACCCAGGGTTTAGTTCTACAGCTCTGCTCATCCTTGGGGAGAGAAATCACAGCTCCAACAGTCCAACCAACCAACCTCATCTTGGGCAAAAACACCTGGGACTGTTTTCTCCGACGGTAAGCAAGAGGGTTGCGGTGGATCTCCCTGCAAGGGATTAACCAAACTGCTACGGCATTTCATCAGTCAAGGATTATGACAGACTGCTCATCCAGAGGCAGGAGGGAAGCTGGATCTTGCAGCCTCCGCTCGACTGCAAACTTGCTGCCAAATGAGCTAACCTGTCTGCGCCTTTTACAGTCTATAAAGTGGGCACAGCCCTAGACACGTCAGAGGCATTTTAAGTGACCGAGTTAAAATGCTTCCAGGTTTTTATCTGACCTGTCATTGCATCAGAAGGACTTGCAAAATCTTTCCACCTTGCATTCAGCCCTCCTCAAATACACCATGGCCAGCACACCACCATACGTTATCATCACCTAGTGAATTTGAACTTTAAAGCCATCTATAGGCTACCCAACTCCTAGTTTTATTTGACTTTTGAATCTTCTGCATATGTTGGGTTAAACTGAACAGCTACCAGTGCTAAACCAAGTCAGACACTGTTATCGTGCCCTTACTGTAAAGCAAGGAAATTCAGAGCTATGTTTAATTGCATAGCCCTTCATATTTTGACTTGCCAACAGCCACGCCAAGTGTCATATAAAGAGCAGCATGAACCAGCAAGACAGAAGAGGTGGATTTCTATAAGCACAGAGCAGAAATCATGTGAGAAATTATTTTCCTGGTTGGTTGATGACCTGTAGTTGTATAGCTAATAACCATATTGATGCCCATGGGAAAAAAAAATAAACCACACACAAAAAACCTAGCCTTAACTAAATTCTAACTTTCAACTTGCACCATTTTCCTTAACATTGTAAAGTGCTTTTTATCAAAATGCTGATATACAAGTGGAAAACATTCTGTCTAATAAGTACATGTGTATTTGCAGGAGTCCCCAGGTTTCTCCAAATGAGGTGCCCACTTCACAGAAGGAAAGACATTTTAAAAAGGAAAATGAGGGCAGCTAGCGTGAAAGATGAAGAGTGAAAAAGTAGTCAACAAACAGGACTTTTCTGGGTGGACACACAGATCAGAGGCTATGAACCAAGGCATCAAAGCCTTCACACCATCCCATGCTCCACTCTGGACAGGCTGGGAGGTTTTGTGCTTAATCCTTATTTTAAAAGGTTACATTAGCACTTACTGTATTTTGCCTGCTGTGAAGTTACGATTCCTCCCCGCGAACTGTATTAAACTTATTTTTGTGTCTATTTAATACGGTAGTTTCTTTCTGGTTTTGTCAATACATTGGATTCCTAAATTATACATAGCATTATTAAGCATCCCAGTCAATTATTAAAAAGATACATCAGTGATAACTATCAAAAATTTATTTGGTGCTAAAAAGACATTAACACATTATTGCTAGAGGGGTAATTTTTATTTGCGGGTTTTCCATTATGATGCACTGACCACGATACCGCTCACAGTATGATTTAATTCATTTCCACTTAAGAAGAGGAAACAATTCTGCAAAATTACTGCAGATCTTAATACCACAGGTTCTGCTTTTGTACACAGGCCTGCAAAAATGGGAATAACTGTCTGCTTTGATGGCTTTTCCCTGCAATACTTTTTGAGGTTTTCCCTCAAAGTTTTGGTGTATCTATAACAGCTGTAAGCCACCATTCCACACCTCCTCCTCTTCATCTTCAGGCTGCACGTGTAGTACTTGTCGAAGGGCTTGTGGTCAGCACTGACTGCAAGAGGCCTTGCTGCTGAGAGTTGGCAGTATCACGTCTCCTGGCAAACGTGGGAATGGCCTCTCTGCCTCCGGTTATCCCCAAGAATTTCATCATGTCGCTGGGCTAGGGACACAGTCTATCAGCCAGTGAGAAACAGAGTGAAGGCTGCTGGAAAGACCATTTAGTTTTGTTAACCGAAAACAGATCTTCTCAGGCAAGGGGACAGGAGCTTCCCTGGGGTTAGGTACTCACTGAGGATTTGCAAAGCAAGAGTCCAAGTCTAAGTCTACCTGACTCAAGCCCTGCTTCCCCCTGACAGATACTAATGCATCAACTACTGATTCCGGGCGATGGTTCCTGTTCTCTCCACCCTGAAAGGCTGCTCTGACTTCTCCGCTCTCAGAGGTTGTAGTCGATCCCGATTCCAAAATCAGGAACTTCATAGAAGTCTGTAAAACCTGTGACTGAAGAAATGTTTCTCACCCAGCTATGAAGATGAGTTGATGATGATGCATTTTCACCTTTTCGTCTTTCAGTAAGTCATGTCTGAAAGAAAACAGCACATGCAAGGGGACAGCAGCTCTTTTGTGCGTCTGTGGTATGCGGGAGACACACACGGCACATCTCAGCAGTGAGAAAGCGTAACACCGTGTCACACTCCGACCTTTCAAAACCACTGTTAGTCTGGAAAAGCCGTTATTTAATTCAGTGAGCTGCCAGCCATACAGGATGGCTCCAGATTGTTGAAAGTCCCACAACTGCTGTGTAATACTGCAACATACACTAGGAATGCATGTGGTAATTAGAGACCATCTACAATTACGACTACAGCAGAGGGGAAAGCAGACATGATGACACACGATGTAGGGTTTAAGTTGTCCATGAGGCTGTTGGTGAGAGGAAGATGCAATGCTGCCCCAACAGTAGTGCTGGGAAGGGATGCCAAAGCTGTCAATTCCAAGATGTTGCCTCTCAAAAATAAAAAAATAACCATACGTTGCTGCTGTTATCAAATGCAGAGAGATACAGCTGATTTTCAAGACAGTAAAGCCCCAAAATGGGGAAAATTAATCCCTGTACAAAGCCACAGGTTGACCTTCTTAAGAAACAGGCGAAACTTCTTTCCCCTACCATTTGCACCACAGAGTCCAGACGGCTGCTGCCAGCACGAGATAATGCTCCACCCGCTCCTATGTGTTAGCTGCCGAATTGCCAGCTAAGTTTCCATCCTGAATCCTTCCCGTCAGTGCTGGCTGGTAATGATTGATGAAGCAGACAGCACACAGCTTGATTTCTTGGATAGCAGGTTGCTGTTGCAAAGCTGGCAGTTAACAAAAAACTCATTCTGAATCTTTAAATGGACCGCATTTGATGAGGAAGTCATTGAGGAAGCAAGAATAAACGTGAGGCACCAAAATGTAATATTGAAGAGTCGCTCATTTCATAGCGTAACTGCTCTTTAAAGAGCCCTGTCACAGATGTGCTTGGGAATACGCTCAAAGCAATTGTGCAGTTGTGCAGGGGTATTAATGTAAGGCAGCTGCCTCCCTGCCAGTCGGTGAATCCACGATGTGCAACGAGTCCAGTCTCAAACCTGAGGAAGGAGCTCTCCTCCTTTTGCTCTCTGTGTACAAACACCAGACTAAATACTCTCTGCTAAATTCAGTTTGGCAGGGCATATCGCTTCCATCCTCCTCTTTAAAGCCTACTTTCAAACAAGCCACAGGTCATTTCTGTTCCATGCAAGTCAGGACAGAGGACAAGGGAGAGCCAGAAATGACACATTTTTAATCCTAAATCTAGCACAAGGCAGCAGCACTTCAGAAGTTGCCAAACAGAGGGCAGGCGGCTGAGGAGAGGTGGCCAAGAGGAGCTGCAGAAGCACAATCTTGTCAGAAGCTGGTTTTAATCCTAAGCACCAGCCCAGGGTTTATGGGTCAATCTGTATAGCATGAGTTCCATCCTCTTCAGGCAAGGTGACCAAGGATAGGCTTTACAGCAATACATGGGCATGTTGGCAGTCATTGATGAAAACAAAGATGAGAGAGGAAAAAAAAAAAAGGCAGAATGGACTTTAACAACACTAAAAGGGCAAAACTGAATCACAAAGTCAGCAGAGAAAACAGTATACCTGAACGCAGTTACCGCAGTATGAGTGAAGCACTTCACAGTCTCTACATCCAGTTGGAAACAATTCCTATGCTCCTGAAATGCACAAGCTGCAAAGGCAACAGCTGAACCCAACGTTAGAAAATGGCCCACTTGAAATTTTAGAATAAACGTCATTCTTTTCACTGGTGGAGCCTACAGCTTAGAGGGATGCTGGGAAACATCTTTGCTTTTCTGACACGCTTCTCAATTGGAAAAACATTTATCTTTGCTGCAATATGCTGAAAATCTTTACTGTGCTTGAGCCCCAGTCTTCACAATCAGATCTCACCCCTAAAATTCACAGCCAGCTCCCCAAGGAGGGAAGGAGGAGCTGTGTGGACACAAAGCTATGTTTCCTTCTGGTTTTGAAGGAATATGCTGAGAAACCGCCTCCATGTGAGGAAGATTGTTTTGGATCCACCTCTATCATATGCTGAAGCAACATTCCTGGTGCTGAAGTGACTCTCCTAATTTTCTGCAATTACTGAGGGAGCTGGCAAACACAAATCTGGGGAAATGCAGCAGCATCCCAAGGAGCCTGACAATCTGCTCCCCTATGCATTATTGGTGCTCACTCCCCTGGCTTCATCCCAGTCCTCTTCATCCCAAATTTCTCTGACTACCCTGACCCTTAATCTCTTTCCTCTATATACCTTTTCAGCTATTCCCTTAACCAAACACACAGTCCCCATGACATATATAACAAAAAATCAGCTCATAAAAACAGAGAAATAAAATTGAATGTGAACTCTTGACATTTGCTATCCATTACTGTATTTGCACGCACTGTCTTTTCCCACTGCTCATTATCATTTGTCTCCATATATCAGCCCTCGTGGTTTTTTAATCCAATTCTCACAGTATTTGGTACTTTATACAATCACATACTTTGAAAAGCTGGAGAATCTCAGCTTTTAATGTGAGAATCTCAGCTTTAGTCAAAGTGATTTTCTACCTGCTGGGTTTTGAAAGAGGGGTGCACAGAAAGAAGAGAAAATCCTGAATACATAAATTCTCAGCAGCTCAAATAACACAATGATAAAGCTAGACCAAAAAAACTAAAAGGGAAAAAAACCACATTTCATTTTAATGAAGTCAACTTTCTAAGCCAAACTCATGAGGAAACGGGCAGCAAGAGTGTGACCTACACGGCCTCTGTAGCTATAAAGGGGACTGGTCTAGATCAACACTAATGTCAAGATTAGCTAATATCCTGTTTCAGGAGAGAGTGCAACACAGCATTAAAACCTTCAGAAAATCCTGGCTCTCTATCTAGACAGATGTGGGCAGAACTGTCTTTAAGCAAAACATTTTTCAAAGCCTTCCATGAGGCACCGAGGTGGATCTTTGTTTAACTGTAATTGGATTTCCAATGGCAAGAGGTTCTGCCGTTCAGAAACCAGATAAAAGATGAGTCGGGGACATGGGGGAGAAAGTCCCACGTCAATTGCTGTTTACTGGGCAGTCGATTTCTCGTGAACGGGTCAGAGGACCGATACCTGTTGAGAACTTGTCTTCAGAGCTTAACAAGCTGAATTATTCTCAAGTTGACCTTTTTCTTAGTTTTGGAAAGTTCTGAAGTTCTCCATCAAATCTGTTAGTGCCACAAAATGTGGTTTGCTATAAAATAATCTTGCTACAAGGTTTCCAAGGGTTCATAATGTGCCCTACAGTTTACAGATGTCTTAAGTTATCCTCAAACATCACTTTCAAAGTCTGCATGTTAATAAGGTGTGATGTGTGAAATTCTCTTTATAACTTTTACTTTGTGATCATTTCACATCTCCTTTCTGTTCAGGAAGCCATTGAGGGACTCATTTTAGCTACAAAGCTCTCTCTTCTCATCCTGACCTGCTCAGGGAAATATTGGAATAGTTTTGATATGATAAATATTTATTTTTCACTTTTGCACAAAAAACAGCATTTCCATCCATTTCAAGCAGGAGCTATGAATCTGATTCGAAATTTGGAAGCAAACAGGCAGCTTCTAATCACCTGCTTTTTGCATGTTATTCTGTTCCTCGCTTCAGGCCTAAATACCAGCCTATGAGGACACCTGCACCACCTTCTGAGACACATAATTCAGATACAGTTAATTGTAAAAAAAATATTTTCACATACCTGACAGTCTACTCTAACTGCACAAAGAGGTTAATAAAAGATTTACTTGCCCATTGATGAACAACTTGAGAACCTGCCACGTCTGCTATACTTAGTGAAATGCCTTGAAACCTACCATGCCATGCCAGGTTTATAATAATATATTTTTTCTTCTCCATTAAACTCTAAAAAATAATTATTGACAGTTACCCTGATCCTTTCAGCTGTGTTTTCCTAATCACAGCTTAAAACACCGTCAACATGATTTCTGTATCCAAAATTAAAGCAATGTGTATGTTACCACTGCCAAAATATATTCACAGAGAAGTACATCTGCATCTACAGACCCGCTCACCAAAATCAAATATTGTATATATGTATTGCATAAAATCAGCTCGAGGATGCTGTTATCCTAGCACCGTAAAATATGTTCAATGCATCATGTTTTGATGCTTTCCCCTGACTATATCATAGCTGCTACAGGTCATTTCAGACTGGACTTGAATTTTGAATATATGCATTAAAATGTAACCAGTCCTAGGGTAGAAGAAATATACCTGTGCTTCAAACGTGACAGCAAAAGAAACAAACTCAGTTTTTCATTAACAGAGGATCATTACTCAGTGCAATGTGGAAAGTCCAGAGGAAACTTGGGGCATACCTTCTGAAGCGGCTAATCTATTACAAGGACTTACAATTTGACAAGTGGTGTATAAAAATCACCCTTAAAGAATATACTAGAGCAATAGATCTACTAACTCAGCAAAGCTGAAAAAGGTCACAAGGATTTAGCTATCCTGTGATGTCAGCTACATCACTGACGTGATTCTAGATTTCAGGTTAAATTTAACATTGATCTCCAGCCAAGCACTGGATCTGTTTGCACAAGACACTGTATTTAGCCCACAAACTATCATGGTTGGTTTCTCTCTTGCCTCATTTTAGTTATTACACAATAAGCAGAAAGCAGTGGACTTCCCTCCTACGAAGCCCCTGAATACAATTTTGAGATCTTTCGTTACTCAAACAAGAGTATGACACATCGCCATTCAGAAGCCTTAGCTGGCCACGCACTTGAAACCTGCCTTTAAGCAATCGTGATCCGCTCCTGATGAGCACACACAGGAACTGGTCAGTCTCTTACACTAACTGGGAAAGCCAATACCAAATAGAATAACACTATTTAATGATACCCATCTCCTCTTAACGATCCCTAGAGAGCGACTTCACACATTCTGGTATTGGTAGCAGACTCACAGAAAAGGTTATGAGTAAAAATATAAAAAAAAAAAGACGGACCTTCCTCCCGTTTGGCATCGGCATCCAATATGAAGTACACAAACTGCTACGCTTGATCAGTTCATGTTTTGTCACAGCTGCATCAGAGTCAAGTCTTCTCCCTCACCACCCCCAACCCCAACAGTGAGACAGACACCAGGTAAGTTTTTCCAGTACAGTATGTACAATCTGCATAAGCATTGAGCAGACAAAGGGAAATCAAATAACAAGAGAAAAAGTAGAGATCATGATTTTCTTTAGGCATTCATTAATGTCTATTCAAATATAAATACTGAACAGAAATCTGCATTTCATATTGTGGGAAAGCACACTTGTGCCAAATCCTATGGAGATTTGGTTCAAGAACAGTTCATCCCTATCTGAAGATTCGCCTGAAATACTGCCAAAAAATACTAACGCTTCATCTTAGCTGAAATAAAAGCTACTGTTGCAGAAGAGAGAAATGCAAAGGAGCTTCACAGGACCGTGTTTCCACTCCTGTCTGTATATTCATGTACCTGATCAAATCCTCTTTGGTCTTTGCCTTTCTGCTACAACTTCAACTGTGCCCATTTTGAAAAGCAGCACAGTACACCAATGGCAGATTTCTTCCAAGTTATCTACATCGTAATCATCAGGGGAGGTACCTCTGAATCTTCCATTTCTTTTCTAGGTTTTATTGGTGCCTTTCATGTTATCCACAGAAATCAAATGGTGAACAGTTCAGGAAAATTCTTATGTGATCCCTATTCTCAGCCCCTCCTCTCACTTTCCTCTCCTGCTCATCAACTCAGGGACTCAGATTTGCACACATACAAGACAAACATCAACACAGACAATTCCAGGTTTGGACTAAACCAGGAATCCGTCACAGGGAATTTTCTTTCTCTAGTGAAAGAGATGTGGGATTGGGGCAGAGAAGAGACCTCCAAGCTAGAAAAGTCCCAAATACCACAGCTCTCCAAAGTCGGGTCTCTGCTCTTCACTGCAGTGCAGAGAGCAGATCACGTGCAACCCTCACGCCGGTTGTGCCCACGCTCCCCTGCGCACTGCGGAGGTGCTGCTGATCAACTCAGAGAAGCGACGGTTATGACTGCCATGGCACGATGTTAGCTGGAGAAAGAGTGACAGTCCCTGAATGCACGGGGCGGAGAGTCCACCCCTCCTTCCTGCATCAAGTACGCCCATGATATAGGGCTGACCTGATGTGAACGGCAGCTGCACATCCTCAATCGCTGGTTGCGTATTTACCAGCAAGCTTCTCAAGGAGGTTCCTTCAACGCGGTCAAGTTACTTTACTATTTCTAAACACACACTTACAACCTGTTCGCTCTGTTCTCACATGTGCTACTCTACCAACAGAAATATTCAAGCTCATTAGAGCAAGCTGTCAAAAGCACTTGCAAGAAGAGATTTTGTACTTCATCAGAGGATTCTCATCAGCTACCAGGTTCCTCTTCATGTGAAAAAAGAGTAATACAACTGTCCTGATTAGCCAGGATTTCTGCAACATCTAACACTTACAAACAGAATACGCACAAATACCCTGTGAGCTGAAAACTGTTAGCTGTCATTTTCCCGTAGTTTGTTCTGGTTCCCATTGTCGTGGTTTAACCCCAGCCAGCAACTCAGCACCACGCAGCCGCTCACTCACTTCCCCCCCACCCAGTGGGAT
>JAVKLA010000090.1:5072631-5111450 GCA_034782735.1 Sagittarius serpentarius | reverse complement strand
TATCCTACAACGATACCGGAGTGGTGAAAATGGATAACCAATGTTGCTTTTGATATTTTTACACCACCCCCACCCCCCCCCCCCCAAAAAAAAAAAAAAAAATCAGTCAGAGGGGAAAGGAACATGTTGGAGAAGACAGATTTTCACAAATATTTGTATTTGAATTGCTGATGAACTCTCCCTGCTGTTATTTTTATTAATGTTTTAATTATATATGCAATACACTTCATGAATAACTGAAAATATATAGAAGCTACAACATTTTACAAGCTAGAGAGACAGTTATATAGCCAACTTCAAATACACTTCCTTTCTGTTAGGGAAGCAAAATGCACTGGGACTGTGACCTTTTATGTAATATATTTAAAAGCAAGTATGTGACGGAGTAGTTCTCCTGAGCTCATGCTAAAACTGATGTTGCCATCTGTAGAGCAGTATTTCACTCCATGTCTCCAGGCTTTTTTTAAGATGTACTGGTCAACTGAAAACACAATGAATAAGGAATGAGGCAGCAAGTTTTTTGGGGACATTTTAAGTTTTGGGATATGCTCAAGATCTCAGGTCCCAGGACAATAGCTCATTATTCCAAAAACACCTGTCAAATACGCAAAATTTTAAATATGCACAGTGCAGGGACCTGGTAAGGCAAGTGTTTCTGCAGTGAGCAAAAACAGAAGCCCTAATCATAATGCTACAAATGCCTACTAAAGCAATATTTTGAGAGCCAATTCCATATGCAGGTGAGTTAAGGACATACCTTACTTAGCAAAATAGTCAAGTACATTCTTCTTGAGTCTGTAGACAGCCCAAAGCAGTCTAGCCAGCTTTGGAATAAGCAGAGAGTGACTCCGTCCCATCAGCTGGATGGTGCAATAACCCCAACGCATTTAACACCCAAGAAGAATTGGACCCACAGTGCTCTCACCCAGTCTTCCCAACCTCACCTTAACATACCAGGTATTGCTGTGTTCAGGACACTGAGCCCATCTGAGCTGCAGGCATTGAGGTCTGCTGGAGGCTTACTGTGTTGACCCTTCTGAATAGCGTGTAATGAAATCTTTATTATAATTTTCTTGCAACCCACGCTGCTAAAAAAATTTGTCAGCTGCTTTAAAATAGTATCTGTTTTTCTGGCCCTGCTTCTGGCAATCTAAGTAGCTGTCATCACTGTAGGAGCAGCCTGCTTGATAAGATTATAATTTTGTTTACATTGTGCTATAGGATGCCATGCTGAGTACAGCGCAAGGAAAATGGCAATCGACAGCGTGCAATGTGCATTTTCAGTAAAATGCGGAGTCTCTTCCTTTATTCCTTCCTCAGAACCGCATGATTTTGGCTGATGTTCTTAAAGGTAAAGAAAAAAAATGGGTTTAATGTATTTCTTTGCTGGAATGTATCGCAGTAAAACTTGTAATGGCCTTTTTCAGCACCAAACCTAAAATATACAGCATTCAGAAAACAGCTATTTATTGAAGCAGGAAATGCAATACCAAGACTACAAATCACTTCTTGCATGTAGAAAACTGGAAGTAAATCTGGCTAACGCCTACCCCTCTACCAAAGGTAGAGCTCCCAGTCGCAAACTAGGAGCAGCCAATTTTCATTTGCTGTGTGGTTGCAAGTTAAAGGCCTTACTGCATCTCATTTTCATCCTCTGTAAAACGGAGATACAGCCACGTATTTTAAGAGAGGGTCACAAAGCTCTCAGTACATGAGACTGTAAATCTACAAGGGAAGTGTACCAATATTTTTACAGCAGTCAGTTGGGTTAGTTTTAATTTCTGTTTGATTAGCAAAGTGCTCTGGGCCAGACTCACAATATTCACAGAATTCCCGATGCAGCGAGGCAAAATGTAACAATTATAGTTGTAGTAATATGTATTCAGTCTTAGCCATTAGCTGTTGGGAAAATGGGTCAACAATAACATAGCTGTATAGCTAGAGGATTTCTCCACCAGACATTTAAATGCTGCAGTAAAGGGCAGCAAGGAACATGAACCAGATTCCTATTACCTTTAGCACAATCACTGCTATTTTTCCCTTCTCAGTAAGTGAAATATTTTTATATACCTTTTTCTAACTCTCTCCAGAAATTAATTTCTCAGCTGTGTTCTGTTCTCTCCTTCCTACAAAAGGTCGACCGGAGCTGGAGTACGCGGTCCCAGGAGCAAAGTTGAATCTAGGACTTTGCATTGGAAGGAGAGGCACTGAACAGCTTTGTCAGGTCAACCAAAAGGCAACATAATGAATCCTTAAGCAGTGCAAGCGCACAGAATGGGTATTTCACATTAGTAATTGATGACTTACCAAGAAGAGTTACTGAGTGGTTTTACATCCCAAGTCAGCACTGTTAAGCCCCATCGGTAGGTAAGAAGAGAGCAAGCCAAGGCGGCGCAAGTTTCTGCGGTACATTTGCAGGTCGCCATGTGGGAGGTAAGTACACAGATCCCATTAAGAAAACGAGGGGTCTCTGCACACAGCCACCCACACACACTTGGAAAGTGCACTACTGCTCCTCCGTCCAGCCAGCATAACGGAAAACTCCATCTCAGAGTTTGACAAGACAAATTGTGAAATTTATCTTTCTCAGACTGGATTGTCCTCCGTGTAATGGGAACAAAAGGCAATACCAACAACAGAAAAAGCAGCATTAAAGTCCTTTTTGAGGATAGAAAAGGAAGGAGTCATATATCAATATGCTAAGTCAGTGCACAACACATCACTTGGGTCTGGAGGCTCAGCTCAAGCCTTATTGACCCACACAACAGTCACTGCACAAGACCTTGAAGCACAGCTGAGGGCTTAAACAGCAGGACCTGCAACCACCAAAGAAAGGGAAATAAAAGCACAAACAAGAAATGCTTGTCCTTTCCTAACATAAAGCACCCAGCTTTATGTAGCTCAGGCAGAATTTTTAAAGAGCACATTACTGTCGATGCCAACGCTGTTTTGTTACTTGAGGACAATTGCAAGTGTCAGAATTTATGAAGGTATGAACGTCAAAACATTATTTCTTCATTAATGGTATCAAAGCCTGTGCTTGACTTAATGGTCACAGTTTTAAGGATTCATCAATGTCATTCATTTGAAGTCTGCCAAAGTACACATGTAATTTAGTCTGATTGTTTAGGAGTATATTTCGTCTAACTCCTGTTGTTCAAGAATAGAGTCAGGTGATTTTGGCTCGGTCTGCTTTTTCTAACAACTAGAAACAATAGTAACATGAATTATACCTTATTTCACCCATTCAAATGCAGAATGACTTAAACACATTGACGAGCAAGAAATTGCTGAGACAGAAGCACCAAATTTCACGTTTGATAAGTCTGAACCTCCCATTTGGAAGTACCAGTACATTTCTGTGCAGCAGCAAATACAAAGTACTGATTTATTTCCAGTTCCATTTTGCGAAGTGAGGTAAGGAGAAACTAAAATCAGCATTTACCATGTGTCAGCAAAGAGTGTTGCAAACATCATTACTAGAAATCCAGTCACTCGTAATGGTACCCTCTTGCTCCTGAGAGGACAAAGTGCAATAACCTATTGCATTGATGCTTTCCAGGCTCCCACTCGGCATACACTAACCTCTGCACAGACCGCACACTACTGGTATTTTGGGTGAGGCCGTGTTCAATTGCTTCAGTATTTTCAAGCTGATGGTTGCATATTGCAAAATTAGGGCTACATTCTGGCTTTGTTGCCAACAAAGTAGCACAGCCTGAGCCAAGAAGCAAGAGAGAAATGTGTAGGAATGTATTTTCAAACACAGCGTCAGTCTGTCTTCACCCACTACGGATCACAACATACACAGGGAAAGGCACGGTAACAGTGTGTTCGCAAACAGCGCTTTTCACTAGGTGTACAAGAATGTACACACAGGATCCACGGCTGCATACATGCAAAACACCCTAATGAAATTTGCACCTACTGACTGTACGTGATAGTAAACCGTAGCAGAAAAACCCATGCCAAACTGCAAGTTACTACAGCAGCAGAGGGGTGTGAAGCCAGGAGAGTGCAAGGCAAAGCTCCTAGTCATTATCTCAAAGGATATGGGAAAAACAACGGTGGGTAAGTGTAATTGAAAAGGCAACTGGATGCTCTCCCTGAAACGCACACTAGGACAGAGCATTTTACTGACACTCGCAGCCAGCCAGATACGTGAATGTAAACATAAAGCAGACAGAAGTTATCAACTGTGATATGGTGGAAGGGGGTCAGGTGCAACCATTCCACTCCCCATGCCATTGACTGTGCACAAAGCAGATGGCTTGCCACAGATGCACAGATAATTTTTCTGACCAAAATCAACATGCCAAATTATCCTCCAAACCAATGGCAACTGGAGGACACACGAAATCATACCTTCGAAGCCAGCTGGCACACACCGTCCTGGGCCTGGATGTGATCAGTGGCACAATGGGCACACAACTTTGCTTCCATCTGGTGTGGCTGGCAACGGTGGAGGTCAACACACAAGCTGAAGGAAGAGAGCGGTGCTAAGATGAAGCAGTTGACTGATGACAAGGGAGAACTGAATGCGGGAGGGGGAAAAATGACCTGTAACAAATCAAGTGTGGCTGTGTATAGATGTGTGTCTCTTCGGCAGACTCAATCAACAGCAAGAGGGTGACAGAGATACTGAAACGGTTAAACAAACGGCTTCACGTCAGCCTGCCCAGAGTTACGATGAGATGGATAGATGCAACTAAGAACCACTGACCTTAACAACATAGAAAGAAGTGAGCGTTCTGGAAAATACATGGATAAGCCAAATACACAACAGAAAGATAAATACCAGTATGTGCTATGATTTGCATGCTAATCCATAAAGCCTGAGGTAAATGACCTGACAAACAGGTAGTCTAAATGAGAGAAATGTCAGTACTGCAAATTGCATTGCATACTGGTAAGTGGTGAACAGAGAGACCCCCAAAACCCCACAAGAGTCCTCAATCTCTGACTTGCCAATGTGATGTATCTTCAAGCAAAAAAACTTTCACTAGATCTTTTTTCCACCTTACCTCTCGTTTCTCAATCATTACACTGAGAACTGATCCTATCTTCGGTCAATAAATACTCCTTTCATGTTACATTTTCAAACAATAACCTTCAGATTTTATCTACACCTGATCTGGGCCCTTAGCAGGCGTTTCCACAAAAACTTCTACAAAATCACCTCCTTATCCTCTCTAAGTCTTTCACTGCAATGCATTACAAAAGACTTCGTACAAGGGGCACACAGGAACGGTGGGCATGCTGAGATTACTCATTCTCAAAGTAATTCATTTTGACCATTTGTTTACACGTGTCCATATAAGTGCATCAAACATCTCTCATATTCCTAGACACTCAGTGGGGGGGGAGACTTTATTTTCTTTCAATATTTATATACAACAAAGTTCTGTTCCACAATGAAGGTTCCTATGCACAATAGCAAGACAAATAATAAGCTATAGGATTCAAGGGTACAAAAAACAGTGTACCATCAAGTACTCCAATTTGACAGTGACTCGCTTTTCTCACGCAGGGAGCTTAGCAGAAAGCCTAAAATGGCAAGATGCCAAAATTGAGCTACTCAGCACGAAGGCATGTTTCCCGCACATCATGATCAGCAGCAGTAGCTGTGAAAAATCAGAAGTCAAGAGGCACAGTCCAGCTGTAAAATGCTTAACGAAGGGAAAGGGGGAGGGCAGGACTCACAAGTCAAGGTTATCATCAACATTAACAAAAACAGGAGCACATCTTGCCTCCCGCATTGCCGTACCCTCACAGGTCTCTTCTGCCGGTCCAAGCACCAACCTGTTCCTCTCCACCATCGACTTCTCAGTTTATCTCAACAGTCTGACTGAAAAACCTGCCTTAATGCAATAATGTTTTTAATAGACGTTACAGTGATTAACAGCTTTTAACATATCATTATTGTCCCCAGTCCTAATGCCATTTAGCACTACTTTCTGACTGGTTAGACACCACAAAACCAGACAGTTCATCCGAGAGGTGTTCGGGTGATAAAGAAAACGCTAAAAAGGCATGTGTTCTTCCAGGGCAGTTCTTTTGCCCACTGACATTTAAAACAAGCAAAAGTTTTCTTTTGTTGTTAGGCGTAAGCTGCTTACTGAAGGCAAATGTGCTTGTTTTCTGCCAGCGATTCAAGTCTCTTTGTTTGGAGGAAAGGAAGGAGAGAGGATTATCCAGCTGAGGTTGGATAATCACAGATCTTAGGGAGGGTGAGTTTTTGTGAAAAGGGGGGAAAAGGAAAATTGGCCTGATATAAACATATTTGCCTTTTTAAATTATTTCCCCACGGAGCTTCAGATACGATAGGATTAACATGTCAACACATGAAACCTATGCTCAAGTGTCTTTCTCAAGGTCTTATATGTAAACAAATCTTGAGATCCCCATTCAGTGTCTCCTAAATGTGTTCAGGTCTTGAAACCAGCCAAGAACATGACACAACAGGAAGCATCCTTTTAAGAAACATGCAGAGTGTTTAGAAGTGAGATTTCTGAAGACCTTCACCAGATGCACCAGCATAAAAAAGCCATTAACAGATGTAGCTAAAACCTTTCACACAATTTCACTCCAATTTAATTTTTATTTTTTAAAAGATGCATTTTGGCGTATGAGTAATGTTTACTTTTCAAGTAAGAAGTAGCTGAATTTTCATTTCTATATCAATTTCTAATTTATCTTTTATTAGATTTTCATCAAACTGTTCCCATGTGCATGGGGCAAAAAGCAAGCAAAATGTGTAAAGCAAAAATAAATTCTCTCATTCCTTCTTAAAAACAGTTTCCCCCCTGATCCTTCCACTCATCAAGGGTTAGCTGTTTTGAGAGACTCTGCATTCAACTGAAGAAAGCAAAAGGAGCTGGTTGTAAGATACTAACTTACTCAATTTTTTAATCTTCGGGAATCAAACACAGATTAATTACCAAAATTCCCTGCCTTTCCCTCCATCATATTATTAGCACAATCCACAGGGAAGAACACCCTGCACAGCCCAATACCAGTTATAATCATGTATATATTTATCAACAGCCAACTCTATTTTCATCTGCTACTGCATGTCAAGTACATAAAAAGCCAGTCCTTCCAGGATGGTTATCTGTGGTCACTGCAGCTCCACTGGCATCTCGGACAGAGCATCCCCTTTCAGGGGAATGGGACTGTGCAGACTGTGGCTCTTGGATGTCACTTGGCAGAAAATATTAACCTGAACGACAGCACGGTAAGGCAGGATGTAATTCCCAAACGTCACCTCTTTCCTTCTGAACTGGGTTGGTTTGCTATATTTATTGTAGCAATGTCTTTTTCATCGTACAAGTAACTGCCCTTGCCAAGCGCACTGCTTTCCCTTAGGCTGCTTTAAATCTCTCTAAAAACCAAACAATGATCCTTATCTTAATATAAAGTATCTGTGAACAGTTGAAAGCAATACAAAAGAGCTTTAAATTGAGAGAGGGGTCAATGATGCAATAAAAGCACTCTGTCCCTAAATATAAAGCAGATCAAAATTCAGTTTTGATCAAAAAGCACAAGCTATTCATGCCTGGCCATGGAAGGCTCTCCTGGCCCCCACCCAGCAAAGCCCTGAAGTGGGCAATGAGCTTGTAGCCTACGATTCCCCCGTGCAATGGTGCTGCCAAAAGCACAAGTCAAGGGTCAAGCGCTCCATGCCTGACACTTGTCTGTCACATCCCTACCACCCAATTTGGCACAGTGGGTCATAAATACCAGCCCTTGCGCAGAAAAGAGCTAGCAGTGGCGCAGCAGGGCTCTTCTGCAAGTCACGTTGCCTGACACGTCCCCCCAGCCAGACAGCAGCTTGCCTACCCAGACCACCCCTGCCTTTACCTCCACCTTTTAACTGCTAAGAGTTCAGCTAGAGGCAAACAAAACCCAGGATCCCTCTTGCTGTCGAGTTGTTCATTTTTCCTAACCTTTTTCCCAATGACCAGAACAAAACGACTGCACCCTGACCCCCTGCAAGGCTGCCCCCGCCTGTCATCGTTGGATTGATTTGTAGCACAGAGCCTGTTTCACTGGCTCGCTCATCCCATTTTCTCGGTCACAGTTGGTCAGACACACCTACTGGCTGTTGTCCACTGCCATAAATTTTTTTTTTTTTTAATAACCCCCAATAAGCTCTCAGAAAAACCCAATTATGATCTGTTGTCTCCTTATTGAAAAGTACTGTACTACAGTTAAATAAATAAAAATTAAGCAGTAGCTGCACAGGGAAGATGTGATGTGCACCCACAACTATTGCTTCATTATCGCTGTTATCGAGGCCAGTGTCATATCCTGAGACGAGAGAAAACTGCAACCACCAGCAAGTGTCTTAGCACACTATAAGCAGCAAATAGACTCAAGCCCTGAGAACAAAAGAGGCTACACTCAATGGCACTAGTTCACTTATGGAAACCATTTTTATTTCCAGTCTTTCAGACTAGGCGACTGTTGATCAGGATGGATTCTAACAAGAGAACGACTGCCATTAGAAACAGAAGCAAACCATGTGGGGATTTAGCGCCTACTTGGACACCGCAGGTGAAACCTTTCCCAGCAAAAGTGAATTTTTTGGGTGTTCAAATTCCATTTCATGGCACTCCCTTAAGACTGGAAGAAAGAAAAAAATTATACTGACATTTAACTCGCACCCTGGAGCCAGCTAATCAGACATAGCAGGCGATCAGAGCAGTGTTAGGAAAAACATGGGGGAAGGGAGGGAAAGAGCAGTATCAACTGGAAGTACTGCAGCTGGAAAGCTGGGTGGAAAGGGGCTGACACAGGGTGCGGGGAGGCTCAGAGCCAACAGTGATGTGCAGAGGAGGGAGACAGTAAGGGAGCGAGCAACGAAGAGATATAGTCAGAGCACAGGCCAGCACAAGGAGAAGAAGAAAACTGAAGCACAAAAGGAAAGAAATTTTGCTTCACAGGGTAGGAAACATTGCTGCGTGAGAACAGAGCAAAGGGAAAGCAAAAAGCAGAATGGGAATGCTGGAAGCATCACTGGGTCACTGGAAGCATCACAGAAAAAAGAGCAAAAGGGGTTCAGGATTTTCAAACAGCCTCCAAAAGAAGCAAGAGGGAAAAAAAGGAGGGGGAGGGAGAGACCAGACAGAACAGGCCCAAAGAAAGACAGGGGGAGTCCCAGGGACCCGACTTATGGAGGAACACTGGACCATCAGGCAAGAAACCTAGAGGATAGTTGTAAAATGCCAGGGAAACTTAATTCTTTCAAATATAGTGGTAACCAACAGCAATATGCATGTAGTATTCACTACATATTTTCAAAGTGTTATGTGAATAATTATCACAGAATGCATTGAGGAAAACATCATCATAATCACTCATGGAAGGGGATAAGTGCATTTCCTGTAAAAATGCTTTGAATTTTTTTCCTCAACAGTTTCCTCTCAAATAAAATGAGGCCTCTTAGATATGCTTCAGAACGTGGAAGGGCTTTTGTTTGTTTCTCCAAGTAATTTTAAGTAACATAGCAACACCTCCAAATATTTCTTAAGGTGCTTTCCTTATTTCAGTTCGGGTATAAAATTAACTCTGAAATAATAATAGCTTAAACAAAATGCATTAGTGTCACTTTGTGTTTGAAAGCATTTAGTAACAATAATACTGTAAGACTCAAGAATCTCACAGTGCTTTATAACTACACTATAACTACATATTGCAAATATATTCATCTTTATGTGAATTCATATGTTCTAATAAGTTTTTTCTGAAAACCACCTGAGCCACATGACAACGGTGGTAGCTTTTTTCAAGGAGGAGGAAGGGACCTTTTAACAACTGGTTTTGTTCCTCTTCACTGGAGGATTATGGAGTATTACCAGTGCCAAACAATGATCATATGATGCTAGCATCAATACATAGACAAGAAGATATAGTTCTAATAATAACGTAAACATAATATCGTAAAATCTTTTTCATTTCAGAGGGTTCTAAAAATCTAAATCACTAACAGCATTCAGAAGATGAGCTCTAAGCAACCCTAAAATTTAAATCAACATAAACAAATTTTGCAAAAGCAATGATGACTAGCCCTGAATCTAGAAATTGATTCTAATCTTTAGTACATGAGGGTTGGACATTCACAGAGGCTCACGTAGAGCTCTGCTAAGAAAGTGGCCCAAGGCCTGAAGTCACCAGCTCTTTTCTGATAAACGATCTCTGAAATAGCCACCATCAGCAGTAATACCAGAGATGCCATCGTTCTTACAGGACTAAACAGCAAAAACATTTGAATAACTGTAGGTGACACCAAGCTGAGAAATGTGAGCAGAATCAGCAGAGAAAGAATGTATCATCAAGTTGGAGGCTAGGATACAATACCCAAAAGCTGAAACCTGATACAGTGCAGCACTTTCTATTTGTTCCTTTTATTCTTCCTTCTAAAATGTATGTGGTGAAAGTATGAGGTGATAAAAGGCCAAGTATCTGTACTTCAGCAAGTTACAATGAACACAAGTGAAAAACATAGTATTACTGGAAAACCAGAAACATCAGAGAAGTGTGACAGAAGCATGAGTTATTAAGACCAAGGAGCTCATTCCTCCTTTCCTAATGCACTAGAAAGACATTGGTTATCTCAAAAGATATCCCATTTTGAGTGCTGCTCCTTAAAATATAGGGAAGAGTCAATAAGGAGGGGAAAAAAAACCAACCAACCAAACAAACAAACAAAAAAACCCAAGTCATTTCAGAAGCATGGTCAACAGGCAAAGAACCAAGATTTCTTTTTTTCGTCCTCTTCTTTTCCTGCAAAACAAAGCCAAACTGAGATTAAATTAAGGAGGTGCTAAGCATCATCCAAAAATATCCAACAAGGCAGTAACAGAAGAGGACATTCATCAGTTCTTCTCCGTACAACTGGCAGGAGGACAAGTGGTAGAAAGAATTAGGTATTAGAAAAATGAAAGTCTTGTTAACTGCAAGAGTGGTGAAGACCCAGCACAGGCTGTCTAGGGAAGATTAGAAATCAATATCCAAGGTTTAAAAAGAGGTTAGACACACTGTCAGCTTCTGGAGGCGAGACAGGTACACTTGATCTCACCTAAGAGCCTGGCAACATACTAAGTTACCTCCCAATGTCTTTTCCACATCAGCATTTCTGGGATTTTTTAATGCTTCAAGTAATTTGTCTCAATTATGGGATAACTTCATATATGAAAGAACATATCTGATATTAGCATTGGCATATGTTAACTGGTTCTCCCCCCACCCCTGTGGTTTTTTTAAATGGAAGACACTAAATTCAGTGAGAAATGAAATGTTTGTTATTCTTTTTCGCCCCATTTTGCTTTCTTGTCTAAGAGCTTAATGTTCTGGGTGTTTGTATCCTTTGGTTTATGTTTCCTCAAATAATTTTAGGAATAACAAAATACTTTGTAATTCTGCTCTAAGCTGACTGCAAAACCCATCTTTCTTGTTAATCATATGGTGCTGTTTTGATCGTGCCCCTTCTTTATTTGAGTGCATAAGGTGCCCAAAGGTTATGTACTAATTGATACTGTGCATCTGCTTGGTCCAGTGAGCAGAAGAAAAGTATCCACTTGCACCATGAGTCCCTTGTTCTCTTTACTCACTGGCATCTCTCTCTGACTTTTGGAAATCAATCCAGTAAGGCAGTCCCCAACCACACAACTTCTTCCTGAAGTATCTCCTACTGCAGGAAATATATCCTCACTACTACTACTACAACAACAACAAAACAAAAAAAAAAAAAAGAAAGGAGGGGACACTTGACAATATTGTTCTCCCACAAGATAAAATCCTGTCCTTTATTTGTAGTCTGGGAAGCAATTTTTGGATCACTGAAGGATTTTGCATTGCAAAACAAATTAGAATATCAGCATTTGCTAAAAAAATATTGACTTTGGGACCTGCAAGCAGAAGAAACACACGACATCCTTTCTGTTGCAAATATCAGCAGATCTTAGCTGTAACAACAGCTGAGCAGAAAAATTGTGATAAACAGAGGTTTTGGACAAACGACTCCAGTTTGGTGAGCTTACAACACTGCACAGGGAGCCAAGGCTTCCAGGTGCTGGGCCCACGGGGAAGCTGCGCAATGCAGGCTGGCACAAGGCTCAATCATCCAGTCAGTCACTGCAAGGTGGCCCAGCTTCCACCCTTGCAGCTCATTAGGTCCACAGCGACAAAGGTAAGATCCCTGCTTTCCAGGAGGGAAGAATACAGAACTGCAAACTGTCACTTTAAAAAGCAAATGTTTTAATTGCATTTTACTCCCAAGTAGGTGCAAAGCTATCTCTCCAGATTCCCCTCAAACCAGAAATTTCAACTTCAAACCCGGTGCTGGCCGAAAAGACCGGAGTTTATTGGTGCTTCAGAAAAGGAATGCAAACTCCTATCTATTTCCACAACCGGCTAAACACACACCTTTCCAGCAAGGAACATTACTGGGACCATTTTTGCTGTGATGGAGGCGTACTGAGAAAGAAGTATATCTACTTTTTCTAGAACTGCTTATTCCACACAGATTAAAATCACTAGGTGACATTTTTAATCAGTATTTCTATAGAGCATTGCTAAAATGAGAACATTAGCAAGTTCATTTACATTTGCAAAGTAAACCAATTTGAACAGTACTTGAGCACTAGCAAGTGGCAAGGATGCATGAAGTTAAGGGATTTTGCAGAACAAAAAGCTCTTGGGCACTGCACTGCCTTCCCTATACTCGCCTTTCTCCACATCACATTAGAGAAGACCAAGGTGTATTTCTTTCTATCCCACTCCTGTTAAAACTCAGATTAAACTCTCTCTTGTGCAGAGCAAGTACTCTTGGTGCATAATGAAAGAGAAGTTTGCATTTAGGATTGGAAAGCCCCACGCTGTGGAGGACGCTCCCTCCTGCTGCTGCCTGGTCTGCCCACAGGGACGCGGTGGGGCATTACCTTCTCCCAGGCCACCAATGTGCATGTAACTACCTTTGGTGAGAAGTGAGGGAAGATTAAGGCAATCGTTGCATTTCTTGGTTTCCAAAGTTGAGAAAAATCACACCATGATGACAAATCAGGTCCCCTGTCCCAATCAAATAGTTCAATTTTTTTCCAAGAAAATCTCATTAGCTGTAAAGCTGACAATTTACATTCCAGTCTTGAGTCCAGCCTTGTCTAAAACAACTCTAAAGGAAACACTGACAGAGCGCTAGCTGTAGCTGCAGCACCACTGGGTACTGCTTTAATAACCTCTTAATCGCCCACACAAAAACTCACATCTTATTTCTAAGTAAGTTGGTTAATTAAAAAAGGAAAAACACTCAGAGCTCCCCATTGTTTCTAAAGCTTTGTGAAATTAAAAGTACATTTTATTCCAGTTGAAGAACACAAGGATGCAAGACAGGAGCAAGTCTGGACGTGTGACAGTTCAAACTCATTTCACTTTAGATGATCTTGAGCTCTGAACAGAACACCCGTACCCTCTAGAAACGCTGCACTCTTACCCTTTAAAGAAAGGAAAAAGAAACACAATAGGACAAGATGTAGGAAATCTGCCACAGGAGGTTTAATTGCAACCATTTGTAACCTGCACTTCACCCAGATACATATCTTATTTTTTAAGCAGATATTCCTAATTAAGCAGAGGAAGTGGTTATCACCAAGTGAACAACTGGCAGAATGGGTTTATCAACACTATCTGATATAACAAAAGTAACCCGAGATATTGATCCAGAATTAGATGGCCATCACAAATTGCAAGACACCAGGACCAATTAGGGGACATGGAAGAAGGATGCAAGACACCAGGACCACAGCTCTTCCATGTGAATGAGGACTCAGCATGACCCCAATCGACTTTTGCCTGGGGAGGTGACAGGGTCTGAAATGGGCTATCTCATACATCCTCCAATATCACAATATCCCAGACCCACTGTGGTGTGCACCCGTATTCTCATAGCCCTTCGAGGCAGGGAATCCTACTGCCTCCCTAACCTAAACAATTTACCTGGAGGCAATATAGAGTCGATAATGGACATGGAATTAAATGAGTCTCGTGCATTGCAGGTTAACTGGCTATGCTATGAGGTCATCGTTCCACAGTGGAGATACCATTCCAGGCTATTAAGGTACTGCATGATTGTAGCAGACTTGCCCAAGTTCTAAGGAAGCCTAAGAATACACAAAAATTCATAGTCGGTCTGGTATTAAAAAAAAAAAAAAAAAAAAAAAAAAAAGCTTTACGATACGGGGATCCTGAACTAACCATGGTTTTGCATTAAGTGTATCAGCTTATGGGGCACAGGGCAGCAAGCTATACAAAATCGGAGCACTCCCGGCAATTTAAAAAACTAACAAACAAAAAAAAACCCGCCACACCCACATCAAATATACTAGTTCAAAGTAGTGCTGACACATCATCACAGTAGTGTTAGGGATAAGGCCCTTGGGGACAGCAGCATGGTGCTGTAACACTGTTCTGTGTTTGGGAAGGAGATCAGGAATCCTGCGCTGGGCCCTGTTTCACAGCACAAACACACCCTGCGTAACTCAACCTGCAGTTTCAGTCCACCCATCAAATCAAATAGTATTTTCCATATCTGCAACCATTTTCTTTTCACAATCTGAGGGTGACATATGGACGTTGAAGAGAGCTTGGCAATAAATCTAAAAGGCAGGTAAATGTAAGCACATTATTTGCAAACGTTAAGACTGAAGTACTGAGGAGTCTCTGGTCAGAAAAAGAATCAAGCCCTTCTGTCCTTCAGCCCCTCACTTTTATGTCGAAGAGTTACAATGCAAATAGGACCACGCCAGAAACCAGGCTCTGAAGCTCAAGCTAAATGCTCCTTGAAAACTTAAAATGAAAAGCTCACCAGTCTTACATTGTTTCTGTTAAGCAATGCATGCTGTGGTGTTGGCTCACGGGTGAAACAAATTGCTGCTGTAAGTCTGTTAAAAAGGAAAAAAAAGGCTACCATATGGTGCTGACTGCAGTATCTCTTAGCAGGTGAAATGCATCCAAAACAGTAGCTACCATACTTAATTATTGTGACAAATTCAGTGATTCAAGGTGGGCGTTTTTTTGTTTGGGTTTTTTTGGTTATTGTTAAATAGGCTAATGTGCTATCCCCACCCAGAAAAAGTGACATTGGGGATCACAGATGAGAGGAGAAACCACACACTTGCATGCAGATGTTTGCATCACCCAGAAAAGGAAAGGAGTTCAAGCACTGAGTTTGTGAAACTTAAGACAACGCAGGTCTTGGCACACCAAAGAAGGATGCACTAAGTAGCACAGGGTTTCTCGCACAACTCCCTTGACTTCCCTTACTATCTAACCTGAGCATCTACTGAAGTAACACCAGCACTAAAACCACATACGATACATGTACGCTGATGAAGAGGGTGAAGCCAGAGAGCGCCTGTCCAGACCACCTGAGAACCAGCTTACGCCCAATGCAGACATTATAAAAAAGCTTTGATGAATCTCATTTCCTCCTTCTGATGCACACTGTCGTGTCCCAAAGCACCAGAATGGCCGAAGAGATCTCAGATGTCAGGATAAAAGACACAGTGGGGCTGCTGCCCTCCCTGCACAAGGGTTTGGCTTCCCATGTGGCAGGCTGCACAGGATTTACTGAGCGCCGCCAGGCAGATAGACCAGCATCTGCAAACACAGTTTTGAAAATGTCATTGGAAACGGAAAAGGTTTCCCAGCCCCAGCAGTTCCCAGCGCTCACACATGCTTTTTTCCTCCCCACATTATCTCAGCCGAATTGTCAATACAGCTTGATGAAGTTAATCAGTAATTAGATATTTCAGAAGTATTTACAGTAAGATGATCTCAGGTTTATTATGTCCCAGATTATGCAAGGTACACACGCACATTGAATGTGAAAGCATGCCAAAGCCTCAAAAAATTACTTCAGTGTGGCTGTTGTCTGATCTTAGGGTCCATGATGTCTGGTACACTCAAATGAATACTTGGGCAGATGCGATTTCAACCATGTGTAAATGTAATTGTTGCTTTCACATTTCAGCATCTTGCCTTTAAGACCAAACCAGACAAACCGCGCCGCCAAACCCGAGACTTTCTGAACTCAAAAACAGGACTGAGGGTCAAAGCTTTTCTGCAAGCTTCCTTAGGGATCCTGTTGCCAGGGAAACATGGTCCCCATCACTAGCTAGCTGCCACATCCATCTCTTTCCGTTTTGAAGACTCACCTGCTCTGGACGTTCTGAATTAGTCAAGAGATAGAGGGAATACAGAGAGCACCTCTAAATACAAACAAGCATACAGACCAAGTGGCATATAAATCAATTAGCCCCACACATAGATGAGGAACATTTCCAAGTTATTTGCCATTTAGTGTAAAGTTTCAAGGGATACCAGTGGGATCCTCCTCAGCCACACCCGCTCTTCTCCAACTCCCCTCGCTACATTTCAGCATCACATCTTCCACGTACGTCATACATTTACAACAATCAGATTAAGTTATTCCAACAATCTGATTTACTCCCTTCATAACCTATGTTATTAAGAGTCAAAGACATAATTTTGTTTAACAGGAGAGGTCCATGAATAGTTTCCCCGAGTTCCTCATGCCCTGAATCATAGCTGTCTCAGCAGTATACCCACAGAATATTAACCTAATTCAAGTAACAAGAAATGCCCCTCTCCAATTCAAATAATTGAAAAGTCCCTGGGAAAGACCCAGAGATTTGATTCACTGTTTTTTCCCCAGAATAAACACTTCAGGTGAACACAGCTAATTATATTCACCATGAGCTGAGCTCCTGAGGTTACCACAACCCAACAGATTAATTGCCTTGATCATTTCATACCTACAAGTTATACTTTTTTTTTAATATCCTAAATCCAAACTCTTTAACATCTTGCAAAGAGGACACACAGATGCCCCCATGTATACACACATTTGAAGCAGTGATTAAGTAATTTCCTTTCCCTTCTAAAAGCCCCAATTTAAAATAAAACTTTCACTAGCAGAAAGAGCTAAGAACTTAACCAAGTTCAAAACCAGAGCTTGCATAATTTTATTTCATTATTAAAAAATTCTTTAATTACCAGGGTGTGGGTTTTTTCTTCCCTTCATAAGATCCTACAAATCTTAAGGGAAAAAGGTTTTTTGTGGTCCTTCCACGCTCTCACTAATTTGCTCAAAAAGCCTACAGTAATTTCCCTGAATAGCTTCCAAAATGAATCCCATAAAACAGCCTCTCTCACTGGAACTGTCTTATTTCTGGGTGAGTCAAAGGATCAACTCTTTACAGGGCTTATTTGGGAGAAAAAAAAAGAACACCAAAAAACCCACACATACCCAAACAAAAAACTGTTTGTAATTTTAAATTCATAAATACACATTTTAAAGCATGCCTACCCCGAGCTGCAGGCATCTTTCTGTAAGTTAGAAATACACCAAAAAAAACCCAAACAATCAATGCAGCCACAGCAGCTATTCCTCACCTTGGAAACGAAAGTCTGACCAGAAGTAAATTTGAAAAGTAACAAAATACAACCTTGCCAAAAATACTGGCCATGAACTATCTACAACTGATACATACAACTGATCTTTGGTGGCAGGGAGGCATCTCCAAGGGAAACCAGAGCTCCCTGAAAAGGTCACCACATCCCACACCAGCCTCAGCGTGGGGACCGATATGCAGCGTGTAGCTCAGTGCCTGTTTACAGCAGTAATTAATACGAGCTTGAAGCACAGAAAATGCAAGTCAGGAGTCTCCATAGCCAAAAACGTGGGGTCACAAGCCCTGGCCAAAAGAAGCCATTCCTTGCAAGAGCTGCTCGCTGCGTAGCTGGCAGCGCAACATTCCAGCATCATCCCCGGGTGGCAAATCCCAGATGACAAACTCCCCACGACAGCAGCCTGCGGACTGCAGCGAACTGCACCGCGGAACAAGGTGAGGCAGCCCACGCCGAACAGGCTGCAGCTCTGTTGGCCTCAGCTGCAAGGAGAGTTAACAAAGGTTTACAAAATGCTCCCGCCAGCCTCAGCAAGCGTCATCGGCAAAGATGGAAAAGAGAAAGAAACAAAAGATCAGATTAAAATGCCTGATCTTACAGTCTGAAGATCGAATTGAGGTTATGCCTAGTGAACAGGGAAGAATAAATAAGGGTCTGTTGATCAAAACTAGTTTCTGTGAATATGATGAGGGAAAACAGGTGGCTGAAAAAGGATGAAGAAACATCATGGGAAAACAAACAACAGAAGAAGGTTTCATAGATACCATCTACCATGGGCTGGATGTCACTGGTGAGACTTTGTCCAGCGGTTTTATTTACCTCGAGGATCCCTGCATCAGTTCGTTGCAGCACTGCTACCACATCAGTCAGACTCCCAGCACAGAAATGGAACCTTTTTCTACTTCACATGGGAGTCTTCCCACTTCTTTTACATTTACTTTTTTTCCACTTGTTACCAGATTTTTAATCCAGCATACAGATTTACACCAAAAACAAGACAAAATCCAGAAAATGGTTGCTGTAGCCAATGCACCAGCTGAAAGCTGTGTCAGGAACTAAACAGGCTCCTCAGCTGAGACCACTCATGCTCACTGCATCGCCTGTCTCGCCCTCAGACACATTGTTTGCTTCCATTGGGTTTGTGCAAAAAGATCACCTATTGCTCTAAACAGAACTAAGCAGCCTTATTATTTGACAGAATAAGACATTTCTGACCAATACCTGAAGACAGGGGACTCTCCTAAGTTTTTGTTAAGGTTGTTCTGCTAGCTACATTATTTCTGTTGCAGAATAACCCAGATTATGAACTCCTTTTCTGGTGCATCTCAACAAACACAATCTCAATATTTAGCAAAAATTTCCTCCTATGCTCGCTATGATGACCAAACGGTCTGATGCCTTTGAATTCCTGAACCAGTTTAGCTATTTAATGCATTGTGGAGACACCTTTTAAACCATCAATTCCACTTAACACAAATGGAGGTTCACAAACAACTGCTCACTCTAGGTGCATAGGCCGATAAGTTACCGTGAACTGGTAAAAGGCAACCGAAGTGCTGTGAAAAAGTCTATCTCATCACCTGGTCACAGGCACCCAGAGGGGACTGTGTAACAGTATCAACGTGCCGTCTCCATACTTCTACAGTCTGATGATGTGTAACATGCTTTACTCCTCAGAGCTCTCTTACCACAGCCTTTTCCACAACCCCCCCTAGAAAGGAGCATTAGCTATATAACCAGCATTGGTGTGTACCCAGTGCTTCCCAAGCTGCACACTTCATTTATGGAGTACACGAAGGCCAAGCCACAAAACAACAGACTAAAAAAAAAATGCGTTACCTGAGCCAGTAAAGCTACTAGCTAAAGCAACTGTAGGAAAAGTCTGAATCCTACACATCTTTTAGAGCCAGCTGGTCTCCTCCCCACCTCTAAAAGTCACTAAAATAGCCCTTATAAAGGAGAACATACCACATGAGAACAAGTCACCTTAACTAAAGCGACAAAACTAGGAACAAAACAAGGATGATTTCTTCTAATTGCAAGTGGACAAACAGGTGCTTTGCATTCCTGATTAGCTCAATTCAGAACACATAATTTGTCAGGCTTGGATTCAGGATTATCCCACCAACACCCCACACATGTTCTCCTTCTCATTTAATCTGTCATATAATCCAAAATGACCTGTAAAACTTTAAAAAGCCATGCCAGTGATGGTAGATCAAACCATAAAGCCAACCAAAGTGTAGAACAGTCTAGCAGAGAATATCCTTCCTAAAGGCTAACAGTAAAACCCCAATTCCATTTTGTAGGGAAGCGAGACAACCACAGAAGAATTCTCTAACAGGAAGGGCAAGGTTGACCTCACATACTGGGAGTTATGGCCAGTCTCAGACAGTGATCCATTTTCCAAACACTTAATCCACCAGTCCAACCTTAAATATGTTATCCAGAACGATCATACTTGACCAATATTGAAAGTCAAGCCACTCACTGCGGTAAACTCTTGATCCAATTCCAGCAATTCCACGTGAGTCCTGAAGCATCACTAGTACTGTGAGATGCTTAGCAGCAATCTCCCGTCTGGAAACATGAGATCACATTTCAGTTTTGACACGGCACACATACCAGCACATTGTCGCTCTATGCTTCATCTAGACTTGGGTGAATAGATGGAGCATGAATTTACCACACCACAATTGCTCCAACAGCAGCCATCAGATTTCAGAACAACCCCTGAACAGGCTTCATTCCGCCCAGTACGCCTGCAGTTAAATCTAAAGCCCCAGAATCCAACAGCTTACTTTTCCACAAGCAGACTAAAGACTGTGTAGCTAATGCTCTAAGGGACAACTCAGTCTTCTGTAATTTAGCCCCAACAGACAATACAGTTTGATGAATTGGTCAGAAAGATTTCCCCATTAATCTGAGGTTCTTCCAAGAGTTCAATGCCCAGAGCAGACTATCTTTGACAAACTCCCAGTCCATGCAAAGAGGAAAGCGGGATGCTTTACCCCTAAGGGAATGAGAAGTTAGAGTGAAGACTATCACTAGGCATCTGTGGGTTGAGCAGAGGGGTGAGGCAGGGACACACAGAGCTTGCAAATACAAGACGACCAGGAGCTTCATCCCCAATTAAAATATTAGACAGCTGAAAAACTCAGTAACCATCAGTCTTGTCTTTAATATAATGGACATAACCTTAGAATCTCTGACCACAAACAACCCAGCCTCTCAAAAATTTACTACAGGAAAATGCATTATTAAATCAAATCTGAGCATGGCTGAGAATCTCAACTCTCTTTGTTCCCTGATGCTGCAAGGATGCTTCTGGGCAGGGGGTGGAGGGAAAGGGAGGGGTGTTATGAGCAAGCCGGCTCAACTGATTTCTTGTAAATACCATAAAAATGAACACTTGACCATAATCTATGAATTGGATATACAGAGAGAAAATAATTCTTAAAGAAATGAGCGCTTTTAAGTGCTTCTTGAGCATCGAACTGAAGAAAACATTTATGATTTTTCCATCATGTTGTGAAGCATCATGTCAGGAGGGATCAACCACATAAAATTATTTTGTGACAATACATGTAAATGGTCTTAACATTCTCTGTCCCTCTAAAGCAATAGCAAAGACTAGCCAAGCCATCTGAGAGTTCAGAATTGTAATAGGGCCTTTGAAGAGATTATTTGCAGACTAATCCTATATTTTCTCATGGAAGCATTCTACAATTTTAAGTACCATATTCACACGGCACATTTCGCCTTCCAAAATTACCTCTGAAAGAGCCAGTGAAAAATTATACACTGCGTAGACAAGCATATATCTAAATGATATGCATGTCTAACAGAAACAGATTATTTTCAAGGGGTCCTAAACTCAGCTTTTCCATTTGTTCGTACAACCGCACGCAATAATAATTTATGTATAAGAATCTATGCATTTCAGTCAGATACACACAACTGCTAGGGTTTTCTGTTTGCTCATTCTTGCATGTTTATATAAAAAATAATAAAAACAAACACATCTTTAAAGGTATTACGTTTGGGTTTTTTAAAATCTGAAAAAGAATATATTTACAATCCTCATAATGCTGAAACACCTTTAAAGAAGAGATACCTATCAGAACATGGAATTTTAATGATAGTTGCTTGAAAGCAATCACTGCGAGATGTCTTCAACACATCTTCATTACGCATCCTATGCGGTGCCTTTCCCACTGAACTCTATTTTCTTTATTCCCCACCTATGATTCTCAGGAATTCAGGCTTCTAACCTTGATCTTTTAAGATGTCATCCAAGTCAGATGTCTCAAACAGCAACTGGTCAAAAGCGTGAGTCTCCCAGTGACATGTTCAAGCACTTCAACGTACCCCACGCTACCACTGAAGCAGGAAATAGTCTAAAGTAACCCACAAAGTATTTTTTTGATTTAAAAAAAGAAACCAAAAAAACAAAAACGCACACATGCACACACAACCACCTTGTTAGGATGCAAAGAACTGGTTCTCCAAATCTTGCTTTAAATGACAAGAAGAAACTAAGAAACCAAGAAACTAAGATACAAGACTGGCCTGATACTTAGATCAACCCGAAAGAAAATCCTACTTGTCACCACAGGAAATTTTCCTGATTGCCTGTTTAAAAAGAAGCCTGTTTCTTATCCAAGAGTACCAGCAGATAATGAGCGAAAGTGGTTACGGGTTTAGGAAATCTTCAGGCAAGCTGCAGAGGAAACTGTTGGGATCCTGCTTATTCCAAAGCTCAGCCATTTCATCAGCCAGTGGAGAGCGAGCCGTGCTGTGCAGCACTGCATTACAAGCAGTATGCTTTCCACTGGTTTTGTTTGTTCCTAATGAACTCCCAAGTAATAACACCACACTGGAAATACATTGGGGCAGCAATAAAAATCTGTAGTTGCATTCTTGTATCTTTGTAATGCCTGAAAACATCCAGATTGAGCAGCAATAACTTGCTAGAACTTCAACTGAAACAAAGGGGTTTCAATTCACAGCTGCCCTACTTGGTACAACAAGCTTGAGAGAGTCCTGTACCTGCAACAAACTTCATGAGCCACAGGGGTCATAGGACAGGGTGAGGGAGAGGCAAGACTGACCTTGATTTCATCTGACTTCATGGATTTGTTAACGTCCAGTCTCACTGAAGATAAAACATTTAAAAAGAAAACATATGTGAATATGAAGCAGTTTTAGCAAGCCAGGTGTATTTATACACAGCACATAATTGCTAGAACTACAGAAGTACTCTGGGATGGATACGAGAAGGCTGCCTGTATCCCTACCACTGTAAGGCAAACCCAAGGTTATGAAAGCTGGAGAACACAAAGAGCATCTCAAATCAACTTGAAATATCTCCCTCTCTCTCTCCCCCCCCGAACCTTCTTCAAAGCTGCACCACATCGCATTGTACCAGAAAGCCAAACATTATTATTTGTTTCACCAGAAGACAGGTAAAGAACAGAAGAGAGCAAGCACCATCACAGTGGGCTGAGATGAGTCACATCATTGTGCTTATGCCACTGCATCGCACCTCAAAAGCAAACACGCAAAAACCACAGAGCAGCTACAGTTCCTCGCCCAGATTTCCTGTCCACCCTTCTGTTTTCATCTTGGCCTCCATACTGTTCACAGTAGTCAGTTGTATAGAATTATGCAGAAAAATCATTTATTTTCTCTACATTTTAGTGCCACAGTTTCTAAGATGGGAGCAGTGTTGCCTCCCTTCCCCACAGAGACATTGTCGGCCTTACTCTCCCGTTCCTGCACATACCACTGACACTGTCCTGGTGCTGGACAGATAGGAGAACACAGATGACCTGACTCACGGAATACAGCTGCCTTTAACATCTTTTCTAACACAAAGAAATTAGATTAATCTCATATCAAAAGTGAATGTCATGTTCAAAAAGCCAAGGCTTTTCTCCAATAATAAGCTTGTACCTGTAAACTGTGGCACAGCAACACAAGGTTTTATTTTCTTTTGTGTTTTACCACAGAGAGGGGAGAAGAATTTAGTTTCACTGCCCCATCCATGGTGCATCCCTGATCGTTGGGTCCTTATTGAAGTAAATGACTTTCAGGTGCAACAGCAGGAAGAGTCTCCAAAGTGGCTTTCAATAACTTATAAAAAAAGAAAACAAACAAAAAAAAAAACCCCACCCACCCAACTCACACCACCTTCTAAATTTTCTTTGTGTGAGAAGTGGTGCATTAGATCGGATAAGGGATATTAAATAGCCTTTAAGTCTGACAGCAAAGAACAGCTCTAATGGGAGTCCCAAATTGTGCTGCTAGTAATATACTGTACTTGCAAAACAGTAACATCAAGATGCCAAAACAGTGCCATGACCTATATTTCCTGCAAACCAATTTTCTTCTTTGTAGGGTGGATGGAGAGAATCCAACTGCTTTTTAAGTTCCTTTTCTTTCTGCTGGAACTATGCCTTATCATACACGTTCTTCCTACACCGAACCTTTCTATGGCCCACAGCATTTAAAGCATGAATTATCTACAGTCTATTTATGTAGTTATAAACAATAAATACTGCAAAATCATGTTTAGGCTGCACTTACTGGATAGGAACTGAATTCTTTATGTATTTCCCTACTTTTAAAAGAAGCCAAATCCCTTACAGGGGAATCTTAAACAGAAGAACAACATTACAGAGGAACAGAGGTCACATTCTGAGGAATTTCTGTGGATTCATTATTGATGGAGTATAGCTTAGCTGATACTGTCAGAGCATGCAAGTTCAAACCTTAGCATTTCCACCCTCAAAATTACAAGCTTCCCCACTGTCTATACCTTTTAGTACTGCAGCTTTTTTAAACAGTGTAAGCAGGGGAAACACTAAGCTTAGGCTGTAGTGACAGGCTTACCCGAGCTTCTAGTCAGGAGGCACCCAAAAAAATCCACTGCTAGCGCAAGGCAAAACCATCACTAAGGACCGAAAAGACTGGGAGACAGAGCTGTTTTGTCCCATCTCCGAGGGTCGCTGCTTGGGTTTTGCACACACGTAGACAGCCAAATTTCCAACATTCATATTTATTAAAGTGAGACATTTACTCTTTCAGGTACTCCCACCCTACAGGAAAATTGTATCCTTTAAGGAGGACATTAAAATCAAGACAACATTTTTAGAAGAAAGGAGGTATCTCTGACAACTTAGACTCTCACTGCCTTGTGACACCCCTAAAAATTCCATTTTTGCCTCAGTAGGAGGAACTTCATCCATGTCTTGTACAGACACACTATGCTCAGAGTGGTCAACAAAACACCTGAAAGGATTTATGATAAGCTTGTTTTCACCACCCCAGCCCCCTTACAGGTGTCCTTGCCAAATGCAAACACTCTCCCTCAGGCAGGAAAATTTGGAAACAGAACACCTGATGCAGCTTTTATTCCAAAATTGTCTCACGTGTGTTGAGTGTCAAAAAGAGCCATGTTGTGCCACAGCACCCGCTTGTCTCGGGAAAATTGAAATCGTTCAGTGTCTAACACTTTGAATGATTTCCCAACTTCTCACTTGTCCCATCTGCTCCTCTCAGTTCGTTTTGATTTGTTTTAGCCTTTGTGTCTGCAGTGGCACCAACAAAACTGCAGCATCACTGCAAGATCCTCTGCTATGGAGCAGTGCCAAGTTAGTCTCAAATTCAGCCTCCTCCAAAAGAAAAACACCAAAAAACAAGATCACTGCCCAGGTCTGTTTTCTCTCCCTTCCTCCAAAATATGCACAAGCAGCTATCTAACTTCAATGCTGAGATCTAAAATAATATGCCACCTATAAGACAACCAACATTAAAATTATAAATCAGATGTCCACAGAACACAGCAAAGCATGAGAGTGCCATATCTCAGTCCCAATTTTACTGTACTAGTTGGCCCAATTAGCTAAGGTATTAAGTCAAAATTACTTGAGTTCACGTAGCATTTTGTTTCTTTGCTGTTAGCATGGTATTTATAGGACCTTTAAGGCAAAAATACCAGCCGCTTTCCAACATTTAAGAAACTGGGATTCTGAAACCAGACACAGAACTTTTAGTTAGGTAGGAAAATTGACAAAAACAGTAGGTGAGATATACACATGAAAGGGTTGGGGTTTTTTTGTTAAGACAGTGCACAAGGTAGGCAATCACAGTGCTCTCCCTGAACTTAAATACAGCCAGGATACATCCACCCAGGGTTTTGAAAAGGGCCTTAAATACGATGGAAGAAAGATGCTACAAACAAGCACATGGGGAAAAAAAAAAAAAACACCAAAACCACCACAATCTGCCCATTCAAGTCTCCACTGAAAAAGACTCAGCTCTGACTAAGCAGAACCTTAACAAAAGAAACTAAAAAAACCCACACTCACACACTTGTTCATCTTCCCACAGGCTTAATGTCAGTGATCACCAGACTAATGAGGGCCCACAAAGACGCAGGTGTACCCGTGAGAAGGGAATTAATCCAAGACTCACTTCTGAGCCACTGAGGACTGCATACACAATACTGAACAGAGAAAAACAACTGATGAGGAACAGCACTCACAGCTCACACTCCCAACTTGTGTTCAGTGTCACTGCGAGCATCATGCTGAAAAGAGCTCAAAACTCTAAGACAACTGTGGTCTCAAGTTGCCTTAGGTTTACTCTAAGGAAGGTCTCCAGCTCAGTGAAAAAAAATTTTAAACCTTCTTCAAGTGCAAAGTACCAAACAACACAAGTGACTCAACATGTGTCTTGGTTTGGTATTTGTCACCAATGTTCAGGATATATCAGGTAACCACAAACTTCTGCTTTAGCTTCAGTAAAGCACACAGCGAGTGTACCAATACTTACCCGTACTTGGCACTGGCTCCACTATGCTGAAGCATTTAGCTAGAATTTCTTACAGTAGCCTCAGTGGTATATTTTTTCCCCAGTGTTCATTCCTTCCTTCCGGTGAAGCTAATGAAATCTAGCGTTACAATTCAAAAGACGTATGGCTATACATCTTTAAAGAGAAGTCGCTAAACACACTGCTGCTGCAGCATCCTGAGCAGCCAGTCACAAAATTAGCTGGTCCTGAATTCAGGGAACGTCGCTCAGTGGTCATTGGGGAGTAAATGAGGCAGAAAGCAAGTTAGCCAGGCAACTGCAGAGCCAAGAGCCCAATCAGATGTGGGAGCTGCAGGGGAAGCAAAGGTGAACAGAACTAGAGAGCCAGCATCCGACATTTGCAAGGTAAAATATGATGTTTGCAACTAACATGCAGAAGTAGGAAGAGAAATCTCACTGGCAAAAAAAGGCTGGCTGTTTCATAAACTGCTCTTGTGAAATTCTTTGGAAGGCTGACGTGCACATCAGTGAGCATGTGTTCATACCGCTTCTTTGATAAAGGGGGGAAAATAAATCAGGATACATATCAAAAGAATGAATTAACTAGCTTGGATGGACATGCCACTCTCCTTCAAAAAGCACAATTGCTCCAATCTCTGTTCCTATCCGTTGACATCTACTGACAGGTAAAAAATGCTATTCCATTCCCTAATTTGTACTTTTGAAATAAGGGCTATATGATCTCCTTGTCACTGTGAAATGTACAGCATAATTCCAATGATGAAATCTTAGTCTGTTACTGATGTTTTCCACAATATACTGAAAGAAAAGTCGTCAGCCAAACATCTCCAGCCAATTGCAAAATACACTATTAATGAAATTAGAGTAAGAGGAACCTTCCTGTATGGCTCTTTTATTAAATAATTCCAAGCAACTCCATTCCACCACTACAGTATCTGAACTTTGCCTTTGAAATGTTGCCATGTGTAAACTTCACTGCGTATCTGCACTTGAAGTGATAATCTGAAGGCAACAGAGTCTGTAATAAGTGAAATTATTAATAAACTCCACTCCAGGTCCTCCCACTAACAAATGTCATTGTACCCTAGAACCCTGCACAAGGTGACATTCTTGCTACCAGATTAATATTTTATTTCTTCAAAATTTGTATACAGAAAGTTAGAGGAACGGACAAGCATTTCCACAGAAAAAAAAAAACTCTTTCAAAGTAAGACAGCCATTTAGAATTAAAAGTACTTCCTTGGTCTCCAGAATGAGAAAGAACTGATCAAACTATAACCTGCAGGACCAACAGTGATACTCAGCCTACATCATTCCTCCACATGGGAAGAATGCCCAGTCTCCTGTGAGAAGGAAAGAAAAAAATGCCTGCTCACTCCGTATCACCACCATCAAGGAACTGTTCAGTCAGAAGAGTGACTTGCTCAAGGAACTGGTAACGGTACACGTTCCTTTTCATGTCTAGGTAACCTGTGCAAATCTGGCTCAAGCTGATAATGATCAAACCCAATTACAATCTGACAGCTGCTCAGTGGCTTATACAGTGTTGCCCACTCTTAAGATTTTATCGCAAGTCTCATGATATTTAGTATTCTCCTTAAGACCTAATTCCTGAAGTCAAGCAATTACCCAAGATTCTCCACTTTCAATAAAAATGAATTGGAGTTTCCATCCCATGAGCTTGGAACAAAGCTTTAAACATGACCTAAACGCCATATAATGGTTTCTAAACTCAAAAAAAGCGCAGATTGTTTAAATTTGCAAGATTTTTAAACTGAAAAGTTGTTGTTTCAAAGACTAAGTCAGGAGCTGGAATGGTTGTTTGACAGAGCTGCACATGGATCATATTGCTTCAACTTCCGGTGCTCAGGATAGACCAGCATCCACTATCGCAACCAGCGCATTCGCGGCCCGTGGAGGAACAGGTTGGAAGAGTAGGACTGACCGGTCTTTGAGGTGATTCACTTGGCCCTCATGCTGACACACAGCATGCCTCCCTCGGCAAACCTCATCTGTCCTTGCTCTCCTTTTAGGGAGCACATTCACTGTCCAAGTTCTCATTTCAACACTTTATACCAGGACACTGTTTACTTTTTTGGGTCACTTTACAAGCTTCTTACAGCTGTACAGCCAGATACACATACACGTAACAGAAGAACAAGCTAAGAACAAACAAGTCCAACAGATAGATCATTACATTATCACACAGCAAGTGTAGAGCATGTATGACTAAAGAAACAACAGGCTTAAAACAAAGTCACTGGTTAAAACTACAGCAAAATGAATCACCTGCACAAGCAGTTACTTCAGTTTTCTACGCCTTTGCAACACTGAGAGCCTTGTTAGAACGGAACATCTTTCCTCCAATCCTGATGCCTGTCTCTTAGAAACAACTTCTGCCATCTCCCATACTCTAGTCCAGCTCAAACACCTTTAACTCAAGAGAAACCCGGATGACAGCAGGGGAGAGGAGATGGTGTACTATCCTACACTGGCTTTTGGCTAAGTTCTTCACCTACGCGTAAGAAAGCCCTTCTGGCTCGGAGCAACGGGCCAGCTGGCCCTTTATTCAGTAACCTTGACTCTTTGGCAGTCACCAAGAGCAGACACATATTGCGATAATTCATCAGAACACATTTCCAGCCTCCAGACATTTGTGAACCTGGCATTTCTACATCAGAAGCAGTATCACCACATGCATTAGTCCTCAGTTCTACCACAAACTTTTCCAGAAGATTGCTTGGTTTGTGTAAGCTTGTAGCACCAACATTCCAAGGCAGTGATACTTCCTGCACACCACCACCTTGTGTGAAGTGCCTTACTTGTTCTGTATCTGTTGCTTGCTTGTTTCATGCAACACACTTCAGTTAATTTACTGGAAAAGACAATTCCTTAGTCAGTTCTCCGTACAGTTTTAACAGGTCTCTATCATAAGTGCTCTCTTTTCCAGGCTAACCTTCTGTTCCACTACCTCTCTTTTATGCTGGGGAGACATGAAAGCTTTGGCTAGTGTAGCTCAATCACACTCAGAAGATAGACAATCAGCTAAAAATCTCTCACTTCTGTTTCTGTAAAACAGTTCTTGTCTTCCTAACTTAGTTATCCAACCCAAACCTAGCATTGCAATCCAGAACCTTTAAAAGCAGGATACTTACCTAATTACTCCAGTTTTCTTCCATATTATACTTAGAAGACACGACTATACAGAATTCAAATTACATAGCTCAGAAGGAAAATTAGACACCGATGACTTGTAAATTGAGATCTCTCTGGCTTTGGATCAGGGAAACCTTTAGGTCCACCACATCAAACCAGCAGGCAAAATTTTGGTCATGCAATGAGAAAGACAGTAACACTTCAACCCTGGCCTGCTGCAACAGCCAAAATGGTGAATACTCACTACAACCCTTCTGCTTTCTTTCTGCCTATACTTGATTCCTAAGAGGAACCTCAAATATGCATAATAAAAACTGAAACATTTTAGACACTAAGCACAACTGACCTTTACGTAAAACTATTCTATTTCAATAATGTGTAAGAAATAATGCATTAGCATCCAACATGTTTGTTATGCTTTGTAAAGATAGTGGGGATGCTGAAAAGCTTTGTTTTTTTCCAGCAGTATGTCTTTTCATAGCTCTAAGCCAAGTAATACGTATGCTGCACCAAAGTGGGATTATGATTTCAGAAGCTGGTGATCCTGATGTCCTGATACCAGGACACACATTTTTCCAGACTCTCACACACAAGTTACAATTACATGTCCACTAATCACAGGGCAACTGTTGGAAGTTCATTTGTACGGATAACTGCTGTAGAGAACTTGTGATTTAACTGAAATGACACCAGCATCAGCAATAAAGAGCACACTCTCAACCCTAACCCAGGCTTGACTCCAACTCTACACAGTTCTCCTGTGGAACAAGCCACAAAGCCTCTTCCACATGAAAAATATTGAACTAATATAATTTAAAGCATGAATTTAAGCTCATTTGAAAGGCTGCAAAACCACGTGTAGGCATGATTACTTCAAAAGTAAAGTTGCAATTTTCAGTTTAGCTTCAGCTAACTGAAGGCATTTAAAAATTAAATCTATGTAAACCAGTCCTAATCCAAAAGACGCTTCCGATAGGGGCCTGTACCAGTTTAACAATGTAGGAAAAAATAAATCAATTTAAAGTGAGACTTGTTCAGTGGTCATGTACATCTCAGACCTATGACTGGAGGGACTTTGGTCTATTGACAGTAATCACACACTTTCACACAAGCCCGACATCATCTCTTCATTCACCAGACAAATAAAATTTCACATTGGAAAACAATAATGACAACAAGTTAATATTTTCAGTAATAAGTTATCTTCACAAAGAGCACTTGACCTTCGTTGTAATTTCCACACAGCTTGCAGTAAGCCACCTGAGTGTGTATAAAATGTAATGAATAAAGAAATATTAAAAATGATAGAATGTTATTAAAGTAGGTCACAATTCAAACAGCACAATTACTGAAAAAATGATATTTGAAACTACATCACTCACAATCCTTCTCACACTGGATGAGCTACTCTATAATTTATTTTGCCTAACAACAGCTTCTGTCCATATTCTCTCTCTCTTTATCCCCGAAGACTCTATTAATGCAGCCCACTGTGCCGCATGACAGCATAATGCCCACATGAGGCATGAAATGTCACAGATCACAGCTTTACACCTGGCCAACATAATATATTCATCAAATTCTTTCAAGCAGTGGAAGCATTTGTTGTTATTTTGTGGGTCAAGCCACACAGAGGCAGATGGAATGGGCACTTTATTTACATGTGAAGTCCCTAAGCCCATTCACTTTATTTACGATGGACAAAATCTGGCCTTAGTCATCAGAGAAATCTTGGACCAAAGACATTGTTATTTTACAAAGATAAGGAAGAGTGGTTTCCTCTGAGGCTTCTGGATGGCAACGAAGATTCATTTTGTTCCTTAACATTACATTGCACATTCTCTGAACACCTTAAAAAGCTTCTGGATGGCAACGAAGATTCATTTTGTTCCTTAACATTACATTGCACATTCTCTGAACACCTTAAAAAGCTCAGAGCTGGGATTTTGATTCGCACCCTAGGAGGAGATCAGCGTAATTAAGACCCACCTGTATGTTAAGGCAACTCTGACAGACAGTAACAGAATGATGAGACTCTCCCCAGCACTCGCAATTGCCCCTGCGAAACCCCACAAATTCTGTAGAAACTGCACCATAAGCCTGCGTAACACAGCTTGGAGTGGTCAGCTCTTTACTTTTAACTAGAAATTCCAGACATGTGGATGTACATACTGCCTTTACCCATTCTTCCATAGACTACAAAACAATCTGCACTGTCCACAAATATATGAAAATGTAGAAACGAAATCCTTGGATGCAAAATGTATCACTTCATACATTATGTATATTTTCAGTGATTTTGAAACAGCATTTGAAATTATTGACATTGATGTTATCATGAGAGTTCGGGGGGAAACTTCTATATAAATAGCAAAAATCTTTGCTATAAGGCGAGTATTAACCCTGTTATCTTTTAATTATCTGTGTTGCAGATGAGTATTAGTGACGTAGGTCGTAGCTTAGAAGCATAGCCTCCTTATGTTTCAGCTTGCAGGAAAACAAAATCTCAGGACAGGACTTCCAATAGAAAAGAAAAAAAAAAGAAGTATCTACTATTACATTGCTCTTCATATTTTGTTAATAAAATTATATATTAAAGTCTGTATGCATATCTTATTTTATCTCTCAGCATCTGCTACTGCTTCATGACCTCTACGACAGACTGCAAGCACTTTGATAAATGGACTAAAAGGTAGCTCAGTAGATACAGAGCAATCCTCCAAGTTCCCAGAACCGTATTTTGACTGAATCACAAAAACCACACCATCCCTAAACCTCCAAAATAACATGAAGCCTCTTCTCCCCCTGAGAAGTATACTGCCATCCGACTGCTTTTCCAGCCTGAATACCAAAAAGCACTGATACTAAAACGCATTTGTAACCGGACAACAACTTTTTACAGCAAAGAGGGGCTTTTTTTTTTTTTTTTTTAGAAAAGATTCAAGTTCAGAGAGCTAAAAGAAAAACCATGATTATAGAGAAAAAAAAATATTTTACACATCAACTCCTTTCTCCTGAAACACCAGTTTCGGAAAGATTTCTCATGTTTACTATTGACAGGTGATTCTTCCATCCACTAGTCCTCATAAAACAGGGGAGAGAACGAGCACACTAGAGCTCAGGGAAGGAGAGGGAAATATGCCATGGCCAACCTGAACTGTAGAGGGACTTCTCCATATGAAGACCATAGTTATGTAAACTGGAATTGAGCTTTGATGTGTTCTCTTGGGTGGGGGTGGGGGAAGCACCTTATTAGTCCCAAAACAAGCAACTGCAACGACTTCTCATTGATGCAAGCGCTATAAAGACCACCTGGAGTTACCAAGGTGCGCCATGTCATATAATACCCAGCCATGATAACTAAGGTTGATAGCGTTTAGAAGAACCTGCAACTAATAATAAGCATGCAAAGACATTACTGCTAACATGAGAAACTTCACTTCCAGGGAGGGGAGGAGCAATGGTATAAAAGCACCTTTACCTACCACTCCACAAAAAGGAAGTTAAGTAGAAAGGAAATACCAAGTAATGCTGAGTGTCTGGATTTCTTTTCGGCTTAGCAGGTCAAGGTGAAGAAAATGCCTGGACATGTGGAGTTGCAAGGCAGGTGTGCCCAGAGAGCCCTGAGCCCGTGGGAGGAAAGCACACTGACCAAAGCAACACATCCTGAAGGAAGGCAAAGCATGCACTTCATCCTCATGACGGATTGAAAGCTCAGGCTTCCAAATGAGATGTAAAACACAGCCCTGACCATTCATCGTCATTAAAGATCCCATGACAATTCTTGCAAGAGTAAAAATGTTAACTAACATGTCCTGGCCAATATCCAACTCGGATAATTGCATTCTGCTTCCTAAATTCCCCTTGCAGTTTCAATTGGATTAGTTTTTCTTCATTTCTCTTCCCTAAACCCCTCCTGCATAATGTTTCTAGCCCAGAATGGCTGCTGTATTCCACTCCAGAGGTGCGTGAATTATCAGTGTTGGGCAATCCCAACATATATTTTGTATACTTTAGTCAGAGAAAATGCTCTGTGAGCTGGAGTAATACCCTCACCTCTCACTGAGGAGCATTTAACTTTTCAAATGAGAAATCCCACTGATGTTAGTAAGATTTTTATTTTTTTTTCTAAAATATTGCCCCGCAAGGAAGGGTAAGGATACCAAACCCAGCCTCCTGCCAATTAGAGAAGTTCTTCACTGGGCCATATCCTCAGCTTAAGGAATTAGATGCAGTTGCTTTGACTTCAGTAGAAGTCTGCTACATTAAAACAGGAGTAAATATTCATACAGTATTTTTCCATTAAGTCACTCATGTTTAAATGTTGCAACAATCAAAGAAGTTGGCTGTTGAATGCATCAATCTGTGGATATGAAAGAGGAGTATTGGAACGTATTCTCCACGCTTTTAACAGGCTTGCACAATCTTCATGCTATTTTAAAGGAAAGTTGGAGGTTCTTTAACTTGGCATACCGATGAAAAATGAAAGTGCTGTGAAATATGAATCTCCTGTTGTTTGTTATGTGTACTCTACTGTAAGTACTCACAGTACTATGGAGGTAAACTGGAAAGTCCTGACCCAATGCATTTTACGAAACAGGAGGAGCAAAGGTGATTTATGTGCATAAAAGCAAAAAATGACAACCCTTTGCTTTCCTTGTAGAACAATCCCAAAACGATTGTCAAGACTGCTTAGGTTTTTCACCCTCTGCACTTCCTGTAATAGGACCATTTTATCCAACATGCTGTTTTACAGACACTGTGTAAAGGGTAATTTCCATCTGCTATCCAGGTTACTCAGTACTTTTCACTCCCTCTTCCAAGAGCTCTTAGCAACATCTGAGAATGGCTTGTTTTCACTTCCAGCCTGCTTCTGCATCCCTGGTAAAGCATAAAACCACAAGCACGACACCCACTTCTTTCTTTAGAGCTCTGATGGCAGAAGGACATCCTTTGGGCCACGAAGATGATGGGGGGGCTGGAGCACCTCCCCTGTGAGTTCAGGCTGAGAGAGCTGGGGTTGTTCAGCCTGGACAAGAGAAGGCTTTGGGGACACCTTCTAGCAGCCTTCCAGTCCCTAAAGGGGGCCTACAAGACAGCTGAAGAGGGACTTTTTACAAGGGAAGGTAGTGATAGGACAAGGGGTAATGGCTTCAAACTGAAAGAGGGTAGAGTTAGATTAGATATTAGGAAAACATTCTTCCCTGCGAGGTGGTGAAGCACTGGAACAGGTTGCCCAGAGAGGCTGTGGATGCCCCATCCCTGGCAGCGTTCAAGGCCAGGTTGGATGGGGCTTTGAGCAGCCCGGTCTGGTGGAAGCTGTCCTTGCCCATGGCAGGGGGGATGGAACTAGATGATCTTTAAGGTCCCTTCCAACCCAAACCATTCTATGATTCTATGAAAAATCCAAGAGAGCAATTGTAGCCAGCCTGCAGTCAGATAAACGGGGAACAAAAAGAATATACTCATTTTGGTATTTCCTCATGAGTATCATAACCCTCCTCCCTTCCCCCTTCTAGACAGTGAATTGACTTAATAGGTGTCACTGTGAAAGCATCCATATTTGCCAGCTCCAGGCCGGGTTAGCTGCAACATCATGCTTACTTCCCTACACAGAGTGTGGAAGGCGGTGATGTGGGACCTTCGATAGCATCCTATTTCAGTGGCAAACACTCCTAGTACTAAGGTATGGAATTGAGTGGTGAAGTGAAAGGTTGGTACCAGAGGGTGAATATCAGGCACAGGCATGACCGAGGCTCATCTGATGAGCACAGATGGATCTGCAAAGGAATTTTATGTCGGAATCAGATGGTTAAAGAAACACAGGCTATGTTCCTGATCTGCAGTGCACACACGAAGTTGGTAAGGAGAAAGCTGATCATCAGAAGTGACTGACTCAAATTTTCTGCTGCTCATATACTGCTGTTCTGGGTATCAGTCTTGAATCCAGCTCAGCTCCTTTTGCACACAACAGCTGACATCAACATAGGAAATGATACCCATCCTCAACCATATACTCATCTGTTCCTACAGTTTCGCTCCAGTGGAGATACGGGCTTGAACTGGAGAACACTGAAGTTTGCATCTTTACAGTAAGTAGTGCGCAAGATTACCTGGCATTTCTACAGTAAACACAGGATTGAAAGCTTAGTCCTTTCACTGAAATTTTATTTCAAACATGCATCAGTGGCCTCAATTTCATGACCAGTCTGAAAAAAAGACTGGAGTAAGATGTCTCCTTCAGCCACTCCTTCCTTCCTTCCTTCCCGCTTCCATTTTTTTTAAGACTACTCTATCTGGAGTGGAAACGTTAGCATTACTGTGCTCTGAAACACAGTAGTCACTGCCACAACAATCGATTAAAAATTAGCATGACTACAAGAACAGAAGCTTGGGATTAGAGAGATCTAAAAATGGAAGGATTTCCCTGCCCTCCCCTCTGCATCCTGATGAACCCTTCCAAAACCTGACTGTAAACATTTTAATTCTGTCAGCTTGCTGGAGGAAATCATTACAGAGGCAAAATTAGAGAGCACCGGGTGCTGCTCTGCAATAAGCATCTGTCAGTCAAGCAGGCATCACCCCGCGAGTCACCCCAAGCGCTTGCATTCTCCAACCCAGGAGAAGGGTGCTGGACACAGAGGGTTTGCTCGGAGCACTGCTTGAGCAATCAGGCCAAAGCTGTACTTCAGCCAGTCAGTGGGATGATATTTTAATTTATTATTTATTATTTAAAACAAACAGAGTCATTCTCTTGCCTCCTCTCTGGTTCAAGCAGTTTATACATTTAATTCAATTTTAAGAGATATGTGTTTGTTTACTAGAGCAAACAAAAACCAGTAATGAAGAGCTGCAGCTAGAGAGGAGTAACCAACCTGCTTGCCTTCCACTCAAAATTAATTTTTCAGCACCAAATATTGATAGTAGAAGGTAAGCAGCTTAGTTCCATGTCTGCTTTTCACACCTTCCAAGTACACACCAGAGAATTTGGTGCGAGATCACTGAACGATACGTGCTGACTTATGCTGTGATTTCAGCATTACATCCCACAGAAATCACCATCTAAAATGTGTTGGGGTTCCTCAGACTAGACCTTCATCGCTCAATGTGCCAACACCATCAACCTCAGGAATCTTCTTCCCTTTTATCTCTAGTTTTCCTTGCCTTCATTCCTTGCAGCATCACAGACAGAGTAAACCATACACAGAAGAGAATGATGGTATCATGTACCACTGCGCTCTACTTGGTTAAGGAAATACATTCAAGGAGAAGACCTCACTGTCGATTAAAGGAAGAAGGAAGCGGAAAAAAGAAAAAAAGGGGGAAAAAAAGACCAGAAGAACCTGTTGCAAAAAAGACAGAAGAATTATTTAATTCAAATTAAAGCTTTGGGTTTGGGGTGTTTCTTTTTTTTAGATTTTGGGTTTAAAGTTACCACTCACATGAATACCTACAGGCTGTCTAACACCACAATTAAAAAAGCACAGTCAATTCAGCCCAGATTCCTTAAATCCAACATAATTATTTCTCACAGAACTACCGAAGTCTACTGAAAACAGAGCTGCAGCATTAGAGGGTTATTTGCTCCAAGGACCTTTTTAATATGGCTGTATTGTAACACTGCAGTGCAAAAGCCTCTCTAGTCATAAAAAGAAATTTAGCTCAGAAACACAACTTGTGGGCAATGAAAAATACATTTGCTTCAATTTGCACTCATTTAATAACAGCGTTATTCAACAACATCAGCTAAAACGACTATCCTCAAAAGACATAGCAGTGCACCTCTTCTCATGAGACTCCTAGGGCACTGAAATGAAATTCATTTCTGCAAACCAAACATTCAAAGCAACCAGCAGCACTAGAAAGACCACATTTAAGAGGGAGAAAAACATTTTGTGACTGACCAGAAAAAACAGCCCCTCTCTATCCTATCCTATCCTCCCCCCCCCCCATTTTATTTTAAAGCTGTCATACGTTTCACTGCCAAAGAAAATTATATTCTTCCATTGGAAGTAACAGCATATTTGTCCTTACACTTTGATTTTCATTCGAAATCAAGAACGCACTCAATTTGCACACATTGGTTAACAGCTACTAAAATCTGGGTGTATACTGTATCACATCACTAGTCAAACCCCATATATCCTCGCATAATTATTTTCCTACAAGGTTATGCCTAATTGGCCACTAACCTAACTGATTAATCACCGACATTATAAGAAGGCTTTGAGAAAAAGGCTGAGGGGCGACAAAATATTTATTCGGGTTGCAAATATTAAACCATCGGGGACAGCTGGTTCAAGTTGCTCCTTCCAGGCTGCACACGCATAGGTGGATGGAAAGAAAACCCTGCTAAAGAGTGACACACACACACACACACACACACACACACACAAATAGGAAAGAAACCGGTGTCTCACGTTCGTTCCCACTACGGCCGCGAAGACGCTCACTACAGCTCCAAGTTGGCTTTGCCCGGCTCGGGAAGTGTTAAATTATTCCCCACGCCACCGAAGCAGCGGCTTCTCCGGGCAGAGCCGCGGTTCGCATCTCCCCGCTCGCACGTCCCAGCCGCGCAGTTCTCGCCGACTTGGCCCTCGCTGGCAGAGGAAGCAGGCAGCGGGCTGGGCCGGGCCGGGCCGGGCTGGGCTGGGCCGGGCATTCCCCCCCCCGGCCCCCCGCCTCCTCCTCGGCGGCTTCTCCGCTGCCGCCCGCCGCGCCAGCGCCTCCCTCCCGGCAGACAAAACTTTGCGCTCAAGTCCGCCCCCGTCGGTACGCGCCTTTCCCTCCGCACCGAGTTACGCGGGCGCGGCAGCGGCACCCGCTCCCGCGGAGAGCCGGGACACCCCACACCCACACACACCTGCGCAAGGCCGGGCGAGGGACACGGAGGGGACACGGAGAGGCCACGGGTGACTCCCCCCCCCTCCCCCCGCCGGGCCGCCGCCCCCGCGCAGCCCCGCGGTTGGCTCCGCCGCTCCCCGCCGCCTCCTCGTACCTGCAGCCGGTGCCGCTCCCCGCAGCGCCCCGCTCATCATCATCCTCCTCTTCCTCCTCCTCCTCCTCCGGCGGCGGAGGGGTGCGCGCCCCCTTCCCTCCCTTCCCCTCCCCTGCGCTCCCGCTGCTGGGCGCGGAGCCTGCGCCGGCGGACGCGGCTGCCCGGCGAGCAGATCCGCGGCGCTCTCCGCGCAGCGGCAGCCCCTCGGCGGCGGCAGCGCCGGTCCCCTGCAGCCACCGCGCTACCGCATTCCCCCTAATAGCGGGGCGCGCCGCACCCGCGCCTGCGAGCCCCCCGCCCCGCCCGGGGGCAGGAGGCGGCGCCCGGCGGGGCG
>JAVKLA010000090.1:4983881-5072508 GCA_034782735.1 Sagittarius serpentarius | reverse complement strand
CGCTGCCCGCCCGCACCCTCCCTTACCCCCACCGACCCCCGGCAACACCTTTCTCAAGCCGCCTCTCACCGTCCCTCCGCTCCGCAGGCTGCTGGCTCTCTCTTCCTTCTGCCCCGAGGGCCGGCAGGTAATTGGAGAGAAAGCTGAAGGAAGTCATTCCAGCGCACAGGGGGTGGTAGAGGGGCCGGGCAGGTCATCACTGCCGGCTTCGTGGCAGGGGGGCCTGCAGCCAAAGGTTGTCTTTGGGGAATGGGGACGCTTGAACCCTCGCCCAGACTGGGCAGCATCGTCCCTCTCCAGCGGTAGCCAGACAACAGGCAGCAACGGTGAAGATTTACATGCCTGTGGTCAGCAGAGGTAGGTCGCTCCGATCGAGTGTAGACCCCAAGAGGCGTTCTGGGCCCCGGGGGATGTGGCATTGCACTTCCTTCCCATGCTGACTTCTTCTCCTTGGCCAGTTCTGCCCGGCTCTCCCATGCGAGGTTTCCTTCCTGGCTGCTGTCTCCCCTGTGCAGGGAGGAAGAGTAGGTGTCTGCTCTTGCTGTTTGCAAATGGACTTTGAAGGCAGAAATACTTTTGAGTGACAGCTTCTAGACACGGTAGATCAAACTTCCCTTTTTGCTCACAGTTTGATGTTAAGTATTTCTCTTGGAAGCTCTGACCTAACCCAGCTCCGTCAATAGGTGACTGGCCTGCTGGGCGGTGTGCAGGAAGGAGAATTACCACCTGTGTACAGGTATCTCTTGCTCTTCTTGTCCCCTCTTGCAATGGGATGTCACCAAACAGCAAAATTTATCCCTGGCAAGGAAGAAATTCATGGGTGAGCTTGCAAACCACAGCAGTGAGACAGCGATTAAAGTTTTTGTCTAATTCTAGGAGATCAAGGTTGTAATAGCTAGAGAATGAGACTTAAGCAGCTTTACATATTTCTTCGTATGTAAGATCATTAAAGCACCTGTGGTTACTGTACCTCATAGGAGAGGGAACCTTGCTGGAGGTGTTAGTAGTTGCTGAATTTGGTGGCTACCGACATGTGCCATGTGACAGGGTGTTAACCTTTTGTCACTGTGACCCAACGCATTTGACTAAACTATTTTTCCTGGCCCCAATCTCTTACCAGCTCTCCCGAGTCATACATTTATTACAAGAGTAATAGCTCCTCCTGCTTAATAGGCTTCTTTGATGCAAACCTTGAGCCATTTGACAATGGCTGCCTCAGACATTTTGTTATCCTTAACTCGTGGGTGATAAAAGATGAATAAAGCTGTCAAATATCCTATTGATTATGTGATTGAGGTGTACCCTGGTTGCCCTTCTAGGTTGAGTTTCTTCCATTCTATTTCTTTTCTGGGGTTTGGGTGAGGATGGGAAGAGGAACCATACCTACAAAGTAGCACTGCACTTGCACTCTGCGGGCCCAATCTGCTCCAACCCCACCACATCTGTGTGAGGAATACAACTCTCAGCAAAAATATCTGTCAAATCTCAAGCCCTGCATCTTTCTAGTGTTAAAATATGGTGTCTCTGACATCAAGGCCCCAAGAGTTTTCTTCCTGTTGTCTTCTAGCCTGGTTTTGGAAGGAGAATTGTGCTAGAAAAATCTATCAGGTTCACATAGCGATTGGATTAAGCCACAGTTGTGGGCTCGTGATTCAGGTACGGAATGGGATCTGAGAAATCGGGATTTAGCTTCCAAGTCCAGTACAGATTCCTCCCTGCTTTTAGCAAAAATACTTGCCAAAGATAGACAGGATAATCAGTTGGGTTCAAAAGCTTGCTGTTGGTACAATTAACTCCCTAAGCTTTGGGAAGGCTCTCGGCTTGCATAGAAAGAGCATAATGATGCATGCCTGTACCAAGAACATCGAATGTACAAATGCTTATCTGCAATCCCATCCAAACAAAGAGATACAGAATCGGGAAATGCTTGCAAAAGATCACTGAAAGAGATCTATATGCAAGTGACATTAATTTCCATTCTGTAAACGCAGATGTCTGAGCAAAAAAGCCACATAAGTGCCTCTGAATAAGAGAGCACTGGAGTGCTCACACAGAGCTGTCTGAGCTCCAGTGCCTCTGAGTCAGCTGGGAAGCACAGAGCCACAAACAGCTGGGCAAGCAAAGGAGCAAGCCCCGAGAGAGGGAGCAGGAGCAAAGATGCTGCAGTGCACAACTGCAGTGAGGGACTGATTATACTCATCTCAGAACAGGCAGAGTTTGAAATGGAAATGAGGAGAAGATTTCCCTGCCACACTACCCAGCAGCTACAGTAAATGTTGCTCTAAGACAACAGGGAAGCAGGCAGCACGCAGCGTGGACTTTGTTTTGTTTCACCGTTACTTGGCTCATCTCAGAGGTTCATTTAATTGTTACTCAAGAAGTTCCATACGGTAATGAAACATTAAGAAAAAACTACTTCTACCTTCACGTCTTGACATTGATATTGAGGTCTCCCTGCATGCGGAGACTTTGGCTTGTATACTCAAAGCAGAGCAAATTATCAGTTTTTTATACAAGTCCCATCCTCATGGGCTTGGAAACAAAATACCACCTGCGATGCAATGCAAAGGCTTCCAGAGCCAGGAATTCAAAAGGCCTTACATCTGAGCTGCAGAGTAAGTACACTGCTTCCTTTTGCAGTCAGGAATGTCTGAGAATGCCTCAGGTTATAGTGCCTATTCAACCCAAAATTCCTATGAGGAAACCAAACCTGCCTTCACTGATGTACTTCAGTTCTCCCTGAACCTTCAAAACTTCCAGACACGTAACTTCCAGGTGAAGATCAATGCAAACATCTAGCAAACTTTTGCCTCTGCCAAAAAAGAGATGTTTGACTTGCCTTGTCATCATCCTTCATCACAGCTTGGGGATTTTTTCCGTCTTTTTTATGACTTCAGGAAACTCCTGGCTTTCTCAGGCAGGACATGCATCTTCTGAGGGCACCTAAAAAAAAAAAAAAACCCAACTCAAATCAGTCAAGACAGAGGTACTTAATCAAATACATGCCCAGGAATACCACAACTCTCATATGCATAGATAAATGTTCTGAATTATACGCTGCAGTGCTTTTACTTCAGCATTTCCCATCCATGGGTCTCATGGAGCTTAATACAGGTGTCATTACCCCCATTCTACCAAGCAGCTGAAGTGAGGTAGCTGCTGTTTGAACTAGTGGCACTGTCTGGAAGTAGATCAGGTAGCATGACTTGACTTTACATCTTTCAAACACACAGAGAATGATTTGGATCTTTAGGTGGACTACAAAGAAGGTCTTTCTGTCTGGAGGTTTCCTTTTGACCTCTGTTACAAAAAATACCCTGTATCCAACAATCAAAAGCAGGGGACTCCTTCATCAGAAGTGACACTAAGTAGATCATAGTGCCTTACATCCGTGCTGTTCTCAATGCCCAGGTTCTCTCTACCCCAAGCAGCTCCTTTCTAGGTATTTCTCCTTTACTTCTGGGGTGGAAGAAGGGGTCAGGTGGCACGTTCTGGGATTATTGCTACAATATAGCTTCTGCTTCTATCAGAGACAAATGATCAACGCTTCCTTTATGATTTCCAGACAAATACAGTAAGCTAAAATGGATTTCTGAGATGCTTCCCAATAAAAAGCATTGCATCACTGTAGCATTCACCATATACTCTTACACTAAACTCCAATCTTTAGATTCATATTCGGGTGTAAACTTCAGTCTGGATTTACATCCACAATATACACGCCCACCTCCTTCATCCACCGAAAGAATAATTTAGAATTTTTATGCAGTAGTCACCTCCAAAAAATACTACTTCCCAAAGTACAAGTCAAGTAAATACCATTAATAGTAATTGCACTATTTCTTCCTTAAAATATATTCCTCCATATGGTTTCTCTAGAGGAAAACACAGATCTCTTGACTGCCTCGTGTTCCCTTTCTAAAGCATTTGAGAGATCAAACTTTAATAGCTTAAATATGAATTAAGAAAAATAAACTTAAAAATTGAGATTCACATTGCCTAATATTATGTTTGGACATATTTATACCAGTAGCATAACTGTAGTCCTCCAAGAAGGAAACAAAAACAATACATATTTCTCTAGTCACAAATAAACTAATTTTAAAAATCAACTATTTCCATACTAGAGTTTATATTCGATTCATAAAAATAGAAGGATGGTGGCTTGAGGGGAATTCATACTTAAAAATAATTTAACAATAAATTAGTGCAAAATGTACATAGCGTGTGTAGGGATATTTTACAGAAATAAAGATGCTAAATTCAGCCAAGAAATTATTTGCTGTGAATTATTCACTTAGTTCTGTCAGTTCCTGAACCTTTATAAAGGTTCTGTGGAAAGCAGAAAAAGAAAATAATAATCAAGCATATGCAAAGCAAAACAGCATCAAAAGTCAAAGAAGTCTCCAAGGGAGACGAACTTCAATGCCAGAGCAGGGTAAACGAATGGAATTATTTACAATATAACATTATCATTTGCAATGATATTTTATTCATTATTTAATCACACACTGAGTCTCCCTTGTAGCCTCTGGTAGATGACATAGCCATTTTGTCCCAACTTTCACCTGCCATGCATGTACGTAAAAGAGTTTATTCAACATTTGTATACATCACCAATGCTACTGTGTCTATTTATGTTTAAAACATACTCATTTCCCTCCACCTGCTCATAGGGGGTACACAGATCTCAAGGTTGCAAGTTGCCGGTAGATGAAATGACCGAGTACAGATGACTCCTTGTCTCTTTGATCCCTGGATAGCAGGCTGGCACATCTCCCTCCAGAGCTCTTCCTCTTACGGAGCAGGAAAAATCCCTCAAAAGAAATTCAAGAGCCAGTGTGCTCAGTCGCACGTTGGACTGAAATTCGGTTGATTACCACATGTCACCTTCCATGGCAAACTGAACCGTTCACAACAGCACAGCGAGTGCAGGAAAACTGACAGACATTTTTATTGAAAGAGGTATTAGCACAAACAGCAGCAGCAGTACTATAAAATTCAGGATAAGAAAAAAAAAAAATCATCCTGCTTATCACCATTTGCCAGTCATTTTGGTTGGTGCAGAATTTTCTTATTGGCAAGTTGAGAAGGAAAAGGAGGGTTTGCATTTCAAGACTGTCTTGCACAACATCCTATAAAGGATGAGCATTTTGTCCCAGCACAGAGTTAAGCAAAATGGACTAAAGATCACAATTTTTTGCTATAACTGGGCCTTAGTTTCACTGTCTATTGCTATTTTCTGGATGCTCTCATGTTGAAGATGTCCAATAGTCAAGCTAAGTTTCAAGAATCTCATGATTTCCTTCACAATTTGCATAACCATGTGTATCAGTCGAGTGCTAAGCTTAAGCACCTCTTTGCTTAATCCCCTAATTTGCAGGGGCGGCAGAGAGGGGACAAGACAGGGGCGGTTCTGTTCAGCAATGCAAATCAGCCAAAGGAGGATACTGCCAGGATTAACATAATCCAACTGCTACAGCTATTTAATTTGGAGACTAAGGATGATAAAACCTATTTTCCTAGTCAATCAATCATTGTGATCGACCTGCAAAAAAATGGGGTGCAAATCAGTGTAAGTTAATGAAATCAGCAGAATTATGTCAAATGACACCACTGAGAATGAGGCCTTGCGTTAGAAGCATCCCACTATTGCTGTGAAGGGAAGTCAACAAATTATAGGAAACCACATAATTAAGAGCTTATCAAAGCACTTTATCCCATCAAGCACTACCTTACAGATACCAGGTATTGCTTTTATTAACACTTAAGGAAATGAAGAGCAATGAGGATGTTTGAAACATCAGAAGGCACTCGGAGAGAGCCAGGAACAGAAGGTGACATACCACTGTACATCCTAACTGATTAAGGAGGTTACCCAAGGAAACAGAAGAAAAAGAGTCATCGCTGGCTGAAGCTAATCCAGGGTCTGCTGTCACTGCCACTTCCATCTGCGAGCAAATCCCAACTACAAGACTTCTTGTCTTGAGCTTCCTTCCTAACTGCTTCTGCTGTTAGCGTGATCCCACCACCAGTCCCTGTGAGAACAATTACATGCTCCATCTCCTTTTCTTCCTATTGGATTGTGTCAAATAATAAAGGTGTTTGCAAATATTTATTGTCTCACAAAAAGCTAGGACCTTCAGATGGTGATTGCTGAAAATGAGGATTTTGCACTGGAAGAATGAACCAACCTCACTAACAAATGCAAACCTACAGGCTGTGAACAACCCCCTGTCGCATTACAGGGGATGTCATACTTGGTTTGACTTAACTTTCCAAACTCATTTGATCCTGGTATCGCACTCAGCCTAATGAAAACAGTATTAGCTTCATTTACTGTAGGTGATTTCTTAATAGCTGATTCACGTTCCTCTAACAACCCATCCCCACCTTCCTCATCTAGGGTGTACACGGAGCCAACTGAGACCTTAACGCAGACTCTGACACTGACAAATGCCTCTTTTTGATCATTTGAGGTTGTATGAATCTATCACATACACATCAAAATCAAACACAAAGGAAGGGAAGCATTAATTAAACCGTATCAACCACAGACATGACAAGACTATGATTTAAGTATAAAACTGCCTGAAGAATTGTGATTCAATATTTTAGTTTGTAACCCACTTTTTATATCATTGCACAGAACTGAAAAAAGGGAATGCTTTCCCCCCTCCACTCCCATCACCTGTTTTATTTTATCTTTCAACTCGAGCTGGCAAGTCTGTCTCAGCATTGCCAATGAAAAAAGGTGACATAAATTGTTCAGAGAGTTGAAAGAGAAGAAAAACTTGTAAACAAGTTACCTATTCTCATACTCTGTTCCCTAATTCCAAAGACAGAAACAGTGGCACATCTTTCAGAGGATGCAGTTTCTTCTCCTCTAGCTCCCAAGTCTGAGAATTGCTCCATGAAACTTACGCAGGTTCCCCTGTGATTCTTTATCTCTAAAAAGATCATCCTAGATCACAGAAAAATTAAAAAAAGAGCACAGCCATTTTCAAAAAGCTAGCAGGCATAGCTGGTTTGATCATTCGGGAACAGTGAGGGCTGACCTACCAAAGGTTTTGGATGTTAATCAGGTGCACGCATGAATGCTTTAGACTTGAATTCCTGAGACTAAAAACTCTTGTGAGATTTCTATTACTCCCTCCTCAAAGTTCAGCTAGAACCTGAAAGTCTAGGGGGTCGTGAAATTTACAAAGTATAGAAATTAAACAAAACTTTAAATCTAAATACATATATCCATCTAACATAAATCACATAACCACTCCTCCTGAACATCATGGAGGAGTCAGTTGTGGGTAGGATAAGGAAGACGTGGTGCAGCAGAGGTAGCTGCTATAATAGTAACCCAGAAGTGATCCAAAGGGCTAGCACTGTATGTGCGCATACAACACCTCCCATATTAATTTGTTAAGTGCTTTCCAGCGTACGTCCCATCCTTTAATGTCAGAAAGGCATATTAGAATATTAAACAGGCCAGTCAGGCCTGACATTTGACACCAGAGGAGGTCAGCAACATGACCTCCAAGTCAGAGCCTGTTGGGAGGGTAATGGTAACTTTCCTCTAATACCTTGCAATTTCCTTTTCTCTTTGACTCCAGGGATATCCTCTTTCTTCCTCTTGATTTCAGGCTAGGCTTTTTTTCTTTTTACACTTCTCTGTATGTACAGTCTCTTCTCTTACACTTCTCTGCTTCTCTGACTTCATATGAAAGAAAGAGAAATAAAGCCTTTTTATCAATAGGAATTCATCACTTGCACTTTTTGATAAAAAATAGCTACTCTGACTATCTTGTATTTCCACTCATGTATCACTGGAATCCAAAACAACCTATCACCTGGGCCTTGGCACTGTGAAAAGATGATATAAACAAGAATAAGATGCAAATTTTTCCCCTAGAGCAGTAAGAACCTTCCCTGGAAACCTTCTTGTTGTTTGCTGCAAACACAGAGCTGGCCCATTGCTCACTTTGTAATCTTCTGCCACAGCCATAGTATGAGGCCTTCGCATTTCTCCAGTTTATGACGAGTTTACCACCAAGCTATCTTCAGCGTGCTGCTCCTCACTTGGATGTGACAGGGAATGAAATTTCATTCACAGCAGGATTACTATTATTATTATTATTATTATTGAGCTGGATACATCTGAAGGAGCGCAAATGTCATAGCATTGCTCCCATACATCACTTCCCCTTCTTTGCCATCTGCTCCTAGAGTCGTCAGTCAAAACAGGTTCAGCGTTCTCCATTATTGTCTTCAAGTTTCCTTCTGCTGACCCAGTTTAATTTCATATTTACATCCTCATGTTACCCGGCACACGAGTTAGTGAAGTTTATGTGTGTCATTTATCTTATCCTCCCCCTCGAAAATGTGTACATGTGGAAATTTGCTATTCATTACTCTTTTTGACAGATCCTGGTACAGCTTGAAAATGCTCCACAAGACTTATCTGAATTGGCCACATTGATTTATCAGATTAATTTAACTTCTTTGAAGAGTCTTTCAGTAATAATCAGCTCTATTGTGTTCACAAAAGTAACTCTAAATGCAGAAATGTTAATTAAGATCCAGGGTTCTGATTTGGTTTATTGTTAAGATAAGGACAGCTCTGAAATTCAGTTCTGCTTGGCTTCCAAAACCTCAAAGAAGTTCAGGGGTCCCAGAAGCAGAAGGCCATCTCAAACTCTCCTCTTTCCAAAATACGTGCAGCTTGTTCGGACCTCTGCCCTCGGTCTTCCCCTGCGTTATTGTAAGGACAAAGCAACATGCAGTGACGGCATTAATAAGGTAAGACTCCTTATTTCTTGGCACAGGTAATATAATAGAGATGAAGGCTTCCAAACGACAGGAAAATGTACAGATATAAGAGACTGAAACATACAGATCAAAGAGACTAAAACTAAACTAGAAGATACTAGTACATATGCAGAACATTTCACGAACTACATGAATTGTATTAAAATGTGTATAACACTTTCATTTTCCAAAGTTTTCCCCCTATTCTCAGTCAGTACTGCCATCACTTGATGAATAATGCCTTGCTGTTTTCCAAGTAAAAATGTGTTGCTTTAAAATGGAGTGGTCTCCTAGAGACTTGTCCTAATGTAAGTGGTGTTAGCAAAACTGTATCTAAATGTTTATAGATAGTGTCCTTTCAGGGGTTTTCTAGCCCCCAGTGGGGAGAAAGGGCTTGGATACTATACTTGTTGCTATGGTAGCTACCAAAACTGCTGCTCGCAAGGATTTTTGAATTGCTCTCTGTATTCAAACATGCTTTGAAGTAAGGTTAAAAATCAACAGTTGCAGCCAATTACTGACTTCTTTACATTTTCCAAAATAAAAAACCAAAAAAACAGAAGCACTTAGTGTCCCCTCTGCCTCTCAGTTGTGTTAGTACTAAATCACATGCAGTCTGTAAAAAATTTTCAGAACAGAGATTTGAAGCAGCCCTTGCAAATAACATAAATTATTTATATAATTAAATTAGAATACACTATACTTCTTTTTCTTGATAATTTCAGACATGAGTGCCTGCTATAAATGTGATCCCTAGTTGGAGACAAGCTGTATATCAAACAATACTTGCAAAAAAAATGGTATGAATATAGATTTCTGGGCATTGTGTGTGTGTTTCTGGGTTTGAAGAGGTACTTCTCCCAGCTTGCCTCACTGCACACGCTGGACACTGCCTGCCGGACCAGGACATTGCAGTGAGGCTCCAGATCTGCCGCTTACTCGTCCCGATCTTGCCACCCAACACAAGCAGAGACTTTCCCATGCCATCTCTGTTCCCTGTTTCAGAGTCACCTAACTGCATTTTCAGAGACAACCTCCATAGTCGCGCTACTCTCGTGAGACAGTATGTTGGACCACACGAGTACAGTTATCACAGCCAAGGGTGACAATGGGTCTGAACGAGTCTTTGGACAGGCAGCCACATCTCCCTGGGTTTGCTGGAGCATCTCTAAAGCATTTTTGTGCCCTCATTATGGTATTAATTTCATTATTATAACTGATAATTAAAAAAGAAACATTAAAATTGGTGTACTGGCCCAGATGGAGGGGCTGTCTATCCAGGATCCTGCCCATTTTAGCCAAGACCAGCACATGCAGTTTTGAGATCGAGATGGAAAGGGAATGGTTGATGCTCAAGTAAGACCTAGAGAAAGTGAGAGGAACATGCACTAAGGAGTTCTCCTCTACAACTAGCCCCGCGGAAGACAGAGAAAGAAGAGGGCATGGAACAAAGGCTGTAGTGTTCAAGGAACAGCTTTGTTTTGCATTACTCAGAGGTTTTTGTCTGAATTAATAAACAATGCCCTAAGGGAAGAGGTTGGAAGAGACTTTGGCAAGATGTTAGCCCTTCCTTAGTTGAGGAGACAAGCCAGCAGCTATACAGCAGTTATGGAATAATCTGCCCATAGGGAAGCTTCTTCTTGACTCTCATTAGTTAGAGGTGGGGCTATACCCTCAAGCATGAAGCACAAATCTAGGAATTTTAAAAGCATTAGTAATAAGAAATCCACTATTAGCATTGTTTCAGCTCCTTTTAATTGACCATAATGCAAATATGTTAAAAATGTTGAAAAGATACTTGAAAGGAATTCCAGAAAACAGTCCTCTCTGCTGGTGTCATGTTTAAATCTGTTACAATGCCCAAAGAAAATTAACTCGTGTCTTAAATAATTCATGCATTTATTGGGTCAGAGGCTCTTTCAGATCTGATGCTCTGCCAATAGAAATGGCAGGGATACAAATGAGAAACCAGACAGGAGCATTATCCATAAAGTTTGAAACTGGATCTAATCCCAGCCTTCTTGAAGTGAGAGGTGTTCTGATTAAAAGCTGGTTTTCAGGCTTGCTCCTTCTGAAAGCAATGAAGGTTTTCCCAACAGGTGCACTGCCTTCAGGTCATACTAGTTATAAGCAGAGCCACACAGTTTAGAATAGTAATAACAGAGAGACTGTAGAAGGTACCGGAATGCAGACAAGAGTTTAACCTAGCCACAGCCATATTAAGTCTTTCTGCAACATCAATAAATAGCCAGCAGTGAGTTCTAAAGCTACAGAGAGGACAATAGGAACAGTTTGAAGGTGGAAGTAGGCTGTATCTTTATAGAAATCAGCACAGCAACTGTGGTGTGCATGGTACTACAGGTGCACTAAACCCCCAAAACTTCAGCAACATACACCAATGGCATTTTTGTTGTTTCAGCTCCCTTTAATAAACTGGTAACTGCTTAACATTCATCATAATGGATTGATACAAGTCCGAGTGGAACCAAACCAGGTGCGCCCAGGAATCAAGCTTGTGACATAACTCTGCTAATTCACCTCAGCTGTGGCCTTTAGCACCCGCAGGTAGCCCTTCCCTGGATCTCATATAAGAGAGGACTGCCGATCCCCGTGAACCATGCCAGTCCATGTGGTTGGTTTATATTGCAGAAAAACAGCCACTGGAGATGAGGTCAGGGCCACCAAACTCACTTTACTCATGACTAAGTCTGTTGAGACCTTTGTTTTTAGAGATGAAAAATGACTTTATTAAGCCATACACTGCAAAGTGAAAGAGAGCTTTCTGTTATCCTGGACCTGTAAGTCAGCACGACATACCCCAGCATGAGCAACACATGCAAAGACTGAGTTAAAATCCTGGAAGGGAAACTTTTAGATCAGTTGCTACCAGTGAATTGTCTCTGTTGGAAGCACTCCAGGGATAGTTGAATTAATTCAGCCAGGGTGTTGCAAAAAGCATGGATAAGCAGTCCATTTGGGAGAGGTGGTAATGCGGCACTACACTGTTCGGAGATAATCAAATGTCAGCCTGGCAACTCTGCTGATACGATCATTAAAAGATGGGCTCAATTCCATGAACACTCCCAGGTTTTTCATCCCTTGAGATAGGAACAGCTTTACCCCACTTAGAAGAAAAACTAATATTTTGCATATATAAAGCTCTTTTATCCCCAAGGACTTCACTCAATATGGACTAGATTTATAAACAGACTACCAGCAGGTGTCTTTGGAGTTGTGATCAATCACTGATAGTCTGGCTCTACATGTACAGTGGAACGTGCTGGTAGATGATCTCAGTATAATTGTGAACATACAAAGGGCAAAAGCATTAGGGTCCCATTGCTTGTCATGTGCAAGTGTTAGGTAGGCAAGAGATAATGCTACTTACAAAAGCTAAACAGAGTGATGTCAGACAATTTTTCATTAGGGGGTCAGTTCTGCACATCACTTACTTCCCTGCCACTGAACAAAGGAAGACGTGGTCAAGTAATATTAGAGGTCCAAACATAAGGTCACACAATTCTGATGTTCCTAATGAGATTTTTGAAAGTACCTTAGAGTTATTGTGTAATGTGTAGCTTTTTCCAAATTAAAAAAATGAGTTCAACTAGATGACTAATTGCTCCAAAGAGAAGCATGAAGCCTACCAGAAAACTCTTCACACCTGGAGTCTGACCCTGTCACCATATGTAAAACACTCACTACCATCCAGATAGTATTTCCCATTAGGAATAAGTACACCTGAAGTGACCTGACTCTAGTGTTTATCATTCTTGTGGACCTACTGAAGCTGAAGCCATGTTAATTCTAGCTCTCTAAGAAGGCATCAGCACCAAGTCAGGAGGTTGTAAGAGCACTAAGAGAATGCCTGGAATACCTACGTTTCTTAAAAAAAAAGATAAAAGGCCCAAAAGACTAAACCCTGGGATTAAACTCATTAAAAACAAAAGCAAAAGCTAATTATGTACCTAGTATGGTTATTTCTTCTTACAAAGAGATTTCTTTAACCCAACCACTTGAACTAATCCACCTGCATATTAAATGGATTATTACTTTAAAGGAGGAGCTTGTTTCTCACTACTGTGCTAGTAGATAGCAAATGGTAAGTTATTTTGCAGTGAAGCAAGAAAGGCATATCTATTTTGCATGCATGACATGCTAACGGAGAGCACATGGGACAGCAGCTACATTACCATTAACCAGCATTTACAAATGAAGGTTCACAGGAAGAGTAATGAATGCCACAGCATTTCTTTTAACATATTCTCCCATTATATAGCTATCCCCATAACCTCCCAGGAAAATGAGGTCAAGGGAACAGTCAAAGCTGACAATGCTGAATCTCAAAACTACTGTTATGAAACATGGCAATTCGGAAACTGAGAACTGCTGATAGAAAAACAATGTGCCATTTAGACCAAAGGTGGCCATAAGGCCAACAAACTACTTGAGCAGGACCATCAGCCGGGGCAAAAGAGCAAAGAAAATAAAAATTGGTCTGAGGCAATCTACACCAATGGTATATTTACAGAAAGGGTGAATGAGTAATATGCCGAGTGAAAATAAGTATATAAACCAAAAAGCAAAGCAAAAGAAATGTTGCATCACATGCATCCTCTAGCTCATAAATACAGATGCTGGAATCACAGAAGGCTGCTGGTCTGAGTCATTTTGCAGTCTCTTGGGAAAGAAAATTGATGTACAAAACATTGAGGCTTCACACAGAAACTTATAAATAAGGACTCCTAAGAAAGGTGTAAACAATTTACAAAAACCACAGATGCAACGTGTAAGTGGAAAGAAGTGATTTTTACAAGAACGAACTCCGATGCAAGAATTTTCCAGAAGCATATGACCATAGCATACAAGTGGGTCTCCTGGGAACTTCTCTACAATGCAGTGTCTGATGACTGCACCTCCAGAAAGTGGCATTTTTGGTAGGCACTACTCTAGTACTTCCAAGAACATTTCCTGACAACGTTTGGGAACGACACACACAGTCATAAAGGTCAGCAACAATGCTCTGCTATAGGCAAAGCAGAAAGGGTTTAAGCAGCTCCCTACTCACATTGTATCGACTTGTCAAGTAAAAATTTGTTAGCCACTGATTTCTTCCTTGGCTGTCATTTGTGGTGACTTACCACGACAATTTTACATAAGCACAAACAAGTAAAATATGTCTAATGCTCCTTCCACAGCTTGCAGCCCACTACATAACCCATCCCGCTTCCCCTCCTTTTGCAAATCCTCAGAGCAACAGGAAAAGAGAATACAATTTATTGAAGCAGGTCCAGAAGCCCCCAGATGGCAAGCGATTGCAACAGTCATAAGAAAGAAATAACACAGCTAAGTAAAAATAAAGCTTACACAGCTATTGCTAAACTTACCAAATAACCCTCCCTCCCAGGCTTGAACCAAGAAAAGGAAGAACTATTCAGCAGCAAACCAATTGAAATGAAAACCCTAAAGACAAACTCAGAGCAAGATCCTTCTTCACATACAATACAGTCTTAATGTATATTCATGGGGAGCAGGGCAACGTGAACTCAGCATATTCTGAATTTCAAGATCTTTTCAGAAATCCAAGAGATCTGTTAAGACACAGTAGAGGTTCAGTTGTGCTCTACATCTCATCTAGAATAATGATAAATAAAGAAATGCTGAACATCTCAAGCAAGGCCAGATCTTCAGGTTAACACAGAAACTTTGCTCCTACAGATCCAGTAGCTTCTAATGTCCACACCTGCAGAAGGAAAAATGTCAGGGGGAGGGAAGAGGCTCCCAGACAGGGTCACCAAATGTTTTTTTTCTTTTATTGGGATGTAGGATAGTTCAGGTTGGAAGGGACCTTAGAAGGTCATGTAGTCCAGTGTCCCACTCAAAGCAGGGTCGGTTATGAAAGTTATGTATACTGTTCTTCCAGCTCCTACTCCTTCTCCCAGACAGAAGAAAATCCATCAGCCAGAACCCCCTTTCCCAACTCACAGCAGGGAGAGAGACTGCTGAGGTACTTTCTAATCAGGGTGCTTTGCTGTCAGCCAGGGAGTGTCTCTTCCCTGTTCTGGCACCTCAGGAAAATCCCTTTTCCCAGCTGCAACAGTTCCAGTCAAGCTTGCAGTCACTGGCACCTCGGAAAAGAGGCAAAGGAGCTACCTGGCTTCGGGATCGCCACACATGCCCCTGTGATAGAGGTCATTCATCTGCTCCTACACGGTAGCCTCTGGCTCAAGGACCAAGCGCTGACCATAAGCATTTGATGTTTTAGAGGGCAGTATGGTAACAGTTTCAGTATTTTAGATTCTCCAGATATGCCCCAGAAAATTCACTCCTTAATTGTATTTAAAAAGAAGGGCAGGATTCACCACTGGAGATACAGTCATGTCTGTACTTCTGTAACAGCAGGTAGACATTGGAATAGCACATCCTAGAATGCAAACCTTTCATTTCCCCTTCCTTTCGACTGAAAGGCACAGGGGTTTTACAGCATAGCACGATAGATTGCTTAAACAAGTGCTGACTTCTCTAATCTTCAGAGGAAAGGCAATTTCCCTTTCTCGGTGTTTGCTAAACCCCTTTGTTCAAGCAAACATAAAAAACAGACTTCTCAAAGAAAATTTCACTCCTTTCTCCCCCCAACCTGTATCTTCCAGCCCGTATTTACAGCACAGAAACATATCATGCAAGATATATGAATGTAGTTACTGTTACTAGGCATGAATCTGTATTTTGAGTTGTGGTTGTGGCAGCGTAATACATGATTGCCTAGATAGTTCAAAGCATTAGCCACGCTGCATACAGCGACTGTTGCAATAATGATACGCAGGAGAAGACGAGATTAACATTACACATCTCTGCTACTAGATTCCCCAGATCAGTGCTTTTACCCTTTGCAAATCAACCACCAGAGTGGTTCATACAATAGCAGATACTTGTGAAGCTAGAAGCTTTATAACCTTTGCAAATTAGTAATTCTCCCCCACCCCTGGCAACAGAAAAAAATTAAATCTAAATAGTCAAAAGAAATTCTGTTATCCCAACAGTCAGTCAGGATATTACCTGTTCTGGGACAGGAATGGGAGGATGTTCGAGTCTCTGGGAATTTGGTTGAGTTTTTTCTGTTTCCTGCACACACCAAAGAAATTCTGAGCCCTTCAGCACCAATGGTGCACCAGCGCTGGAAGTCTGAAATTCTGAAGTCTTCAAGGATGGAAAGAAAAGCTGTTCTGCTCCCAGTCCTGTTCTGAAGATATGATAGCAGCTAACCTGCATGGGTATTATTCAAATCTTTCAGAGCTTTCACATATTCACGCAACTGGTACCACTGAATAAGCACTGTAAGTACTAACACAGCATATCTGAGCTTACATCTGCTCCTTATTCAGCCTATTATTGGCTTTAACTAAATGAAAGGCAGAAATGAGATGTCACTTAAGATGGATTCTCCTACACTTATTCACTTGTAGCATTATCTAGGATTCACACATATTCAAATCCAGAAGATATGTGCTTGCTTTAGTACGTCTGGCATCCTGATAAGAGATGTAACACTTAACACATTAGCCAGAACGTTATACTGTCCTGAGTTCAAGACAATATCCAGCAGAAAATTCCTTCTGCAGATTTTTAAATCTCAGTTCAAAACAACATATCCCAATACCTCTCATCATTATCATTTGAGAATGGTAGAACAAAATAAAAACACCTACAGCCAAATCTTAAGTACTGGATACAAAACCAACCCACATAGGTCTTCTTTCCCTTGAACACTTCCTTACCTCCAAGTACAAATACAAACAGCCTTGTTTAACCGCCATCATACATTTCTGCCCTTGTCCCATGTAGTATCTTGGTTTACACCACTCATTCTATTAATAATGATTTCACTATTGCCAAACATTCATTTCCTTATTCTAATATACCATCACGAGCTAATCAACATTCAAAATATGGGTGAATCCAACATTTATATATGCAAGTGATTCTCTATTTTGTTTCATGTATTTCTAGCTTGGTTAACAAACAGTTAACTCTTTCTCAGCCTGCCAAATGATCACTGCAAGATGATCACCTGCAAGTCTACAGCAATAAGCAAAATATCAAAATAAGCCAAACCTTGAAGGAGGTCATTTCTCTCATCCAGTAGCAAATTGTTACCAAAGATATGACATAGCAACGTGTTCACACTTTCTGCATCTACATGGGGTAGCTGAAATCTCTGAATAATCTCTGAATAACCAGGAGAAAATCTGAATTTGACATACTGACATGAAGGCTTAAAAATTGCTGTTTCTTTCGGAGATGAGTATAGACGGATAATGTGAGCACCTTTTTTTTGTTTCATTTTGTTTTTTAATCTAAATTCACAGTCCCTCCCCTTCCATTTACCTCCCATCATAAAACTCAGCTCCCTCCCACCTGCCCCAGATTTGAGTGGGAGGCCAGCTGGTTCAAGATCAAGACACTTTTGCTAAAACACAGAACCAAATACAAGAAGACCATAAAGGAGGAATATGTTGGTCTCCCATTTTTTTCATGTTAACATATCAAACTAAGGCAGGATCAGATAAAGCTCTATCTCAAGTTTGGGTTCCATTTCAGCTCCTACATGTGCACACTCCCAGGTGTGGACAGTATTTCCTGCACTCCAAGCCTGGAGGGGTGGATGAGCCCCAAAGATGCATATCAGTGTTGGGACAAGCCTGCAGAGGAGAGACAGGACTTACTGGTATAGGGGTTGTTTGTGGGCTCATGTATCTGAACAAAGCTGATCCATAGCTCAGGGAATTAGCAGAGATAGCAGACACCTGCCCCTACAGACATAATGGCTGCAGCTTCACAAGAAGTGAGGTTGCATATTTATATCAAGTCAGATCAGGAGTCAGTCCAATTTCTCCCTGCGTCTAACCAAGTTCTTTCCTATAGCTGAATTCTCCCTTTCTCTCGAGATGCTTTAGTGGAGTAACATAAGCTAATGAATGCAGCAAGAATAACGCTCATCTTCTAGCTGATCACTGTTACCACACAAACTTCACACAAACAATGGGTGCAATTCCATGTACAGCTGTAGGTGGTTTGTACCTAGAAGAAGCAGTTAAAACCAAAGCTGATCACTTGATTTGCTAATATTCCACCAAGGTATCATTTATTATGGATACACTGTTTATATGCAGGGCTTTGGCAAAAATGCAGAATTTGAAGGACAGCTTCAAAACCAAACATCACTTTATAGAATCCCTTAAAACACTCACTCCCAGCTCCCAGTTCTCTTTAGGAAGCAGCAGTGTCAGAATGATTTCTTTATGTCTATCTTTATGTCCATGTCTACTTTCACAGCCAGCTCTTAAATCATTTCTCTCTACTTCAAAGTAAAGAAATAAGTACAATCATACGTTCCTCACAATGGGACTTTTCTGACTCCAGTTATGATGCTTGGGACTTCTCTAGGGCCAAGAGAGTGAGGAACAAACACAGGCCTATTCCCCTCCCTCTGCTCTGACCACAAGCTTTCATGCTCGCATTTCGCGTGGGGCTGAAATGCCATAAAAACCTCACAGGTTCAGAGCATGCCCTCAACAAGAAAAATATCCCACAATCTTAACATCTTCTTTACCAGGTGGAGAGAAAAGGTAGAGCATGCAACGCAGGGATCAAGGCTACCCGAGCATGATAGGAGCAGATCTGCAGATCACAGCAGCTGTGCTGAGGGCCCTGCATTTGGGGGGACTTATTTCAGACTAGCCTGAGCTTGATTTAAGTGAGGTAAGTGTCCATTAGCAGACAGATCAGGTGTGCTCCTGGAGCATCTCTTCTGACTCAGTTTCATACTAAAGAAATCCACTTTGTGCACTCCAAGAACCACAGTTCAGTGAATGAGAGATTACCTTAAAAGCTTACCACTGACCTGAATTAAAACATCAGTGTAAATACCCACCTGACAAGCAGAATTTCTTTTCTGTATCCAAGTACTGGTTTGACCTGATTTACAGCACTATGTAATACAATCTGAGCAGTTCCAGTTCCCCAATGTTAGTCACTATTCACTAATTAAAGAAACATTACATTAGATAGCTGATGAAATGAGGTGACAGGTAAGCAAAAAGAAAAGGATGAAATGAACTTACAAATTCAAAATCTTAGGGGCCTTAAGTTACTTTCATTAAAATACGTTTTACTAAGAAAGAAAGAAAATCAACACTTGAAACAAGTTTTCAAAGTCATAAACCTCCATTCTTTTTTAAACTTTATACTGGCTTTTAACTCATTTTTTAAGAAATTAATGCTTCAGTGACAGCTGTGATCAAAGCCTCTCTTTCTGCAGTCAGGAAATAAGGTTGCTACAGCTACCTTGATGACAGATGTGATTCTAGCGCTTCCACACTCTGTTCCAACCTATTGGCTGCAACTGATTTATAGCCTTTCTAGAATACCTTTAATATCTGTCTTTGGGTTTTGTTTAGTTATTTAGCATTCAAAATTTCATTTTATTTGTATGCATTAATAATCCCTGTAGAGGTGCTTCTTTAGTACCTTTCAGACGCGGTTTGCAAAGTAATTTACAGATGCTAAGTCTAATTACTGCCCATGAGGTTCTGCTCTGCCAGAACTTACTACCTTCTCTGTTAGTGACTGCACAAAGCAGTAATTCATTCAAGCTGATGCTGGATGAGCCTGGAAGACACCAGTGAGGTCTTGACCCCAAAAAGACTTGTGCATACAAAGACGCACATGCTGCAAACAGATTATTGAAAGCAGGGAAGAAAACAGTCCCAACCATTTCTTTGGGTCATTCCTGGTTAGAATGATTCTATGAAGGTCTTAAGAAAATGCAGTCTAATCATGGTAGCTGTGCAGCTGGGAAAAAAGGGATCTTGAGAGTGACTGCCCAACAGCCACAGGACAGGCTAACAAGGTGAACATCAGCTGTCCAAGGACTAACGAAGGTCTGTATATGGCATTGTGATGTCGTGTGGACAAAGAGATACAGACTGGGAAGTGTACAACCGCAGCATATAAAGACATATAGCATGCACTGAACACACAGTGCATGCAATATAAATGAAGCCTGCATGCACACTTTGCAAATAAATAAAATATTCAACCACTTAGTGAGATAAGAAATAGGTGGATGCGTAAGAGGATTATGCTGTATAAAGAGGAACTCTAGCTGGAACTGGTTTGGGGTTAAACTCCTTTCCATCTGCTTCAGCCCAGGTCCCTAGGGTTATGTTTGCTCTCTGTCACATGGACTTGAATAACAGTTTGTTAAGCCAGTTTCAAGCTGAGCTGAGTGTCTCAGTGGACAAGTCTAAGCAAGCCTGCTCCCCACTATTAGTCCTTGGACAAACAGCAGCACCCAGCAGTGACCAGCAGGACCAAGCAGCCCATGGGGGAGGCACCCTTGGAAGAGCTGGTGATGCCAAGCACAGGTGTCACTGGTAGGTGTGACAGTACAAGCAAACATTAGTAAAGTCACAGATAACTTAGTGTTTTCTTGGCCATCCAATAAACTCAAGTTTTAGAAGCAAAATTCAACTTGGAGTTAGAATATTTGCTATAAGCTTAAAAAAATGAAAGTTTCCATTAATCTCTATGTATGTTTCCATTCAATCTATATGTATTTTTAATAAATGACAACCGTGGCACTGACATGACTGAGTAGGCACATTTTTAGCTGCAGATGCTAAATATAAGAACCTTCAAAATAAACAGTTGTTGTTTCCTCTAACCACAACGAAAGCATGAAAACATCTACAGAAGTCTTAACCATCAAAGGCACAACTAGTGAAATGCCAGATTTTGCTCAGCTATAGAAACAGGCAGTTATAAATCTATTTTAAACATATATGTAATTTTAATGAGCAAAAAGAAAGCGATCCTGACAATAGTAGTGTTATTGGATTACATCCATTACACTCATTTACAACACAAATATATGCATTTTATAAACAGCAAGCAATTTGTTTTTGAAATCTAAATCTGCCTGTTGAGATTTATACTAGGGAGGTCACAGATGAAAAAAACCCTGAGATACAGAGGACTATTTATATAGTTGGTACAGCATCTAAGAAATCAGGAATTTTACCAGGTTTTGGTGTGTTGCTTTCCCCCCTGCCCCACCCCCAAGGAGTGTTCAACTATTTCAACAAATATAAGGAAGACTCCGCCAAAAAAACACAATAAAATGTATTAGAATTGGAGCTTACAAGTACTGTATAGACTAACAAACAAGTGTTACTGAGATACATGATTTTAATAGAAGTGCTCAGATTAAGCAAATGTCACTTTAAAATGGCAAAGTACAGGGGAAAATACTCAGCCTGCATGCATGGTTGTTCAGACAGCTGTAATTCTTCCCAAGGTACAGCCTGAGCTCAATTTATCACTCTCTTCAGTTTCAAGGTGTGCTAAAACAGGGATGTATGAGGAAGAAAAGGTCTGATTTTATAGAGCACAGACAGCTAGGCTAGGGATCATTGCAGTCAAGGCGTTAGCAGGGCAGCCTAACGGCCAGAGCAAGATACCGGGGGAACGGAGAGAGAACCAAGGTTAGACCAAAATAAAACACAAGGTCCAAGAAGAAACTGAGAGCGAAAGCAGTGATCTTAGTTGCTGGCCAGCTGAGGAGTAGTTATAACACTTCCCAAAGGCCAGGTGCAGCAGGAAGCCTCAGGCCTGATGAAACCCTTTGTATTTCCTGAGCTTGTTAAGAAGCCACAGCTAGGAAATAGCTCCTGCCCACACCTGCATATCCTAGACATTCACCTCCATCCTCCTGCAAGAGGCTGTCCTGGAGATGTCTTATTGATGCCATATACCACAGGGCTTATTAGAGAATGAGGGTAAAACTCCTGCTAGCTCCAGCTTTCTGTCTCATTTTGTATCAGCAGTTACCCTTGTTTCCTATTCATTATGTCAATCCTTTCGGTGGCAGAGCCAGAGATCCATCCTACTTTGCCACACTCAGATTTTTTATGGGGAAGGCATGCATGTTGGTGTCTGTTAATTAATTTCTACCTCATCCAAAATCAAATAAATCAGACTCTCAGAATACGCCATGATAGTCAGCACAAGGTGCATGTCAAATCACAGGGCTCTCTTTCTCATCTGGAATTACTACCCAAATGTAAATGCAGAACACAGACAACTTTATCATATAATTTCTGTTGCTTATCCACTTATCTAACACTTCATGAAATTAAAGCCAAAAAAATTAAAATCAAGGCACACTTTTAACAGTAGACACTTTGTGCTGATTTCCTCCCATGAACACATTTTAAACTGGATTTTCCCCTGAATTTAAAATGATACCTTGCAATCAATTTAAGATAAACAGAGGAATGCTCAATGCTTACATACTGCCTATAGTCAGTTTAGGCTCTATTATTGATACATCTTAGGTTATAGGCGTTTAACACTGTGTTGTCCAGCATGTAGCTTATAACTGATCAGATGGCTGCTTTTCAGACTAGCTGTAGGAAAACCACTTTAAGCTCTTTCACACACAGAAAATGTCGGACTGTCTCATTTGATAGCAATGTACTCTGAAGACATGGCAGGGTTAATGAGGCTAGTGCTAGGGTATGGCTACATGAACAAACTGCTGCAGGGTAAAGGAGTGCAGCTCTACAGCACGTTAGCTGCTCCACAGCCGGCTCTTACCTTGTGGTGTAACTCTTCTCCATCTTTCCCTGTAGTAACTTGTTCTTGTAGCCATAACCCTAGGAATATGCTGGCACGTTAGCAACAATGCATGCTTATTGAAAGGAGCAGATGTTAAGAATACTTTGAAAGGTGAAGAATCTCAGCATGCCTGAAAAGGGAGAGGAAATACACTGTTTCTCCTTTTAGTTAGCAAGATGAATGCTTGGTCCCCTCTGAAGCCACAGTTGCGTACCCCCAGCCTCGTTACTGGTGCATGCGTGTGCTGGAGAACCAAGACTGCAGCTGGGACACTGGGGCAGGGAAGTGATATAGTCACAGAAGGAAACAAATGGCTGGGATTTTGAGGCAATCCTTCACAGAGTACGATCAGACCCTCTGAGATCCACCTCCGGACCTCAGCAGGAGATGTTAGACGCAGATGGAGGGTGCAAGAGGAGATGTCTGCTCTTACAGCAGTATTTAATCCTTCTTTGGGGAAAATCATACAGAAATATTCCTCAGGCTGGACCGGGCCCACAAGCTGTGTGTCAAGATACGCCATGTAAAGTATATCTGCGCATCTGGCTGCTATCAGTAGCAAAACACTCTAAGTATAGAAAAGCACCAAGCACAAGAACTTACACTTCTGGAAAACAGCAAAGGTCTCTGAACAGGAACAAGTGACAGAAAAAGCCTTCTTTCCTGCCACATTACTTCTGTACTTCAGCTCCCCCCCGACAGACCCACCTCTGGCACAGCTCAGCGAGGACCAGGGACAAGCTGAAATGGAGCCCTGGGCAGCAGATGCCTGCAGGGAGGCCACTGGTCAGGGCAAGTAAGTCCCGCTGGTGCACTTGGGGCATGACACACTGGTGATGGGTGAGCAAACATTTCCCTTACTGCCTTCCTGCAAGGACGAGTTAAGCATCATCTCACTGAAGCACTGGGTGAAGCTAAAGTTTTTAAGATTTCTAAAACTTTTTAAAGAATGAGGGTGACGTACAAGTGCCAATTAGCATAAATCCCACTCATCTAAATACATGTTTTAATTAAAATAATTTTTAAAACTCTTCAAAATAATTTTTTCCTGAGGTCAATCAACATAACAGCTCTTCATCCTGACCCTACAGATACTGGCATATTCTGTATGCTCTGTTTGCAGTCCCATTGACTTTAACACCACTACTGCTAGAAGAAATTACTCTTACGTCAATGAAGCACTGTCACTGTGCAGTGCTGTAAAAGAGATCAGGTGCATCTTCCTCATTGCACACTGAATAATAAAGCAAGCTCTGTGCAGTTAAGCAATCATCAGCAATATGGCAAAACTGATGCCCATGCCTCTGTGCTCATTCCAGCCTCTAAGCCAACTCCTCTGTTGTACCAGTTTCCCCTCCCATGTTATAGTTCACCTGGGCTGATCCCCAGTGAGGATCACTGCACAGCTGTGCCACTGTCTGTGCTGAAATACAGAGGGGCAAGGTCAAGCAGAAAGGTTAAGGGCTGCTTAACCCTCACTGGATGCTGAGGGAAAGGTCCCTGTAGCTGTGGCGTGGGTTGCTGTATTTAACATGTTGGTCCCACTCTCTCGTGCAACTGAAGTCCAAAATGTTCCGGTTTTGGAGAGGATAAATGAAAAAAAAAACAAAAGCCCACCTTTAACCATAGGTGTCCACTACAGACTGGATTTTGTAATGTTAATCTGTTAATTAAACTGGGTAGCTGAATTTGCGTAGGTAACACATTTTGCAGGTTTTACTATATGTATTTATAAGATGTTACAGCAGGGCTTCTCAGGAGGTGTTACTGGGGTAGCAAATGCTAGCAGGGTAATTGGTCCTTACTTTGAAAAGAAAGAAAAAGAGCTTAACACAAAAATAATACTCTCTCCTTACGGAGTAAGCTTCAGTAATGAAATTAGGACTTCTAACACAAAGCTATAAAGAGTGACAAATCTCTCTTGCAATTCTTAATTTGTGTTAACCCCTTGACTCTAGCAGGTCTGGAGCTCCTGACATTAAGTGCTAATGCATTTAGCATTAAACATACACGCTAAATGCATTAGAATTATGCCATGCTAATGGAAGCATTCATGGCCTGTTAGGTAGGTCGAGTATTTGCTTCACTTGGGTGTTTACTATGAGTGAGGCAGCGTTTCAGCATCAAAGCCTTGTCAGAAACTTTAATGATCTTTATTTGGAGAAAATGCATGGTACTATCCTGCATTTAATTTTTTTTTCTCCCATTCTTACCAGCTGAAGATCGGAGTTTGAAAGAGTACACTAATTAACATCTTACCACTAGCTCATTGATAGGTAATTTATGAAGATCAAAACTTTTGTTTTGTTACATCTCTAAAGAGTTATCTTTTGGATTTAAAATAGAAGGAGCTCACTGACTATTGAATACAACCTATCATCTTAAGCACAGTAAGAGAAGAGTGCACTGTGGTGAATCTGCTTCTTTTGGTATTTGAGTTGAGAGGTTTAAAAGAAACAGGAACAGAAGAAGAAGAAATTAGTATCATTGAGTATTCGGTCAGTAAAATATTATTCCTATAACATATTATGAAGTGCACTGTCAAGCAAAAACATGGTATACTTTTTAATACCCAGTGATACAAGTGTAAGTGTATTGCAGCATGCAACACACTTACATAAACCTCTAAGTATTGTTATTCCAATGAATAGATCTATATATCATCACATATATCACGAAATCAAACAAACATCCTGAAGTATTCAGACTGAGTAATTCCAGATCATATATAAACACACGTATACATACACAAGTACACACACACCAGAGTAACATATCTTTAGAGCATTGCTTACAGATTGGAAATGATGCTTGAGTGGAGAAGGGACAGGTTACCCATTAAATGCACTGCAACTTCCTGGCCATTAGAGGTGGGGAGGTCACTATCAGGCTCTGACTGCTGCAGGTCTCATCCTCTCCACTGTTGGTGTATTTATCAGCATCACTATGCAAAAACATAATGCTCTAGAGACTCTGTGTTTGCTTTTTGAGTTTGTGTTTGCTTTTTAACTTCATGCAATTAGTCACCTACACTGTTAAGAATTAAGCACAAATCAGCCTGCTAGCCACAGAACACGTTCAATATTGTCCTCTGGATTTCAGGTGACGAGGGCAATAGAGATTCATTCCAGAAAGAAGCTGACACCTGATTTAGAGTTGCCACACAGACAGATTAGGCAAATGTCTGTAGGAGCAAAATACACGGCACAGCAAACGTTCTGCCTGTGACATATTATAAGGTTTGCCCAGGGCAGCAGAAGCTGAAGGCTGACAATGGATGGCATCTGGATTTTCAGAACAAACCCCTAAACGTTTCTTGTTATTCACAGCTGACAAAGCATCACTAAAACATGCTGCTTTTGATTTCTACCTGTCAGGCTACATTCCGGCCCCTGTGATGCATCCACCTGGAAAACTCAGAGAGACAATTTTATGATGGGAGAAGTAAGACAGCAACTGCATCTTTGCAAATGAGAAAGCACGTGGACTAGTCTGTGTTGTTTCCTCCCAACAGCTTTCCCCATAAGCCATCCAACGGCAATGCCTTGAGTAACCTAACTCCTCACTTTCTTCTCTAAAATGCGCTGTTTATGGTGAAACGCATGTCCAGATTCAAATGCTCAATAATGCAGCATTAAAAGACAGTGAAAAACTTGAAGAGAAAAACACAGAGCTGGACTTGCACGGTACCACTCGCTGCCTTTGCTTCCCCGCCATCCCTCACCCCACAACCCTGTGACAGCCAAGGAAATTCCACAGAGAGCAAACACAACTGCAGTCAGTAGCAGCAGAGGAAGGCAAGCATTAAGATACCTGGTGGGAGGACTTTACCCCACACCACCCACACCCTGAACAGTACAGGGGAAAGATGCTCTCCTTTTCTCAGCCAAACCAGAGCATCAGGAGGAAAAAGATGTCAGACTTTCTTAGATTCTTTGGCAGAAAAGTATCTGCTGTGTGAAATCACCCTGTTTGTATGCTTTATCCCTGGCCCCACCCTAAATCTATCTTTTTAGACAGACACTCACTGGGGCAGAGAGCATCTCGCATACAGTGCTTGGCACAACAGGGCTCCATTCTTGGTGGGCTCTTAAGAACAACCATAAACACGATCAGTAATAATAATCCCCACTTAAGTTACTGGAGGTATTTTTAGGCTAATGCCCAGCTTAAAAGCATAATTCATTCACAACAATGAATAGAGCCAGCAGAGCATCAGTAATAATCCTCTCACATTACAGAAAGCATACTGAGACATTAGAATAGCACGGTGACGGTAACTCCTCCTCATTACCAACTGCGAGCTGCAATCTGTGTGAGATATCTTTTTCAACATCAAAAAGCACACAGTTCAGTGCAGGCAGGGCTAAAAGATGGAGACAGATGCCTTACACTACTGAATTTAAAACTAGGATGTATACTATAAGCAAAGAAAGCCAACCTTTGGAAATGGTTAAAAAAAAAAAGGAAAAAAAAAATCACCATGGAAAAGAGTAACTCTGCAAACTCCATGAGTCAGCGTATCATCAAGTAATCTGAATATAAAAGCAGGAGCTTTGCAAAGAAGTGTGAATGCTTCAGTAATAATCCCCCTTCACACTCCCTCGTCACTATTTTCCCTTTCATTAGCAGGCATAGTGTTTCCCATTAGCTTGGTGCTGCTATACCTGCTTTAGCTTCCTCCAGGAATTTCCACCGACTGCCTATCAAGCAGCTCCTCTGTTACCCAGTTTCATGGCCTTAGCTTCATTTCTGCAAGTCAACTGCATTAGTAAGTACTGGGTGTGCAGGAAAAGGAGGCTCCATGTTTAAAGAACCCACGAAGATTCACTCCAAATAGGCATGCCATAACCATAACATGCAACACTCCTGCTTCCCCTCCTAAGGCACCTCCCCAGGCACCACACAACACCTCTCTTCTGGTCCTTACCTCAAAATGACTTTGCGCTATAAGTGCAACCACATGATTCACATGTGCTGGAGAAATATAAGACGCTAATTGAAATACTGCAGCTGGAGAAGACTGTTGTTTTCTCCCAGTCACAGGTGCTTTCTACCTGCTCCCTTTTGAAATTCTGTTTCTAAATAATTCATATTTTTCCTGATAGACTCTTCACCCAGCCAGAAAACCCAGAAATTTATAAACTAATGGCTAAATTCAGCCTCAAGTAAGTGGCTTTCAGTAATGGTGGGGCACAGTGAGAAAAATTACGTCTGATGGGGAGGTCCACAGAGTGGGACATGTGCTAATAGAGCACTAGGTAACCACGGGAAACTCCCTGCACTCAAAGTAGCCCATGGCTGTGCAAAAAGAGTAGAACAAGATAAAACAAATTACCCTCCCTGTTTGTAATGCCTAGAAATTTACACTGCACTATACCATCACATACATTAGCAGTTTCTAATTCTTTTAAAATAAGCTTCATCTCCATTAATTTCTCTTCATCCTCACTTACCCTGGGACCCAAAAGGAGAATAGAAGCAGGAGGTCATTAGAAACTGCAGAGCTCTGAGGATGCTGTGAGGGAAGGGACTAGGAAGGATAATGGCATGCAGGTCTGGTCACCAGCCTGGCAAATGAGGTGGCGACTGCAGCAGCACTCAGACACAAAGCTGAAAATGCCCTGCAGCACTGAGAAATTCTGCAGACACTATGAAGAAAAGGCAGGAGGGATATGCAGCTATAGCGGTATGCTCTGCTTCTTTTCCAGGGGTAGGAGGGAGCCTATGCCCTACCTTGACAAACTCTCATCCCACACGTGAGGCAAATGCCAGCAATTGAGAATACCTGATTTATAACAATTCTGGGGAAGAAACATTTGTGCCAGGAAGAAATTAGAAAAAAATGCAGACAGAAATGCTGCTCGGCATAAGAGGGCACTGTGGTTGTCATGGCAGGTCACCCATGCTACAGAATAATTGGAAAACTCTTGTTAATTGATTTGTATCATTTACATAGGTCAACATCAGTCATTTTCATATTGGCATCAAACTACTGAATCTGGGACTTCTGTTAATGGCATCTTCTTGGATATGACACATAAATGAGTACCATCCTGCCTGCAAAAGCAGCAACAATAGACAACACAGCCAACACTGTCACAGAATGAAGCATCTTTTTAAAGTAATGAATAGCTTTTGAAAAATGTCATGTAAGCGAGTAACTGATTAAACTTCATGACGAAAAGGAACATGGGCTGCTTTGGCTAATCACTGTTCACTCTCTCTGTCCAAACCCCAGTCCTTCTTTGGGCCAATGAAGATATATCTGAAAGTATACCTGAAATTAAAGTGATCTAATGCATACCAGTAATTGCTTTCCCTCACTTTCAGCAAGAAGCTATAGATTAACTTGTTAATTCAAAATGTAGCACATTGAACAGTCTTCTCTCTGCAGTGATGGTTTCAGAAAGCTCAGAAATAAACCAGGACAACATTTGTTATTAAATCTTCAAGATATTCTAAAGTAAACAAGAATCTGTGCAGGTGCTCCACGACTTTCCGTTTTAACTTCCCGAGGGCTGTGGACTGAGTTTGATGAGGTCAATTCAACACTACATACATTCTCAGCTGTATTTTTCTCAAAGAACAAAGAGATATGAATCAGGAAGGGAAAATTTACAAAACCATGTGGATTCACAGACACACAATATAAAGCAAATACAAGAAGATAACAGACTTAGATGCTATCAGAACTTAATCCTGGTTTCTATGTGCCTGCATTCCTCTCCCAATATGTTATAGACCACTATTACAGTTTTCTTTCTTCTAGACCTAAGCAATGGAATGGGAGGAAGGTCATTTAGATCCCTGCACTTGGAGGTTCCTGCAGAGGAGTCTCATAGAATAAGGAGCATCTCCATGCTAAAGCTGGAGAAGAAACAAAATTATAGACCATCGTTTCCATAAGCAACAACTTGAGTCCATACCACTGTCTGTAATTCAATTGTGCCACCATACAGAAACCAACTACCACAGTACACCAGGCACTCCTAACTTGGTACTTGTCAGGGTAGAGTTGAAGTGCAGAGGCTTTCCTCACACACTGCTGCAGTTTTATCATTGCCATTCATCAACTCTTTAGGGAGAGACCCAGCCATCTCCTAAGTTATACTTATAATTTGCTGGAATATATAGTTTAAAGAGCAGAATATCAGAGAGAATTCCTTTCTGCTAATAAACCAAAGTGATCTGATGACTTAAGGCATGTCAGTAATGTAAGAATTAACAAACCCCGAAATTTCAAACTGGCTAACAATTGCTCCCCTCTCCACTGCTCAGGGAATTTATCCTCAGCCTGCACACCTGTGCTGAGAATTCTCAAGGCAGAAATTTAGCTCGTTTCTGTCCTTTGTGCTAGAAAAAACAAGCAGGAAAAAACAGCCTGGACTTTTTCCGTGCATCATCAAGAGCACTGGCGTTTTCTGGTTTTGTGTCTAAACCTGCCACTGTTCTGTATACCAGATAGGACTGAAATTAGCATTTAAAAAAGAAAATTAAAAAAGTTAAATGTAGGGCTTTCACTGGGTTACTGGTTGTCTGCTGTCTGTGAAGGGAAGAGGGTTATCTGACTGCTGGTACCACTCTAAAATTAATCCAGACATAACGGAGTCGGGCTTTGGTTGTTCAATTAAGAGCCTGTTTTACATTTAAAGAATACTCACTGTTTGCTCTACAGATTTGTCCTCTCTCAGAGCATATAACACTTTTAAGGCATAAAACAGAGTGCATGAGGATGGCATGCAAAAGCTCGGTCTTTTCCCATAACTGATTCAAATGAACAAAACAATCTTCTTTTTCTCCTCCCATCTTCATGTTTCAAGTAAAACCGCATCAAAGAACGTCACCCCAAGCCCTCTCTTTCTCCTTCTCTGATCACCTCTTCTTCTGCCTCTAAATACAAGGTCCAGAAGTCCTTGCTAAATCTTGGTTTCTTGATTATCTTCTTGGTTTCATCTTTGTCATTGTTTTGAGCTCGAGTGGCGGGTTTTTGGTAGCACGGGAGGAGCTGTAGGGGCAGTGCCTGTGAGAAGCTGCTAGAAGCTTCCCCGGCTCCAAGTCGGACCCGCCTCTGGCCAAGGCTGAGCCAATCATCGATGGTGGTAGCACCTTGGACCCACCTCTGGCCAAGGCCGAGCCAATCAGCGATGGCAGTAGCCCCTCTGTGATAACATATTTAAGAAGGGAAACCTGCAGTGTGGGAGGAATGGGAGTAGGAGGGAAACCTCCACCGAGACCCTGAGGTCAGTGAGGAAGGTGGGGGAGGAGGTGGGCTGGAGGAGGGGATGGCCCTGCAGCCCCTGGGGAGAGGGCAGGCTGTCCTCCCACAGCCCCTGGAGGGGAGCGGGGGAGCAGATGCCCACCTGCAGCCTGGGGAGGACCCCACGCCGGAGCAGGTGGGTGCCCCCAAGATGGCCGTGGCTCTGTGGGGAAGCCCGCACTGGGGCAGTCAGTGCCTGAAGGGCTGCAGCGCATGGAAAGGACCCATTCTGGAGCAGTTAGTGAAGAACTGTCTCCAGTGGGAGGGACCCCAGGCTGGAGCAGAGGCAGAGTGAGAGTGAGGAGTCCTGCCCCTGAGGAGGAAGGAGCAGCAGAGACAAGGTGTGAGGAACTGACTGCAGCCGCCATTCCCTGTCCCCCTGCACTGGTGATGGGGGAGGAAGCAGAGAAAACCAGGAGTGGAGTTGAGCCAGGAAGGAGAGAGGGGTGAGGGGAAGGAGTTTTAAGATTTGGTTTTACTTCTTATCTTTGTTTTGACTTGGTTGGTAGCAAATGAAATTGATTTTGTTTTTTCCCCAAGTTGAGTCTGTCTTTTGCCTGTGACCATGAGTGGTGAGTGATCCCTCCCTGTCCTTGTCTTGACCCACGAGCATTTTCTTTATATTTTCTCCTCTTCATCCCACCGGGGCTGATGTGGGGCCGAGGACTGAGTGAGCAGCTGCGTGGTGCTTTGTTACCAGGTGGGCTTAAACCATGACAGTCATTTATGACCATCACGATGTAGTAGAATAGCAAGTGCAGCTTCAGTCAACAGCAAAGTTCCACCATGCTTGCAATAAGTAAGCATGAGTTTTGACTCTAAATAGCCAAGTGGACAATGAACAGCAGAAAACATTTGTGGTAGAAATAACCAAGACCCTGAATTGTGTTTTTCCCCAGCGTTTCTGTGCCCTTCAGTGCCTCTCTAAGCCAGCATTCCTCCTCTTCTCCCACTTGTACAGTCATGGTGCTACCTTTGCTCTTTCACAAGAGTAGGAAGCTGAGCAAGTGAAGCATAAACTACCGCAGCCAGAATCAACCAGCAGACAACATTCATCCATCTGGGCTTGCGAGTAGTCCACCTCTGTTAGGACAGAATTTTATCTTGGTCTTAGAAAAAAATCAGTGGAACTGCCCTAGATTTGTCGTGATTTTATTGGAATAATAACCCAGCACTTTGCTGTGATCCTCCCCCCCGCCTCGATTCCTATTTAACCTTCTCTTTGAATTTATATCCACACAATGGATATCTTAAGCCCAGCACCATTCGCCATATCACTTCCACCAGAGACACAGCGAACAGATGATTTTCTTTCTTATCTGCAACACTGACTTATGGCCCTCTTTTGAAAACAGCATCATAGGCTCCTTGAGTCTCCGCAGCTTTAGGGTGCATGGCTATATCCAGTGGTCTCCACAACAGGGCACATCTGCATGGTTTTAAGAAGCACCAGCATTACCTCTGAAGCTTTTGAGACTACCTCTAACATCTCAGGCTTTAGCAAGGTGATCAGCAAATTTTGGAATTTTTCTGTTCAGAATTTCAAAAGCAAAACCTGATCGAATCCAAGTCAGATGCTGCCAACATAATTGTCCCAGTGGAGACATTAAGAACATTGCCTCTATTTCCTTTCACTTAAGAAGATTCAAGCATAACTGTCCATTACATCTTGTACTCCGAGCCGGATGGCTTAGAATTATACCAATTTTTGGCTGTTTGGTTTTTTTTCCACAAAGATTCAAATACTTACTTAAAGCAAAACTAAATTAAAGTTAATAGAAAGATTGTGTTTAGTTAAAGACAGTGGTAGTTAAACAGTATTTAATTAACCTGCTGAATTGGGAACCGTGGGATGTTGAGAGCAGAGCATGGTACTTAGAAAAGCTCAGTGAGATGTTTAGTATCAACTTCATATACAAATACAGGAGCATTACAATAGTGACTGATTAGTATTTATATTTTAGGGACAGAAGACAAACACTAGCTGGAAGCAATCTTGTCTCTGTACTTTTAAACTGTTAAATGCATCATCAAGGATTTCTGCCTTTCTCTCCAGCATTAGCCATTGATGGAGACTAAATGGATCATTGATCTGTTTCAATATTGAAAATTGTCCCAGGATATGAGGGAAACATCTCAACACCTTATCTGCACAAGAATGTAAGTGAATTTCAAGCCCTGCTTGGTAACCACATACACTGAGACAAAACTTAATTTTCCACCCTCTTTTTTCATATATCTTGATTTTCTCCCCCATTTGTCTCTGGGAAGTTCTTAATTCATCTCTTCAGCTTTATGAATCAGACCTTAGAGGGCAAGAAGATGAAACCTTGATGATCTAAATTAACCCCTTTGATATTGCAGCTGCTGCTAGAAAGTAGAGCAGACCTTATCTCTAGAGTTGCCAGTCATTTTGTGATATTTGCCTAGAACTGAAAAAAAAAGACTGCTAATAACAGTAGAATCCGATTAAAAATTCATTTATAAATTCATTGCAAACGGGCAGATGACGGTGAAATGGTTAAGCAGATCAGTGTTGGCTGCACAAACTGGAACATTCTTAGAATTTCTCCATGAGTATCTAAAAATGAACACTTTCTCTGCACCTTCTCCCTGAAATGTGTCCTGAGGGTTTCTAATTGATGGATAAGCCAGTGCCAGCTTTCTTCCCAAATAGGCAAGATGACTTACCTCAAAATTTAGGAAGTATAAAATCATTATCTACACCATTTAAGAATATAGTTCTGTTTCCCTGCTTTTACACCTTACTACTTCTGTCCTCATCTCTTGCTCTTTTGCGGGGTAACAGCAATCAGATATCCAAAAAACCTGTTCTAAACCCTTTCCTTTGCCTTGTGCATCCCCTCCTCCCCCAACATGGTTTAGCATTCTGCACTTGGAGCAGAATTCTCCCCTAGCTACAAATTCTAATAGGCCCTGATCTTTCCATTTCTAAATCTGATCCCAACTGGAAACAAAAGCAATTTTACAAATAATAGGAAAGCCTGAGGTTTGGTATGGAAAAGCTGAAATAGGCAAGGGGAAGATGTGATCTTTCTGTGATGCAAATAATGTTCTGCATTAAATGCGTAACCAAAAAATAAAGCTCCCTGAGGTATATTTGCTAGTTCAGACAAGAAGAAACATCTTTAGCATATAAACACAGACTGTAGATTGAAATATTTCTCTGTGTGAAAATAACCAAGGATATAATTAGCATGGTTCTTGGGCTCAATTGTATTTTTCTAAATAGTTCAACTTTCTGCTGTTTGCATTGAAAATATTGGCATATTGGGGTATTTGCACAAAGGTAGCACTGTCTACAATCAACCGTAAAATGTAACTGGGAGAAATGTTAAACCTTTTAAATGCCTTAAACATACAAATGTAAGAAAGTTATGGTAAAAACTGAAAATCAAGGCCAATTCTCCTGTCATCCAGTTTGCATCCAATAATGCAGATGTCCAGAACTAGGATGAGAATTCGGTAATAGGTGGGCTGAGATTCACAAAGGGCTCAATGCACGTTAAACCCAGGCTTGTATTTTTAGCCCTTTCCTAGATATCCTGGACTTTTAAAGTAAAAATCAACAACTTAATTTCATGAAATTTCAATAGAGATCATTCATTGACTGACTTAAGGGAAGGGCAGGTTTAATAAATGTGGTTTGGTGTTCATCTTACTATACAGCCAATGTTACTAGATTTGATGAATCATATGAAGTTAAATGACTTGTTGGACCGAAGAATAAAAGAGAACAAGGTGGCTGTGCTGTCACGATGACTTTGATTCTGTAGGCAACTGAATTTCACAGGCAAGACTTGGAGAAAGCTCATACCCAGCCATAGGACTTCCAGCACCTCTCAGATGAGTCAGGCAGGACCTTTGGAATCACAGTCTCTAACTTCATTTCTCACGGCTGGAGAATCAGTGTAGCCTGTTACCTACAGGTCTTGGACAATACCAAAGCAATGAACCCATACTGCTGTGTTTTCCTCAGAGGCAATCTGTTTGTATGAGATCTGAGAGAACTTAATGGCCTGTCAGACTAGGCTGAAATTAGTTAAGGCCTTCAAAAGTTTTCAAAGACAGACCAATAGATAATGCATACAGATAGAAAGAACCAACATGCCTCATTTTCCTAGAACACTAGACTAAAAATTAAAGTCTCTAGCCTTTCTGACTGCAATCAGCCCCAGATTTTGGAAGGAAGTAGAACCCAGAAAAATAGTCTACAAAAAGAGCCAAAACAACAGCTCAGAAGTATGACTTGTCACAGTCAACTGTCCTGGTTTCAGCTGGAATAGAGTTCATTGTCTTCCTAGTAGCTGGCACAGCGCTGTGTTTTGGGTTAGTATGAGAAGAATGTTGGTAACACCCCGATGTTTTCAGTTGTTGCCAAGTCGTGTTGAGACTAAGTCAAGGACTTTTCAGCTTCTCCTGCCCAGCCAGCAAGAAGGCTGGAGGGGCACAAGAAAGTTGGGAGGGGAGATAGCCAGGACAGCTGCCCCAAACTGGCCACATGGGTATTCCCTACTGTGGGACGTCATGCCCAGCTGGGTGTGTGGGCCAGGGGGGAGGAGCGCTGCTCGGGCATTGATCAGCAAGTGGTGAGCAATTGCCTTGTGCATCACTTGTTTTGTGTCATCCAGTCCTTTTATTATTATTGTTACTTTATTGTTGTTATTAGTGTCACTGTTAGTTTCTTCCTCTCTGTTCTATTAAACTGTTCTTATCTCAACCCACGAGCTTTACCTTTTTTCCAATTCTCTCCCCCATCCCACTGGGGGTGGGGGGAAGTGAGTGAGCGGCTGCGTGGTGCTGAGTTGTTGGCTGGGGTTAAACCATGACACAACTCATTCAGAGTCTAACCCAGACAGCCAGATCCAATCATTTAAATTCCAACACTTTTGAGTGTTTAATTCTTCAAATAATGAAGAAGGGTGTGAATCATGGTTTTATGCAATTCAGTCTTGAGTCAGTCTAGTGCAAGAATAGCCTGTCAGTCCAAAAGGACAAACACCCAAAGCAATTTCTGACAGTCCCACACTCACCTCCATCAAGGCAAACTCAGGAGGAGGAGACCAGTGAGTCCCTAGCACAACAATCAATCATATTTTGACTCCTGTGAGCAGCTGAGCAGTAACTCACCTGGGCAAAGGTTATCTGGGGACATGAAATTTTTCTGATTGACTCAGGGATCTTATAGGGAACTGTACACCCATGCTTACCTTCAATTTTGCAGAAACCTTTTAAAATTTATATGTTGGATTTTTAAAACAAGGTTACTGACTGTACACATAAATGAGTCTGCATTACCATCTATCTCTCATGTTTATATTAGATAGGTGCAATGTTCAGCCCTGTCGGTGCAGATTGTACATTCTGCATTATGGTAAGAAAGAGGCTTTTACCTTAACCATGTTACTTCTAAAAAATCAGTGTCTTCAAAGACTATATATAGATCAAAAAGGACATAAATATTATTAAAACTGTTTTTTAAAGAAAACTAGTCTGTGGGTAGTGGTATCTAAATTAGAATGCTTGTTGCTAGGTGAATGTAGGTAAAGTAGAGAAGACGTCTATCAGTTTTTCCATAAGAGAGACAACTATTACAGAACTGATGGACTTTCTTATACCATCTCCAGCTGCCTGGTGCTGGCTGCTGCCAGGGAGAGGATTCTGGGTGAGAACGAACACTGATCTGAGCAAGTACTGACAGTTCTTTTACTCCAGCGCTCAGACTTCAGAGTTTTTTTAAAAAAAAAAAAAAAATCGCCTTAAACCACTTGGTTTTCTTTGATGCATATTCCCCACTCAAAACACCTGTCTTATCATCTGTCTCACACCAGAGGATATCCTGCCATTTCCTCATTACAATAAAGTAGAAATGTGAACAAGTAAATTTAGTTAATACATATTCAGCCCATTTGTTCAACAAGGCCCCCAGATTCTAATGTTATATCAATTTAATTCAGCTATGGGTCAGATGCATGGGACTTGGATGTGTATTTACTTTAATTCAGATGTAGAGAGCATTGTTTGCTGAAAGAAACTCCTTTTGTAACATGTCAGCAGGAGACAATGTATTCAGCTCCATAATTATGTACTTCGGTACAATCACATAGCATTATATACAAAATCACCACAAGCTGAAAAAAAGCCTGAAATGCTAATTAGTTCACAAATTAACATTGATTTGATTTAATGTTGAATAAGGGTTTGCAGCTTATACTTACGAGAGAACTTCACTTTCAGGCATGCTCAGACACTCATGTTTTAAATAATACTGTGCAGCCTGTACCAGGTGCACAGCAGGTTCATTATCTATGTATAAAGAGGTATGACTTACTCAAAATAAAATTAAGCACAGAGACTCCAGCACAATGTCATCTGGCAATACAATACCCTTTGGGACTGAGCTACCAAGTAAAAGCAGAGCGTAACAATCACCTGTCTTTGTGCTGCGTCGTGTTGGGGAAAAGTGAGCAGATCGTATTTCCAGTATAGTGCCCTTTCCTGTCACTGATGTCAGCACTGACAGGTGAAAATCAAAATAATAATGCATATTCTAATAACATTTTGCACTCCTAAGGCACCTCCATGGAAATAACTCAGCTTTCAAAGAGCGCTGGTGATTTCAGTCCCAAATCACTCCCATGTAGGCAGGGAAATAATGCCCTCCCCATTCTGTCCTAATTCTGTTCATTCAAGGGGTGTTTTGACATTGACTGAAACACAGTGATGGTTTCACCCAGGGAAAATGAAGCAGAGGGGAGTTCAAAGGAGAATTTTTAAAGGGAGCTGTTTGAGCTGGGACAGAGAATACGAACATTAATACTGACTGCTCCGGCATCTGAGCCGAGGCAATGCTGATGATTTCAGCTCCTGCTGCTGGAGTTCTGAATCCAGCCATGCACACAGGTCACCTCAGTTCAGAATGGGGCTGTGAGAGGAGTTAATGGGGCTGGCAGCTGCCAGTCCTCCAGTCCTGCTAGTACCGAATGCAAGAGTGCCCCTTTGGATCCACCGCACACAAGCACCAAAAGAGAAGTCAAGCAGGTTGTGCGCAGTTCATTAAGTGGGTGACCACTGTTCAACCAGAAGAACACTCTCTGATCCAGGAAGGGGCAAGAGATCAGAAGTGCCACTTTCCGTCAATGGGGAAGCAAGGTCCCTCCATGTGCTAGTTACTGCAATTGCTCTGGCTATTTACAAGGGAAATACTGCAGAAGAACAAGCTGCAGTTAAGGAGAAACTGCCTTATACTTTGGACATGCCTATGGTGCCAGAGGGAGCAAGAAGCTGCTTTCTTAAAGGTCGTGGTCTGGGGAGGCCAAGACAACTGGGATGTGGAGATAAGAGTAAAAACAGACCAGTCAGTTGAATTGTTCATTCTGGTGAAGGGTGTGGCAGGAGTAAAAAATGCCATGGCTGAAGGGGAAGCAGGAGGTGGAAACTGACTGACAGAGCTGGGCAAAGCAGCATCAACTTGTTTGAAAAGTTCTAACTTCCAATATGACTGGAGTGAGAGAAAATACTCCTTTAGGACACCTTGGTAGAGGAGTGAGAAACTAATGTATTTATCTTCTAGATCAAGGAACGGGCATAGCTGTAGAGGATCAAATGAATGTAACTCAAATGATCAGTTTCTAAGATTCCAAGTGCGCCTTGTCTTTTTCTCTGCAGGCTTCTGTTGGTATTTCCATTATCTTCTTTTCTACAGCTTATAAGCATGAACACCTATAAGCCTATCCCATAACATTCAGGTCCATTTCCAAAGCTATAACAGCAACCAAAACAGCCTGCAGACAGAAGTTTTGACAAGCACCAGGGAATGGGAAGCTAGAACAGGTCTGTGTCCCAAAGGAATGAGCCACAGGGTAAGCAATACAATAAGCCCATCGCAGCGAAGGGACGCTGCCTTCCCTTCTCAGTGCTACCAAGACCCACAGATCCCAGAGGATCTGTAGCCAGTTTTCTAATAACTACTGACTTCACCCAAGCATTAGGGACCCTGCTCTTCTGAAGGACTGAAAGGTTTTAGTCTGCGTGGTTTGAGAAGACATGCATTCTGTAGTCTGGGCACAGATGACAGGTATCATCCCTCCTTCTATTTCTTATCCATATAGGTGCTCCCTCCACAACACAAGTAACCCTGTGAAAAACACAAGATTGTGCCAACAAGTAAAAGAAAGCAAATATCAGATTTATAAGGATATGATTTGGCTTATACCTGAATATCTATCTAAACACAAATATTGTGGTTTTAAATCGTACTTGAAAACATGATTCCTTATTTCTTTATGCTAACTTGACACTTATTAAAAAAACATGGACTGGGTATAAAACTACATTCAGTACAATGGAGCAAATGTTAAAATCAGGACAAAAGAATTCTTGGATAAATTTATATTTGCTAGGATGAAAATCTAGATGCAAAATAAGTCTGACATTTTTGCTATTCACAGCTGAGGATTAATTTTATTAAATAATTTTGCAGTTTTCTGGTTCACTGAGTGCATATTTGCTGATAACTCCCCAAGAAGGAAAGTGTTTTGTCCTAGCAACTTACACCAATACATTGCTTCATTCAAGCAGCACTTGACCTGCAATACACTTACTCTGTTATAGTTCATTTTTTTCACTGTTTGGTTCCATCTCTTCTGCATTTGCTTGACCTAGTAAACTATTCAGTTCACATATACCATACTGCACAGAACATAATTGTTGAGTGTTACAAATGAATGCCTACAAGAAACCACCCCCAAAAATACATAAAAGAGGGGAAGTCATTATTGAAAAGGTTAATCTTCTCAACTGCTGCTATCAGTTTGAATAGATAAACTCAGGACCTCTTTTTGTTTCTTTTACGCAAAATGTCAGCTTCTGTAAACTGTTGCCCTCTGTGCCCCACACTAAACATGTTACAATTGCATTATCATAAAGCATTATGTAAAATAAAGTGAGATTAACTTTCAGTTATTTGGGTCAAAATTTATTCCAAATTGAAACTCATTCCTCAGCAGTGAATCAGGTCAAAGAATAAAGGCTCTCAAAAGCAGTATTTAAGACCTTGTGTTAACCCACAGACAGTGTCTTTGCAATTTGTGGCCAGCACCCATGGGTTACAGACGGCTCAGGCTGTATGAGGCTGGCTGCCACCTTAATGCATGCATAACCTCTTACCCTGAGATAATCTCACATATCCCTCCCATTTTCAACAAATAGCAGCTCCATACCAATGGCAGGAACTGGAAGGCATCTGATTTTTTTCATTTGCTACACACTAAATATAATTGCTAATGCAGTAGTAGCTGTTGCATTAATAAAGCCAATCAACCGACTAGAGAAACCTCTTCAGTCTCTTCTCGCCTAACCTTACTGCAATGAGTCATTCCTTTAGAAGTGATCTACAGTTGTATTTTCTGCCAATAGGCTCAGGACTTCAAGAGCTGTTATTTACTGGATGGTCACTGGAGATTTAGAAGTGAAGTAACCTTGGCTCTGATTCTGTATCTGCAGCACATGGCTAGATTTACATCCAACAAAACAATATACTTACCAACCACTAAGAATGATTTTTCAATACAGAATAACAAATTTGACTTCAAAATATACATACGTCTGGCACAGAGCAAACGTACACGATCCCAGCCACTTTAACTGGTGTGGGAAAACAGCAGTCTTTGAATCACCACCCCAGCCCCAAGCTCTCCTCCTTGAGATAAAGGAGTAACAATAAGCTGGCAGCAGCATGTGCCAGTTACCTGTTGAAGCAGCCATTAGAAGGGGAACATGCTGTATTCTCTGCACTGCATTGTCAGTCCGGCCTAGGACCAAATTCTGCTCGGCAGCTCTCAGGAAAGGCAGTGGGAGCTGTACAAAGGCAGCTCACAGAATAGTTCATCCACCTGAAACTACATCCCTTTGCTCTCGAGTGCAGAGAAAATAACTGCAACTAAGCACATAGCTAAGAATAAAGGCGGGGTGGGGGAAAGGTTACTTTTTTTTTTCCTGGCAGTTGCCTAACTGAACCCAGGTCTCCTCAGACAAGTGCTACAGCTTTTCTGGAGTGCTAGTTACCACAAACTGGGAAGTGAGAAGAGGAAACAGACATTTTAATGTGCTTGACCTTTCAGTCCTCCAGTAGAGAAAAGCCCTGTCCTCTGGTTTGAATTTAACTTGTGATCCTGCAATAAGGGCAATACATTAGCAATGCCATTCGAATTACTGGTGGACGGTAATCTGCATTAGGGCACTCTACTTACAAGGAAGAGCAGCAGCACATCTCCGTGCTAGCACGAAGACAGAACAGCCTTTAATTCCCACAGAAGAGGCTCTTCTCCAGGCAGAAGGAGGTCAGTCATGGGACAGAGCACAAAAGAGCTTGTGTTCACACAGCTGCAACTCTCAGGGGCACTAGGTGCCTTAACCTTCACAGGTGCACTTCCCAGTTAGTCAGAAGTTAGATGGTAAACACAATTTTGAAGACGACTTAGAGGAGTCCAGTATTTGTGTACAGAGCTTGGTTCTGTCAGTGTGCTTGCATCACCCTTCTGTCCTCTGACTGGTATTCCACATACAAAGCCCCAAGAAACACTTCTTGAACTGAAGAATTAATAAGATTGCTGGCATTTTTAAATGTCAGTTTTTACACAAGCTCTCTGCCTGTGGAAAAATGGGAGAATCACAATCCATAATTGTCCAGCAGGAGTGTCTCTTTTTAATGAAAATGTTGACAATTCATTTAGGGGATCCTCTGGAATGGACACCCCTTGCACTGCTCTCTGGGGGTTGTCCCCAGAGCTCCTCTCCAGCGTCAGCAGGGATGTCAGCTGAGACAGATAATAAGACTAAATGCTGTCCCCCTCCCAGGGTAGGCATCAGCACCCCCACCTCCCTGGGGAGACTCAGCAATGAGAGCGCAAGGATCTCCAGGGCTAAGGGAACACGGGGGTCAGCGACTTCTCCCTGACAAGTATCTGCCTTGGAGACAGCACTCCTGCCCCTTTTTCCAGTGCTGCGCAGGGCAGGTGCTGAGAGGGTGGGGGGGCTCCTGAAGCAAATGTGCTTTTACTTCTTACCCAAATGTTGTGGGAATGGTAAAGGGAAAAGGGAAGAGCAAATTCTGTCTGGCCTTAAAGTCTCAACTTGAAATTCGTGTACCAAAATTCTAGTTATGATGCAAGGGAGTGAGGTGTACAGCTCCTCTTAACCCCAACCAAATTCATGCCTCTAAAACCCCAAATATTTTAGACAATTTCAGTCATATTTTAAAAAATATTATCTGATAATTGTAGATGCTTACTATTAGTTTTCTTGTAGAATCCTTCTTAAAGTCATACCATCCTCAAAGCTCTCAAGGCAGCCTGTCAGATTATGCCTCATTCCCGCAGGGAGACACATTATCAAAATAATCTAACCTTTTAATTCCTCCTGTTTTCATTTTTCAAAAACCCAGCAAGGACAAAAACCAGACAAACAGCAAGAAACAGCAAGCATTATCCAAGTTCATGGCAAATATGGACACAGATTAATGAATCAAAAAATGTCTATAACAGAGTCAGGACATTTAAAAGTAAATATGTATTCGAAGTCAGCTCAGACTCTGCAGCTAATCCTACAGCCACAGGGGGTCCCTACCTGAGTAGGGAGATGCTGATCTTGATTGCTCCTGTGACCTTTCCTGCCTGTGCTCCAGTGCCACATGGTGAGCAGAACAAGCTGCTTTTGCACTGCATGAAAGCTGCAGGGTTAACCCCGGAGGCAATCAACACATTTCATCCTTGGCATGACTGCGACAGAGTATATCACATGCTAACAGTGGTTATCAGGAAACCCTCTCCAGTTCCTAATTTACATATGCACAAATTAATGATCCTTATAATTTTTACTCCGATAAACGGGCAAGCTCTTGTAATACATGAAAATGTAAATTTGCACACTCATTTTAGGCTTAAATCCTACCCAAATGAGCACAGTGAAGCAGTTTGGCTGTACATGTAAAAGAAACCACAGCCTTCATCCCCAGGCTCTCAGAGAAGCCAGGGCAAGGGATGGAAATCAAATGGCTTCCCTTTGAGACTCAGAGAAACTTTTAGCCAAACCTGCGTTTATCAATTAAGTTAACTGCTCTCAATATAAATACTCAAGAGGAAAAGGAAATTTGATCAGTGGTTGCTGCAGTCACCTGGGAATGTAACACCATTCACCCTTACTCCACAGAATTCCTTCCTGGGATTTGGCAAATCACTTAGGTTGCATTCTTACCCCATAAACAAGTTGCTTGTTTGTCTTTACCACAAACTAGTTCTTTGGCTGTAAACTCTGGGCCAACAAAATTTCTATAGGAATAGAACTAGATGAAGTCTGCCCTAAGGACAGCTTTGCTTAGCTTAGCCATGATAAATCTGCAGCACTTCATCTCTGTTGGGATTTTACACCATAAAAACCATGTCTGTCTTTGTATGGTGAAAACGATTATTGTCTTCTCCATTGGCAGGCAGCATAAAAACTAAGTGTCTGTGTCTCATTTAATAAAACTAATATTTGTACTCTGTTCCTGTACACATATATAGGAAGAGGTTGTGCAAGGCTTCTACAATAGCAGTGATATTAGAGTTAGCTTTATCCTATTCATTATCATTTGAGCTTTTTCAATACCCTCAGCAGCATCTCCCTACCTGACAGCCAGCTACAGCATCTAGGGAAAAAGAGAAAATGCAAAAAGCCACGAAAGAGGCTGGCCAGAGACAAGCCAAGGCAATAATATTTTATAGAAAATACAAAACGTTTCTGGGTTTGAATTTAGGAATACACTTGTCCCCATTTACAGCCCAGGATTGCAGCAATGATTGCTAATAGACCTCTGTGAAGAGTAAAAAATTACGTTGATTAGTTTCCAGCAGTGCCATTTGCCTTTGCAAAAGAGCCTGAAGTAAAATGAGTGTGAGAGCTTGTCCATGCTGTGTGAAGGGAAGAATTCAAATTCCACAGCACGCTGGGGAACCAGATACAAAACCAGTACCTGTGACAAGGGCACCCAGCTGAGTACATGTGCACTGGGCAGCCTGTTTCCTCTGTGCAAGCTCTTACCTATATTTATTGTCCATTTTAACCTGGGAGGGTTTTTTAATGATGTTCACCTCTTTTTAAATGATGGCAGCAAAATCTGCTGGTCAAATGGTCAAATGCTTAATGTAAAACCACTTCTTGCCAACAGTGAAATGCTAAATGCAAATAAACCTCCTGTTCATGCAATCCTGCCTGAAAGAGACAGATTGATATTCATTTTTTTCTAAGATATAGGGGAAATTGATAAAAGAGATGTCTTCTGTTTGCCCCAGACATATTTTCACTTCAGTCACATATTTACTGACCACTTACTGGCAGAACTGGAAGAGAAACTGCCAGACTGAAGTCAGGGAAAAGGATGCTGAATGCTTCCCAAAGAGAATGCTCTCCTCTAAGCAAGAAGAAAAGAAGTTGACCACATGGTTTGGGACCTGAAGGGTACTTGCAGGATACAGAGACAATCTCATATGGCTCTGGATGTACAACTTTGGGCTTTCTTTCAGAAGTCTTTAATCATCAGTTTTCCCACTCAACACTTTTGAAGAATCTGCTCTTTGATCTGTCTGTGACGAACATCTCACCCTAACAGAACAGCTATATGCTATCTCAGAATGATAGACAAGGATCCACTTATGAACATCTGAGAAGCACTCAGGTGCCGTGGCAATAAACAGTATTGAAATGCTTAGGTAGGCAAGTGGGTATTATATACTAACGGAATTCAGAACAATCTCACTAAACATGACCTTTTTTTAACTTGTCTTTGCTTTCATTGCAACCTACTGCCACGCAGCGATGGCCTCAGCCACTTATTCAGAAAAAAAGCAAAATCAAGACTTGCTTCTCAAATGTCAAAAAGTGGAAAATATAAAGCTTTTTCAAAATTCACAGAAATGCTTTATCCAGTGTGTATGTGATGTAAAAGGCTTTTTTGCTTTACAGTTCATCTTTAAAAGAAAAGTTCTTAAAAAGATGTATTCACCACATGAAACCAAAAGCACGAAAGGTCCAATCCAACAACTGCCATAATTGTGAAATACTTGAAGAATTAAAGCTGTTGTGCAAACACTGCTAGCAACTGGAACTACTAATGTCCAACCTCAGTTGTATAAGAGACGTTGGAAGGAACCTTTGCAATAATGAACAGCTGAGGAGTGATCTTCATTCCTATCATACAGCTCTCATGCACTGGGATATGTTAATTCAGCCAATCTCAGTCATATATAATTTAATGATAAAATGTTTTATTTCTCAGCCTGTCCATAGGGCACAGAGAGACTCTGACAATCCTGAATCAGCTGAGGGGCCACACACACACATCAGCAATGCCACCACAGCATCGTTTCCCATCCAAAAGCTTGTGCTTATCGGACAGTCTTCCTATGATTTGGGTGCTGTTGTCCTTGTCACCCTGCTCAAGGGGAATATTAGTCTGACTCAAAAGAGAAGTGACATTCACAAACATCAGGGAAAAGCAATTGGTCTCTGTCCAGGAGCTGGTACAGTTGGAGGATTCCCCTTTCCTGTCCCTCTCTTGTCCTTTAGCAATGTGAGAACAGAAGGAAAATACATACACAGTATCCTGCTCTAGTTCTCCCTTGCCTGTTGCTTTATCTGTCTTTTACTTTCAGCTGTCCTGCACCAAAAGCCCAGAGAGCAGCAAGGAACTGAGCATGGACGACATTCCTCTCCACAAATAAGCAGGGCACTCCCACGGAAGGGCTCAAGCACAGCTGAGAATGGAAAGAACAAATCTCTCGGACTAGCAGCTCTGGGTTAAGAAGAAGGTCTTAACTATCTCCTTCCTCTTTGTATTGCCATATGTATGGTTCTCTGTCTTAACCCTGTACATTTAATTTCTGACACTGCCAAGTACATTTTTGTAATACGCGCCTTCTAAGAATTGTTGCCTTCACACATACACACAAAAAAAAGCTAAGTATTGGTCTATTTTCCATCCTGCTGGCCCTCCCTAACAAGGTAGTTTGACAGGCAGACTGACAATAAAAAGTAATGCAGTTTTTCCTTCATGCCTGCCTACACACCAGTCACTTCCATGCTCTGGAAAAAAGACATTTGCTACCTGCTGTGCTGGTCTGCCTCCTTCCATGGGGTAACTGCCTTGGAGACAGCTGATGCACCTGTTTTTGCTCTTACCTTTGCCCTTCACATCAATGGTGTATGATTTTAGGTGTATTTCTGAGTTATCTCTGGACAGGGTGCACACACACACACACGTGTGTGTGCACATGCACATACATGCATTAACACACACGTATTTATGATGTGCTGGATTTGAGCTGAATTCTCCTCAACTTTTCAGGATAAACGTGTACTTTGAGTCTGATTTTCAAAGCTAACTTATCTTTAAACACACATTTGCACTCACAAACAGTTAAACACAACGTAATAGTGTTTGTGTTTATAGCCACTTCACCAGACTTACACACTAATGCTGTGGCAGGGAATTGGGTTCAGTCAATAGTTCACTGCATGGAAAACCCAACAAAGCAGCAGTACAGGTGAAGTCAGCTAAAAGAAAATAGAGTCTGAATATGCATCACACACACAATCTAAACTGCATGGCCAGGGACAAGGACTTTTAGAAATCTTTAAGGAAAGATTACAACAGAGTTATTTTCAGGGAGATTTAGGGCTTAAAGTTCCCCGTTTCTAGAGAAGGCAAAAGAAAACCCATTTATCTTGACTGGTCGGGAGTACGTAGGGACACAGAGATCAAAATGACAGGGAAGCACGTGGAGACAGAAAGCTGAGAAACCTATGAGAGGAGAGAGTGGAACAGGGCCTCTGTGTGCTGCCTGGAGCTGGTATCCCTGTTATCTTTGCAGATACGTTTGTTGAGCAGACAAGCAGCCAACTGAACCTCCATTTAAGAATGAAACCAGTAAATTTTCACATCTGACTGCCTGAAGCCAAGTAGCCAGGCCATAATTTTGAACTTAAATATGACTGGCCTCCCTTTAAGAAGCCAGAAGCACTAGGCAAGACAAATAGCCAGTGTGTCGGGAGGCCAAACCCATAAAGCTCATAGAGTTAAACAGATAGGCGACTTAGACGACCGGTGCCGGAGTCCTGTCACTGAACCATTTTTGGTACAGTTATGAGTTATTTATTTTTAGAGGGATATGTGTTTATGGGGAAGGCCTCTGCTGCTAGCACCAGAGCTGGCTCTAATAAGCAGTAGCCAAAATAACCTCTTCTACAACACCCACGGTCGTACACAGAACTGACACCACGACATGCTTGCGCTCGTAACCCTTGCTCTACTGTTGACCCTCTTCATGGCCTCGTTCTACTAGTTTAAAATTTGGCTCTTTTAATAATCTCTGAGATTATTAAAAATCAAGGCCTGTTGTAAGAGGTGGCTTTTGCAAATGTTGGTCTTTGCTCTTCTGGTTCACTTTTCCTATCTGTGAAATGGGAATAAACCTTATTTCACCGAGAGATGATGCATCTGGTGCATGAAGATAAACACTGCAGTTACCTCACATACAAGGCCACTCCAAGGGTGAAATATGTCTGAGTGTAAACACTACTTTCTGAAAACATTCATTAGTAATGTTTAGTCTAAGGAAATCTCTGTGGCCATATGGGCTCCAATGGCCTTATTAATCTGCTTCATTAGTGCCAAGCAGAAAGTTGCATTTATTTGACTAGCGTTCTTTTTTTTTAAAACAGCAGGGGCTTCCCCTTTTCAGTCAGTGCTTCTGTTTGCAGGATTCTCTTTCTCACGTCCCATGTACCTGCACCTCTTGCTATGTACCTTCCTAACCACACTGATTGTAGACTGACACCTAATTTCATTCACCTTTCCTTTTCTAATGCATATTGTCAAACGTTTTTCCCTGCAGCAAGGCTTAGTCATAAAATCATCTGGAACTTCTTACAGTGCTGTTGCATTTGCATGCTAATCAGCAGTGTCTTCATCTCCCAGCCCAGAAGAATGATCAAGCTGCAGGCTTACAGAAACCCTTTGCTGGCAAGGTTAGGAATCCCTTATTACTCCCTGAGTCCCTCTCTGAGCTTCATTTAATCTATCTGGATTCAAATCTGGCCTTTAACCTTGTTCACCCCCTCTCTCCCAACGCTGGCCAGTACCACAGTTTGACCTCCCCAGGTCAATGCCATGGATTTTCTGTCTCCAGATGTTCCTTTCTATTCCCCTGTGCTAATACTGGTTACTACAAGGATAAGATTGGATTTCTCAACTCATGGGTGAAGCACTGAAAAGAAATGACGATTTTAACAACCGCTGCTCACGTTAAAGTGATTATATCATTTTACCGTCATTCAGGTCTCTTTTAGATCTTGGCACTTACCAAGCTAAACAAACCCCACTTTGATCAGTTCTAACAAGATGATAAACACATATATACACAGGTAATGCAAAATCCACCTCTTTGCATGAGGTTAATAAACACTTTGTTGAAATGTTGTCCAATTTAATCTTTTTGCTCATAGAAATAATTAAAAACATTTAAAGGGAGAGGAAAATTTCCATGTCCCTAATATAAACCTTCCCTGATTTCGGTTCAGTAGCAAATGTTTGTGTTTGATTTTCTTTAAGTATTTTTGCCAGTCACATTCAACCACCATTTAACAGGCCTTTTAAAATATGTCTGAAGCAGTCATTTCTGGCCTTGAGTTTCATAACTACTGAGTTCAGATTACAAGATATGAACAGAGATCTGAATTTTCAAAAGACCTCCACCTTCAGAATGATAAGCTTAGGCTCATCTCCAGCACAATCTCATGTAAAAAAAACCAGTCCCTGATCCCTACAGCACGGAAGAACTAGCAGGGTGCAAGTTTCCACTGCTTTGGGCTTCTTTCAGTTTGCAGAATATACACAGAGTGCTGAGCCCTGGTGGCTTTTCTGAATGTAACAGCTAAAGCCACCATGGGCTACCCATTTTAACATGATCTGCATTCCCAGGTTGCCCAGACTAATAACGTGCATGAAGCTATTTGCACATCTTTGTTTCATTAATAAATCAGGAATTTAAATACGGGAAGACAGTCCAGCAATCAGGCTGTGGACTTCAGATTCTTCAGTTCCTGTCTTCCGCCTGACAAAGATTTCTATCAGGCAGTGTGGCATTCACATGGCCTAACTCCAGGTGTCTGAAAGTTAGTTGCCACAGGCTCTGAAAGAAAATACATCTGCCGCTGATTCACTCTTTGGAGAAACCAATTCTTTCTCATTAACTATAAAGGGTACCTACAGCTAACTTCTAGGTGCTCGAATTCAGTGAGATGAATCCCACCTTTGTAATCCAGTCTCCTCCTATAAAACAGCGGAATGAAAAAGGTGTTTTTAGACATTTCTTCGCTGTGGCTTCTACTTCATCCAGTCTCTCATCCACAAATCAAAGTAATTTTCAGAAACGGCCCTGGAGAAAGGACCAAGCACTGTAAGCACGAATGTAAATTTTCCTTCTTTTCTGCTGGAAGAAAAATCTTTGCTGACAAGAAAGCCTCTTGCTCCCCTGGGTGAATGTAGTTCTGTCTGTGTCTGTTGAGACTGACACAAAGATTATTGCTTAAGATCCTGCTCTTTGTGCTGTGGACATCTGGGACAGGGATTAAAGCCACTGAGCTCATTTGACATATAAGAGACCACTACCACCTTGGAAAAGGGTAACAGACACCATCTGATTGCTTTCAAGCCAGCTGCCTTAAGGGTGAAAGTTAGTGTAACCAGTTTATGGTCATTTAACAAACAGATTTGTAATTTCAGTAGGACTGAACAGACACATAGAAGTTTCTTGTATACAAAATGAAACCTTTAAAAAGCTATGATTTTAAATGAGAAATGTTAAAATCAAAACAGATCTATCTTAATATACATTTTCCCTTGGTGCATGTTGAAATAGCTTTTGCTTTTAATGTATTTTTGTAAGACTTTAAAGGTGACTTCCATAGTAGCTGTCCTAGATCATTTCTTCCCCTTTCCTGATTTCTGAGAATTGAACGAGATGCTATTTTAAGGATTGTTAAACAGTACTTGTAAACAACAGCTGACCACACAAAACAGCCCAAACTCTGGAAAGACTTAGACCAGACCAGGCACAGGCCCTAAAAAAATGTTAATGGCCCACAAACAGACCAGGAAACCCACTGACACTTGACTTTGAAAGCAGCTATCCTCTTCCTCTCTTCTGGGATAAGATCTCCCATCTTCAGCCTTCTCAACAGGCCAATTCATTTGAAAATGGCTGCTTGAGGTTTGAAAGCTGGTAACCTTAGGGAAGCACAGTACTTTTAAGTAATCCTAAGCATTTCTTCATGTATTTTCAGTCCCAGCAATTGACAACCTTAACTGGTGTGTAAAAGCTAATGGACCTCAGTAGGCACCCAGCTGAAATAAAAACCATCCCTTGAATATAAAAAAGCAGGAACTCAGAGCATCTATAACAAGTGATTTACCTTGAAAATTAGGATTCATGTAATTAGCATGCTTTTTTCCCACACAGCAGACCCCCACCTCTAAACACATTGGGCCCGATTCTGCTTTCACTTACTCTGTCAAGCTCAGTGGATTTACCCGAGTGGAGGCATGGCGAGAATCATACTTGCTGCATTTAGCTTTAATTTTAAAATAAATTAATTTTCCAGAACAGTGACAGTATTGACCTTACATATTATCCAAATAGAAATTTTAATGAAACAAGTATAACACAGAGTATAGCCATAATAGATATGCAAATATTGGTCTTTTCTTAAAGGTCTCCCTATCTGGTCACATGGATTTTTCTTGCCTATGTGGGGGTGAACGCAGAGAGCATTTATTAGAAGCAGAGAAGGAAAGGATGGCTGCACAGCCATGGAGAATCAGGCCATCAATTAGATTTTCGTTCTCATTTCATGAGAATTCTCCCTTGAACAATGATCACAGGAGAGCTGTAAAATTTGCTCTCTTCTTAATTTCTTCTTGCTATGTGACAGTATCCACCTTTGCTTTCCACTGGCACTCAAGCCCTGTTTCAAGCCAGTCAAAAAACCCTATGCATATTTTATTTTAATTGTGCTTGACTAAACAAGGAATAGGTGTAGGGAACAATTCACATGGATGGTGACTCATGCAATGTATATAAGCCAACTAAAAAAGAAAACAAAACAAAACCAAACCACAAGAATGGTGTCTCCCAAGGTTCCCAGCCCCAGCAGACCAAAATTGCATTTTGCGTACTCTAAAGCTCAAAGACACTGGAAAGTGAACAGAAGGAGGTAACTTGGCCTAGATTCACACATAAGAGTACAAAGGTTATAAAATAGAAGGTTTGAAAAGCAGAGTCACCAGCTGAGAGAGGTTTAAAATGACAGCCTAAAATCAGGAGCTTCAAAATAAAAGTCGAATAAAAAAGACCTACTGAAAGTAGCTAAAAAATACATTATCTGAGATCACATTGTCTATCTAGTAGCCAAAATCAAATCACCTACCTGCTGCATCTGCCTAACATTTTGTTAGACTTTATTGCCTAAGACCAGATGGTTAAAGGTATTTAGGCACCTAAAGATGCAGAGAGGTGCCTACAGGGATTCTTCACTCTTCCTAGACATCTAGTTCCCACTTACGTGATTTCCATGCACTGTTCTGACTGCATGCAGAGCAGTTGTATCAATCAGCACCTCTTAAGATCAGGACTTACGAATGAGAGCCCCCAAAAGCTCCCTTCCCCAGCTTTCACTTTCCACAAAAAAAATGGTTGTACATTTCCTGGTGGAACCTGTGAAGGCTAGAATGCTCCTGAAAACTTGCCTTTTAACTCCCTGAAGTGGTACCTGAGTTGCCTTGAAAACCATCTTCTTCCAGTCATACAAGTGGGGAACTTAAAAACTTTCTCTTCAAATGAGGGGTGCTACTTTGTGCTAAAAGATAGGTATATTAAAAATCTAGGGCTTATTTATACACATTTGTATGTAGCAGGTGCATGGAGTGAATCAGAGAAAAAACATTATCTGGTATTCACAAATGACAATTGGTTGTCATTTGCAAATGATCCTCAGGATGCAGATAACATTTTACCACTGTGCTATGGAAAGATGCTTGGGCTAGTTTACACAGGAGTCCATTAGTAGGACAACATCCTCATAGGCTGAGCCCTTAAGCCTTCTTAGAGCTTGTCTGAAACTCAGCAAAAGACAAACATATCAGGGTAAGACCCCTGTCTAGGAGCAAGTTGAGGTTATGTCCCGAGAACCCTGACTCCTCCATTCCTTGCCCAGTTCACAGGACCGTTGCCTGTGCTGCTCACTTAAGAAGCATAGGCATCAAAAGGGTCATAGCCCTGCCACTCCCATTCAGGCACCAGAGCTGAAAGCCTACAACAAAGCAGAGCTGCACCCCAGCAGTGTAGCAGCAAGAAACCCTGGACAGACTTAACAGCAGAACACCCTCTGGCTACTGTGCAGCTTGGCACCTCCCGGGTCTGAAAAGGACACCAAGACGTGCTCCATGACTCATGGAGCACAGACTTTCAATGCATTTTTTAACACCCGCCTTGACATAAGCATGTGGCATATCCATCACTTGCATAGACCGAGGAGAAATCCCGTGGTGTCAAGAAAAGGTTGGGCAGGTGCCCACAGAAGATGGAGCTGGGGGGACTCCTGCGTTTGGAGTTGGTGCCCTGCAAGAGCCAACAGACTGAGCTGCGAAACTGTGTTTACTCTGCACTCCTGAGCTGTGGCTAATAAACTGTGCCAGACAATTTAGTTGCCTGGTTGTCATGCGCATAGCTCTGCACTAGGTGATGACTCTTCAGGCCTAGGAGAGGATAAGGTGGCCATAACTCACCGCAAACACCTCATGGATGTGTGTATTTATAATAAGTGATGTGTACATATAATAAGCAATGTTATTTCTCCATATTTTCTTTAATCCTTAAACCTAACAGAGATTTTCATTTTGACTCCACCATCATCCTGCTGATTAAGCCCAACTACGCAATGTGGAGAAATAAACACAATAGTTCTTATGTATTTATGTAAGGAAAGAAGACGGTCAGCAAATATTGATCACTGTGGTGGCTAAATGTCACTGCCATTAGAAATGGGGGAGATCTGCAGTGAGAGGCCATAGTCTGTCTTCTCCTGAGCTTTTTTTCATGCTGCCTCTGCCCTCCCTTCCTTTTGGCCTGTTTGACTCGAGGTACAAGCTTCCTCTAGGATACTCCAGCCTAGACAGCAATCCATGAACTCGAACTGCTATCCAAAGTCAATCCTTCTCTCAGACGCATGTCACATAAAAATAATTAACTACAACACTGATTCATTTTCCCCAAATTCACTTCTAAATGCTCATGACCCCTCCGTACACCAAACTCTCCAGCCATTTCTTAACTAGGTTCTGAGTCCCTCCTGCTATTTGTGCCCTGGTAAACATTGTGCTCTCTGGTGACTTTTCTGGTGATGTTGCTCCTTCCTCCTCTTTGGAAATCTCCCAGGGCCTGGCCTGGGCTCGTTTCTCTTCCTTTGTCTCATGGCTCTCTCTTGCTGTTCCACTATCACCTCTATGCTGACAACTCACAAATCTGCCTTTCCAACCCTACCCCATATACATAAATCTCTTCAGCACATCATCCAGCATAACCCCCCTGCCATCTCAAGGGCAACCTGGACAAAATTGAGCACCTTATTTCTTATATCCTCCACCCTCCCCCTTCCTGCCTTTCTCCATTATTTTCTTAATTTCTCCTCCCTCCCTGCTTCCCTCCCCTTCTCCCAGGCTAGCAATGTCAGCACTACCTTTTATTCTTCTGCCACCTCCTTCTCAGATGCATGCTGACAAGATTTAGTGAACTCTCTTCAAATAGTATTTGACCCCTTCTTTCAGTCATATCAACTCAAACTTTGCCTATGCCCTTTTCAACTTCACAATTTTACTCTTGCACAACTACAGACTGTGTGTCTACAGCTCTGCCTACACAGACAGCCTCCCTTCTCGTATATTCCTTTTTGTTCCTTCAGTTTGGCAGCTGGGGCAATCCTGGCATCCATGTCTCATGCTATACAGAGCACATTCTCTGTTCTTCACATATTCAGAGGCAATAATGTGCCTTTGTCTGTCCAAAATAGAAAAGCCACAACAAAAGAAATTTTGTTTTATTTTTGAAGTGTGTGTTGGATGGAGCTATTTACTATCTCCAGAAATCCTTTCCTGAAGTATGACAGCCCATGTTGTTTGGAAGCAAATGTAATGCTAGCAGGTAAGTTTTATTGAAAGAATTGTTCTTCATTCCTGCAAAATGAAGGTAACAATGCACTGAGACTTTTCGAGCTGTAGAGCTGCAGGTGCTCGGCGTAATTCCATGTATATTCAAATTTGTGCTTAAACAGGATTGTTCTGTCATGGCATTCTTGTGTGGGAAAGGGGAGGGGAAACATTTAGGGTGCATCTGAGTCAAAAGAAGGGCTCCAGCACCATCCCTGGGAATGTTAGCATCAACAAAAGCCCTTCCAAGAGCAGACTGTGAGCGTGAGGCAAGGTATACAGAATGACATCCCTTTCTTTCTTGGAGCAGGCAGATAAGAGACTGGGTCTCAAAAATGTGGATAAAAGGGACATGCCATAGCTCCTCCTGTTTGGTCAATCAAACCTTTAATTTCTTTGGCTATTCTTACAAGATCCTGAAAAGAAAACATTTCATTCCAAGGTCAGAGAGAATGTTTTGTATGGTACTAATTAACTTCCTGAGTTTCATTTCAGGATGAAAAACATTAGATCTACTTTGGTTTGATCCACACCAAATTTGTTTCCTCCAGATTTACTTTTTGGTTGCCAAATTGAAAAGCAAATCCGCAGCCCATTAGATGAAAGCTCATGTGTTTTGCTCTCATTCCTCACCAAGAGTAGTTTCAGTTGGGCCTTTTCATCTCAATGGTATAAAAAAGAGTTTTTTCTCAGTTCTGTCTGGATCCCTTTCAAGAGTCCCTCATTTTTCAGTCTCTCTCTGAAAAATAAAAAAGGACACTCTGCAGAAAACTATTCTCTAACCTCTCCTTTGAGTCCCTTCCCAACACAGTCAGTTCACTGGATTCTCTGTGCTCTTTGTATTTCCCAGTAGGAAATGGCTTGGAGTCTTACGTTACCCTCAAGTGCCCTATGAATTCCTTCTCCTTATTCAGGGCATTGAGCTGAGCCCTCTGCAAACTACCCTGTCCTACACCCTAGAAAAGGGCCTGTTTTGCCCTTACTAGTTCCTTAAGACTTTTCTAAAATAAAGCAAAAGGAAAAAAATCTATTGCATTTGCTCAAAAAGGAAAACCAGTCACAGTTCTGCATCTCCCTATAAGCCTGCAGCAATCCAAGACCTGTGAGGTTTCCCGATGTACTTAACGGCTTCCAAGAGACAAAGGCATTTTGTCCATATCTAGGGGAAATCCTGTGAACCTTCCCACCGATGTCACTGGGGTTGATGAGAACCCATTTCTGTGGAAGGCATGGTGTATAAAAATTAACTTTTAATGCAACCAGGTTCTAGCCCATTTCAGTTCCTGAGAAAAGCTTCCAAGCACATACCAGCCTCTCCAGAAACATCAGCAAAGGAAGAAGCCCCCTATTCCCACGAAACAGAAATCGTTTGTTCTGGTCAGAGCAGAAGCAGAACTAACAGCAGGGAAGAAAACAAAGCTGGGTGCTGCCACAGCCGTTGTTACATGCGTTCCCAGATCCTGCATGGGTCACAAAGCAAAAATGAAGATGTTTTGCACAGACAGGTGCAGGCACTGCTGTGATTAATCAAGCCATAATTAGGGACCTGTCGGCAGGCACTAAATATATGTTCTAGGGCTTCAACCCTCTTAGAAATCTGTGGATGGAAAACTTGCCAGGCAGGAAATTTATAAAAACAGGGAGTCTTTGGATGATGAATGCATACAAGAAAAGAAACTTTCACCAGGCTATGATAATGACAAATCTTTCTATTGCTTCACATCTATAATTTTTTTTTCTTTCTACTTCTCCCAGTTTATTCAAGTATTTTAGTATCAATTGACTACATAGTTTAACAGAAAAATCCTACTCTCTCTTCAGTAAAACAGGCACAATTTCAGCACCTACAGAGTAATGTTTTTACTGTTTTACATTGAGCCATGTACCTGCAACAGTCTGTGGAATATCAGGGTGTTCAAATACACTCTGAGAACAAAACAGGTCTCCTCTTCCACTGCCCTCCTCACCTTACATACCCACTTGCACCTAGGCAAAGGTAAAATACCTTCATTTGACAGTGAGCAGAGGGTACAGTTCAGTGGCATTTTATAACCTACTCATGAATTAGTGCAAAGTCAAGGCCTGAGATATTGTACTTATTTCTATGCAAATGTAAGATAAGGGCCTCCCTTCGCAGAGTACTACATCAGCCTGGGGCTGAAATGATCAGTACCCCCCCGCTACAGAAACTCATGTGCTTGGTACCCTTGGGGAAAGAAAGGCAAGTAAACCCTGATCAGATTTGAGAAGTACCATAAGATAGGTCCAGGGGAATCCCACAAAATGAAACAAAGTTGTCTGGGGAGCCTGTGCCAGCTAATGCTGCCCTGTTCAGGATAAAGCATCTGTGGGGCTGGTGATGCCACTGGTTTACAGCCACCCCTCTGACAGATTTTAAGCCTTTACGTGGATATTCTCCTCTCTCTGTTCCATACAACACATTTCTGTCTAGAGACAGATATATAGATATGAATATAGATATGAACTAGTTCCTTTACATTATAAGACATTTCTTTTGGACTGCTCTGAGATACATACATGTCTCAGTTACAGCAGCTCATAGATGAACTGTCAATAGCATAAAGTTGCAAGATGATGAAAGCCAGTGCTTAACAAAATGTCCAACCACCCAGCTCCTCAGCAGGGTTTTGTAGCTGGTACTGAATTTACAGCATTTTATTTCAGCTGGATATTGGTTAAAAATTTTTAAGAAGGCAAAGTGTTAGGTGTCTGATTGAGCTCAGTGTTATTAAATGTGAGGGGAAGTCATCTAATGCCTGTTTAATTGTAGCTGCCTTTGGTGAGTAATATTGATGATTAATCAATTGACCAAAGGGGACAAGCCGAGAAGGGGAATAAGGCTGAATCGATGTGCAGGAGAGGATGTGAAGTAAGATGGACTCTGAATCGATGGTGTTGCTACTTGCTCAGTTAGGCTGGCGATTGGGATGTGCCCTCTGCATGAGCTCACGAGCAATGCAAAAGAAGTTGCTTCACAACAAAGACATTTCACTGCTTTTTATTTATATTGATTTCCCAGTGAAGTGTGTCTTGGCATTAGGGATTCCCACAGAGCTGGGAAGAAAGATCAGCTTTTTTCCTCAGAGGGTCAAGAAATCCTGAGTGATGAATCTTGTCTTCTCAGAAATAGAGACAGAAGCAGAGGTTTGGCTCTACGTTGCCTATTAGAAAGGAAGAACTGAAAGTGTGTCATTAAAAGGGAGGAAAACATAAAAGTATCTGAAACTGAAAAGCTGTAATTAGGAGAGAGGAATATGTAAAAAAAATCTGAGCAGAAGAAAGACAGATTGATGAGATCAGTGCTGTTAAAAGGAGTATTATCCGTTATGGAGAAATTTATTTTTGTATTTATTTAGGGCTTTTGTAGTTAAGACAGGTGCTTTCTGTAGACACCAAAACATCACGGGCATACAAGCCTTCTTCACACCCCACGCCCAGCTAAGCAGTAAACCCATGAGCACAGCTGGAAGCAGTGCTGTCCTCTGCTGGAAGGAATTCACATGGCTCCGCTGCCTCAGAGGCCTTGAGTTGGTGCTTGGAAGAGGAAGTCCTGTAAGTAGTGACCTCTAAGTGCCAAAGCGGGAGGGAAGGGTGCTCTGTTGGGCAGCACGGCAATTCTGAACTACCATGTATTAACTCTGAAGGATGTGAAGCAGTACGTGGCTATGAAGTTGTTTCAAGACTTTTCCCTCTTTCTTACTGATGGGGAAATTGGATTAAATTGGAGTAAATGGCAAAAGTAAGACTAGCCCAGGCATCCAAGCTCCTAGACGGTGTCCAAACAGCCAGACACCACCAATCCCTGCAGCACCAGATTGGAAAAAGGCTCAGTAATACTGATAAATCATTTTAGATATCGATAGAAATGAAGACACTGTTAACACTGAACTCTGCCTTGCTGTTTGCCTGTACTTACTATAAGCCTTGGCTGGTTTAAAGGAAAATGTGTGTTATACTGCAGGTAAAACAGGCCTGTGAGTAAATACGCTTCCCAAAGATGCTCATGAGAATGAGCAGAAAGGGCTTGGGACTTTTCCCAGATTCTACTGCCAGGTGATATTCAAACTCTGGATAATCCTGAGGACTCACATGTAACTTAAATCTTGCAGGGTTTGTGTATTCATGCCGCATTAGTACTACATGGAATATTTCCCCATATCAGTATGTGGTAATAGACTATAAACTTCACCCTTTAATCTGCTCCTGAATGTCATAACATAGCCACCTATCTTACCAACTAGAACAAACGAATATGTATATTTTTCTCTCTTTTTTATTTTCCATCTGCATGAAACATATGCCATGTACAGTGATTCCAAAAGATCAGGACAGGGTCTATAGTCCACATGCTAAAATTCGTAATAAAATATGAATGATAAAACCTTGCAGAGGAAATCACATTTCAAACAAGGAAAAAAGCCCTCCTTTTTAATGAGGGTTTAATTAATGTCAGATGGGCTCAGTTGGTAACATTCTTGCCTCTGGTGTAGAAGGTCATGGTTTTGAGCCCTACATTAGGCTCTGGGCTCATAACCAATGCTGACACTGCAATGTACTTCTGCTACACTGTTAGAGGTTCTGACCTTCAAATGAGGTGTTTAAACTAAGATTCCTCCTGCTAGTCTCTGGTGGTTCTTCCAGCTGGAAGCTAAAGATGTCCTGGCACTTTTTAAGCAGCACAGGGAATAGCCCTTGCATCCTAACTTACCCTTGCTGAATAAAGTAGGTTATAACATACAAAGCTACAACTCTCAGCCATTACTGACAGTTGACAACACACACTAATGAGACTGCTCTGTTTATTTATGTGCTGACTCCACTTACCATACAGGAAATGCTCACTGCTTTGTCATAAAATGGTGAAGGACTTTTTCTCAGTGCTTGAAGAGGAGAAATATAGGGAAGACATTGAAGTGACATAAAAAGGGTTGATTTCCAAAATGAGAATGCCCTGTGTATTTTCCAAGACAAATGGTACCACTTCGTAGAACAGGCTAATATTTTAGGCAAGGAGAGACAGAGGAGATAAGAAAAATGTGAGGCTTATGAAGTAGATAACAGCCGTTTCAAGACTTCTTGCAGACTGTAAGTTGCATTAAAATCAAGACTGGCCTTCAGCAGCAATAGGGTTAAAAATCTCAGGGTTAAAAATCTCAGGAAAATTATTCACGAAATAGCAGTCAGATTGGTATCAATCTATGTGATCCTGTTAATCAGCTGAATCATCACAAAAGACATCATATGAACCCATCTGGAAATTAAGATCTTTATGATCTGTCCATTCAGACCATCACATATGATTTAGAACTAAATATCAGAACTGCTCCATTTCCAGCCTTGCCAATCCTCCTAGTTCCTGCCCTCCACCCCTCCTCCCACTACATATATTATTTTAGAACTGAAAAAGGTTCTGATTTCAGCTCCAAGGTAACTCTCTTAATTGAAGTAGAATTAAATTCCCACCTTAAGGGAGAAGGCACCAATATGGTTCTTAAAGTCTCTTTATGCAAAGTATTAAACTAGTAAGAGAGAAAAAGCAATAGCAAAGCCCAGAACTTCATTTTGGTGTTTCTCATGTGCCCCCCTAAGAACTTTTGCTACACTCACTTAAAAATATTAGATACCTAAGCTACTGAACATTCAAACCTAATAAAGGCTTCCTAACATGAACCTTACTGTTTGTGCTTCTGAAGTACCCTGGTGCCCCCCGAATGGCAGTCACAATGGTGTGCTGTAGGACAAATAATCCTAGCAGAATACCTTTCAGCAACATCAAACTTTTTCTATTTACTCTAGCTTGGCTTGGGAGGAAAATAAAATGGGTTACAAAATAAGCTCCTGTACACTGTGCCTCTCACAAAACAACTTGTTGATAATAACCGAATATAGTGCAACAAGCCAAAGCTTTGATTATCTAGAATCTGGTTTATGTCTGGGTAAATAAAATATAATCAATTCACATATAGAAATTTAATTGGATTTATTTGTAAGACATCCTATCTCCTCCCTTTTGTTCACTCTGCTGGGCCTACTGCCACTTGAGCAGAGAAAAATTGAAATGATGCCATCTACCTTTATGAAATTACATCTATGATATTTACAGAGGCTCACTTCACGAAGGTGGACTTTTTTATTCTTCAGTAAATCATTTCTGGTCTTCAGGTAATAATTTTAATGTTAGAAAGGCCTGAAAAGTAATTTATGGCTCTGAGAATCAGAGAAACTTGAAAAGAACATATGTTTTTAAAGAAGAAGGTAAGTTATAGTCCTATGGCGCCCAGCTGAGCTCCCAGCCAGCCTCCCATGGGTATTCAGTCACAATGCTTTTGTATGGTTGCGGTATTCGAGACCCTGAGTAGTGATAGTATTCTAACGTCTTACTTGGTTGATAGCATCTGTATAATTCTAGGTATAGTTGGTCTTTTCTTGGTGCAGGAAAAAACTTGCTTCCAACTGTATTTCCTGTGATTTTATATGCAGTGTAACATTGAATCAGCTTCTAAATAGGTACAAGGTTCAAGCACAGAGCTGTACTGCATGAACAAGGAACTTAAATGTCCAATTACAGAAGAAAAATTAATGCTTGACTATTTAAGCTAAACTGGTTGAGTTCAAATGGCATTATTGCTGTTCCAAGAGGAAACTAAAAAGCAGGTTGCTAAAGCCACACACGGCCCCACTGAGCAAGGCATGCACTGAACAGCATGGGGCAGGATTTGGCCCCTGTCGATGAAACTGCTGACTGGCCAGCTAAATGGGCACCTCATGTGGGATTTATCTCACCTAATATTTTTAGTCTAACTTCAGCAGGGCATCAAGTCTAAATTAGTTGCCTAGGCTCTTACTAAGTGAAGAGAGGATAGGCTCCTCCGCAAAACACTTCACAGTCTTAAAATGAGTGGGATGAATTGTTCTACATAGCTGTCCATTTCCACCACTGACTCTAGAGGGAATTCAAAAAGGTGAATGAAGACCTTAATGACAAGTCTGAACAGAGCACACATCCTTGGTCCCATACTAAAGAGATGCTATTGAAGATAAGGCAGGAAATTATCAGTAGAGAATGTTACCTTTTCCTTGTACTCTTTCTTTACTGCATAATGAATTCAATGTAAAAATTAAAATGAAATATGGGAAACTATAAGATTCTCAGATTTGGACACTTGCCCCTTTGAGCAGGGACTCTTGGACTAAAGCTGATGGGATCACTAGGGGTTTACAGATCTACTTTAGTCATTACACTGAAGTCACTTTTAAGCAATGTCACATCCTGCTAAACTCCAGCCAGGGTTTCCCAAGGCTTTTAGACAATGTAGCTATAGCAACAGGAACCCAAACAACTCTGTTCCCCACATGACTTGACTTCGTTGGGTGTTTCTTACAGTTGGAATTCAGCTGTGATCAAATGTACAGGTGACAGCTCTGCTCAGGAGGTATAACACACACACAGCAGGACCTAATCAAGCTGCAAAGTAACCTGAAGAGATTAGAGCAGTGGGAGCTGTAGGCAGTACAGATGAATTCAGGAGCGATGCCAGCCCTACGCCACACAGTGAAGAAATCAATTGCACTGTCACAAAATGAAGATTATAAATAGGAGTTTCTTCCTCCATCAAAGTGAGAAACATTAATCCTTTTTATTGTGTTCTTTTATTGAAATGTGCTCTGGCTTTTAATGCGGGTAGATGCTACACTTGTTGCAAGGGACGTATGGAAGTGCTAAGTAGTATTTCTTTGCTGAAAACGTATAAATGGTTCAAGAATCTCTGCTTTGGTGACTTCTTCTGAAGGCCGCCGTCCTCACCCTGCTGTCATGGCTCACTGGCACTACTTCCAGCAAAGAACAAGGTAGTGCCTTGTGTTCTCTTGGGAAAAGGTATTTATACAAGTATTGATTGAGCAGACTGAAGGGCAGGCAGACTGATAGCTGGCTGCAGTAGCAAGACTGCTTTTATAGGATGTCTCACGAGCATGACAGTGAAATCTTTTTTATTCCTTACCATCAGCTCTGTCAGTGCATTTTAAAGCAAAGTTACAAGATTTAGCATTTGATTGCCACAGTGCGTTTAAGATCTGTATGCCAAAATAAAAATATATTCAAAAGCGTTTACAATAAGCAAAACCACAAACAAAATCTCAAGTTACTTAATCATTCACCGTTCATTGGTACCCCTCTAACAAACCTACAGGGCCTTTTGCTTAGAAATTCTTCTTAAATGGAAGATCATGTGGCAGCTGAGCAGTTCTTCCCTGTCTGGGGGAGCATGGCCAAAGGCTGAAGAGACTCCTCTCTGGAAGATGTAGTCACCTTTAGCTATAATATGGGGCAAACAAATGAAAGATAGTGTTCCTTTTTGGAGAGCAGAAAATTCTGTTTTCTAAGGTTTCTTAAAGTTCTTCAAACTTAAAGCTCTTTGTTCAGGACTGAATGACCACACATTCAAACATCCAGATCTGGCCAGAAGTCTGAAAAAAAGAGTGATTTCGTTGTTTTCCCATGGCTGTGAAGAAAAGTCAGACATATGTCCTTGGAAACAGGAAAAAAACGTAAAGAAGGTATTATCTCCAGAAGGAAAGGAGAAGCACTACAGAAAAATCTTGTAGCAGCAACATTTCTGAAGATGGCTTCCCAGTCCCAGGAGAATTATTTTAGGCACTTCTTGAGAGAAGAGAATGCATTTTCTCCCTGTGTATGTAGAAAAGAGGCCTCTGGAAAAGTGCATGTGCTAGAGCTAGGAAGATGATTCATGCTAGCACTGGGAGTCTACTACCAGAGATAAAGGCTGCAGCACCTGGAAGAGCTCTGGTAGCATGACGGTCTCTTACTACTGCGATCAGCTGTCAACCATACCTTTCAAAATATGGAAGGAAATTTATTGGTATTCAGATACAGTGTGAGGCCATAGGAGACACAGGCTTACTCCACAAAGTCCCCACATCCCTTCTGCTTCTGTTGCTCTTCTCATAATGCAAGGAGATCCCAACCACCAAGGTCCAGGATTACATCCTAAATTATACTAATCATCCTCACCAAAATGACATTTTTTTGTTTTAATTTAAGACTGCATTTTCAAGAACAAATTTATCTATGTTTCAGTTTAAAAAAATGTAAATCATTTGGCTAACCTGACAGATGTTTTTAACTCATTTTTCCTTTCTTCTGTTCAGTGGAAACCTGAAAATTCAGTTACTCATCTGGTTCTAGCTTTCAGAACAAGAGTTCCCAAGTAGCAAAAAAGTCCATCACTCAGGAGCGTTAATCTAGAGTCTGGTGTCAGAACAGAGACATACCAAAGTGCAAAAGATTGAGCCAAATTATCATATTTTTAAAGCCTTTTTTAGAAAGCTGGATCCTGAGCAGTAGGTAAAGAAGAGTTGCAGAACAGGTCAGCTGATATACTACAGAACATCCTAGAATACCTCTAGTCCTTCCCAAATTACAAATAAAGATATGCTAGTGTCTGACATCATTGCTATTGCATGAAAAACTACTAACCAAATCTCAGTGCATTCAATTACATAGCTTCAATATAATGTCTCAATATGGATTCCACAATACAATGGCATGAACCCACTCATTAAGTATAAGCACTACCCTACCTGACTCTAATGCAGCAAATAATACCAAATTGGTCATAATTACAACATAAAACTCCTGTTATGTTGTGATTAATTTATTCTTCATTCATATTTGTAGCTAATGAAAATAACTTGCACTCATGAATAATTCCTCAAAAGTTCACTCCGGTGAAGAACAGAACAGGTGTGGCCCATGTCCCTGTTACCTAAATTGTCCTGGAGATGAGTTTTAATTTGCCATGAATACTTTATGCTGCATCTTTTACTACTGTATTATTCATTTTCTAGCAAAATGTGAGGCAAGTAATCTCACATGGGAAAAGACTATGGATGGATAGTAGCAAGGATTTTTTTCCTCTTCCAATCAGCCCTCAGAGTTTTCTGGAAAACAGGAAACACTGCTGTTACTAAGAGAAAGTGGCAAGATCTCCAAGAAGTATGTAGGAAATATTTTTCCTCAATTGGGAAATACTTCAAGACTTTTTAGTTTTGCCAATCCAGATAAGAATAGAAAGTCAAAATGTGAATTATATACAAAAGATTAATTCCCTGTCAGCCCTGTGAAATATTTCATTTAGATTTCAAATACTCTTAAAGTTACTTCAGTAAAAATTTCAAAAGGAGTCATCATTTCACACTAAAAAAACCCAAACCCCATTCATTTTCAAAAGTATTCTATATTAACAGTTTTGGGTTTCTCCTCAGAACTTTACCATAAAAACAACTATGCTCTAATAAACTGCCACTTCAAAAACTTTCCATCATGCTGAATTTTTGTCATATTGTGCAAATACAGAAGCCTTTAGGGTGATGTGTTAATGCCAATTGTTCCTTAAAGTACCCCCAAACTCAACAACAGTTTTAACATCTTGCTCTGTTCTTCCTTAAACAATTTAACTCTTTGATCTTTAGGCAGCTCACAGGGGAACAGGACTTCCTGGGGAACGCACCCCCTGGCAAGAAAGTGATCCACTTTCTCCAGGAAAAAGTTCTTGACTTAATATTAATTTATTCTGACAAAAACCACATTAGACCTAGCTCAAGGCACACTGAAGTTATTTAGGATTTTTTTCTGTCTGATTATCGGGATCTAAGTGGACTTCCTGAAAAGATAGAATGAAATAAAATCCTGATACTCACCTTCAGTGATGGGGCTCAGAAAACAGTTTAGACCTTACAAAGCACTCTCAAATCTCCTGGTCTTTCTCCTACCCTGCTCAGATCCTTCTCCTTCCCCCACTCTGAAAAACACATGTAAACAACCTTGCCTACCCTTAGCAGTGTATCAGGGTCCATCCTTGCAGCCAGTCTGCAAATCTGCACATCTCAGCTGTGCTGCCTTTGGAGGCAGCTAGGAAATAAATAGGTAACAACAACATCATCAAAAAATGGAGTCTGGGATCCTGCTCCAGTCCTACTGAAATTTGTTCCTTTTGAGCTAAGGGTGCAGGTCTCCTGTATGATCTCTTGCAGAATAACTGACAAGAACAAAGCCCACAATTATTAACCTTTCCACTTTATTCCCATAGTTTATTGTGACAAGACAATGCAATAAGCTTGAAGGTAATCAAAAAGCAATTTTGTAGTAGTGAGCTTAAAATGACAAACCTTTCCTTTTCTAAATAAATCACCATTATTCCCACATGGTCCGTGCTTGACAAGTTTGTTTCCTTAGTAACAGAGTACTTAAACAGGGTTTGTGTGCAAAGATTATACCTTTAGCCACAGAAGTGAAAGAGGAGACAATAGGACAAAAAGTGGTCCACCCACCTAAGTCTGTGATTTAAATATTTATCAGCTGGGTAATGACAGAAGACAAGGATGTGCGGAAGCCCAGGTATGCCTATTCCCTCCATGCATTTTGTGTGCTTAGTGGAGTCTATGGACTCTGAGGGGTTTTCAGACTACGGTGCCTAAACTGAATTTAACACTCCCTGATGTTTGTTCAATAGCTCACCTAATGTTGAGGTCAGCTGTCTTATAAATTATTGAGCAGATTAACAGTGTTAGGACTACAATATAAATAAAGGGTATGCACCAGACAAAGAAGACATACAGTGTGTCTGGCTCAAAGACAAAAGAGTGAACAGGCAAAAGAAAAGATTAATATGCTACGGATACATTTAAGAGCTTTCTGTTTTGTTTTGTCAGTAATTAAATGACTGATTGCTTTGTAATAGTAAATGTGTTTGACTGGATACACAAAACCTGATGTTATGCGGTAGTGAGCTCAGTCCACTGTTGGAGAAAATCCTTCAGCCCACTCTGTTTGTTGATGTCTAATAAATTCCTAGTTCTCTTCCATCAAATGCAGACAAGTCAAGTAAACACTGAATGGGCAGGCCTTTGAAAAATTTAGCTTGCTCTGTAATTAAACAAGGACAGCTTTTCTAGCAACAAGTTAAGCTGGTGCAAAGCAGATTGATTTTAAGTCTTTCATCAATTTTTTTAATATATTTTCCTCCTTGGCAGCTGATGGGTTTCAAATTCCCCTTGATGAGCAAATGCCATAAAAGGCTCTACACAGCCAGCACGTTGATAACTCTAAATCAGATACTATAAGGCTATCATTTTTACAGTCCTAGATTCAGCTACTAGCCACTGATATACAAAAAAACACTGAGCCAATGTCTATAAAAAAATCCCCTGTGTATCCAAAATACAATGCCCACTTCCCTTCTGACCTGACTAATTCAGTAGCTGTCCTGAAGAACCAAATCACAGTAGTTTGTCAAGTGCCAAGTAACTTAACGTGTTGGAAGACAAAAGAAAATGGCATGTTTCTACTTCTTGTATCAACATCAACACTTGAAAGGCAGTGTCACTTGCTAACTCTAAGTACCAGAGGCCAAGACGGTTTCTACAGAGAAATTATCTGAATGAGTTCAAGCCCAGATTCAAAACTTAATTTCAAATAAAGCTGGTGAGATTGTAATGGTGATAAATTATATCTGTTGTTTACAAGTAAATTTTCTCAGCATATGTAAAGAGATGTTTATAAATGAGTATTAAACTTGTGATTTATAAAAAAGTAAGGCAGTATATATTCTAGCAGACGTAGCTTATTTTAAATTTCAATCAAAAGCAGCAGACTCCAACATTCATTACGACTTGAAGTATTATTCATCAACACTTCTAAATTACCAGGACAAACAGAAGTATTCACCCATTTCCTTACACTTTCCAGCAGCCATACAGTTTGCTCACAGGTTTGGATAGGCTCCTCAAGATTACAAAACATGCTGCTACTACCAGAAATACTGCAAAACACTACTGGCCAAGAGACAAGACGACAGGTGATCTGTTGAAGGTCACCTGATAACTTATTGTAATGAATGAGGGGATGAATACTGATAGTTAAGTTACTTTTAAGGAGAGGTTTCTTCTCTTCATCAAAGTCATCTGAAGTGTATACACAGTAAGGATTTATGCAATTCACTTTTGTTCAATCAGGATTTTTCTCAAAGTGGCCCAGAAAACAAGGCTCACATGCTGAAATGTAAGAGGTCCAGATGAAATCTGAAGAGCTGGTGGTTTCATTAGTTACTGAGAGTTACCAAGACAGTTGAGACAAACCATTTTACCTTGTTACTGGCTTTCAGATAGTGACCACAACAACTGTAAGTCACTATCAGAGATATCAGTAGCTTAGGAATGTTAGTCCCACAATCAAAAAGCTCTTTTCATTTATCTCCAGCCTCCTGAGCACCCACTCCCCCTCTTGCATCTTTTAGTGTAAACAACATTCAATATTGAGATGTAGGATGAAAATCAATACAGTTTTGCTAGTAAAACAATCTACCTCTATGCATGGGAAATAATGAGCCCTATTCCTTTAACTCTGGAAATTAGGCTGTCTTTTTTTAAGTGTACTGAAATATAAAACTTGCTAAATCTAAATTACTGGCTTAATAACATATTTGCCCAAACATTCTTGGATGAAATATCAGTTTGGAAGAGGCGCCAGATTAGATTCATCAGAAAACATGTTGCAGAGTAATTTAGAAAATATTAAAATGTCAACTTCTCTCCAATCCTCCCTCTGAAATGCAAGAGAGGATATTGTTTAGTTCAATAATTCTATAGTGTTGTTTTCTTTTCCCTTCCCCCACACTATGTTCTTTTCTAATTGTCTCCTGATACAGGAGAGGAGCAAAATGATCCATTATTCAAAGTTTTTGCTCAATGCTTTGTCTTAACCCTGTCTGATCAGGAGTGAAACTTTCCCCCCAAGTACAACTTCCATCCTCCCAAACTATGTACAGAGATTAAATTTGGTTGTTCTACACACTCAGTGAGAACCTAGCAAAATGAAAAATGGTTGCACAATTTTTAAGAAATAACATTTTCATCTTCCATCTGTGACAACCCAATGTCTAGCAAGTCTTTCTATCAGGTAAGAAAGTAGCATTCTGCATTACCAGACTGAAGTGGATAGATATATTTGAAAAAAAATTTAATTTTTGCACCAATTTCAAGAACTGCAGTGCAGATTTATGCATTCCCTACTGGCAATTTACATTAGCAATAATCAGATGAAAAAGCACGAGTCTGCAAGAATGACATTTCCTTCTGCACTTAAGAAATCAAGTGTGCAAAGCTATTTCCTAACATTTTTAAAGAGATTTTTTTTTATTCTGTCTATGATAGTCAAAGGCACCTGCAAACCACATATTTAACCTGTGGTTTAGAATGCTTTTTCATTAACAGCTAAGAAGTTGACTTGGTTCACTTACTTGCAATATTTTAAGGAGCAGGATAAAGTCAATCTTGCTGCTAAGCAAAGACTCCAGGTTACCATTCCTGACTCTTCTATAGTTTTCCTGTAGATTACTTACCATATATTTAGACATGAATATTTATACCAAGTAACTGTACAGAATATTCAGTAAGGGAAATGACCAGAGCACCAAAGTAAATGTTTAAGCATGGAAAGGATAACCCACATTTAGATCTCAAGGTCATCAGAAAGCCTGTGAACTATACTGGCAAGATTTAATCTCTGACAGGTAGATCCAGAAACAATTGGGAAAATAATAAACGGCATTAAAATACTAGGCCTGAATCTCTAATCCTTTGACTGCAAACTATTGATGCCACAAGTGTCAGAAGAGATTTCTCATCCACATATTGACTGAGCCTATTCTCTCTTTGCTGATAAATCCTGGAAAGATTCTGACTCTGGGATTGTCTGGCTACCACAATCCATTTGTGACACTCCACCTTCTGGTACTGGCAGTGCCCCTCCTTACTCTGGACTCCAAAATTTAGTCTCTACTAGACTGTACTAAATTTGTACCACATGAGGGAACCCCTTTGCCCATCCCAGCATCACCCACACCCACCTCTCAGCAGGTCTGTCTGATTGCCATATTGAGTCCAGCCCTGGAGCAGGAACACAGGGCTGCCGAGGGCTTCATCTGCTCTGGGGCAGGAATACCTTTGCCCTAAGCAAGGCCTGCTGCAGAAAAGGCAGCAGCCTAGTTTTAGGACACCCTTCAGGGTGCCACAAGGTCTGTGCTGAAAGCCACTTGCACAGAAGGAAGAGTTGGCATCCATATTCAGGCCTTTGAACGCTCAGTTGCCAAGTAGCAACTTCATTGTCCCATGCCGGGTTTTGTAGGCTCTTGTGGTAGGAGCCTGTCCCTCTCCTGTCAGCAGGAAATAAACTGCTTATGACAGGTATCACTCAAAGTCAGAAAAACTACTAAGGAGCATTCCCTTTGCTGGCTGGCCAGAGAGAGGATAACGACTTGAAGCTTGGGTGACCTGCTCCAGCTCTCGTAAGACCACAGTCTTCTATTTACCTGCAGAGACACCTGAGATCTTCTGCAAAGCTGTGCTTTAGATCTCATCATAACTGTACTTCACAAAAAATAAGGGCTGTGACAGGAACTGAAGTTTATAGACAGATCAGTGGCATCAGGCTATTAATTACCTACTGTCTGTAAGTCTCTTTGAAATGCAATGTGTAAGCTCTAAGCATTATTAATAAATTCTCAGTTACCACGCTGATGTGCAGTTCAAATGGTTAGAATAAACTGTTATTCTAATCATTATTCAAATCACTAGAATAAACTGTAAAATCCTAGAATAGCATTACTGAGTGTGTGGCTGGAATCTAATATCTTTTACAACTGAAAATAAAGTCCTGATAATATATTCTAAATGCAACTGATGATATTGGGGTGTCCATCTGAATTTGCAGATACCTTGAGACAATAATTCTGACAGATGTAAATATCCACGGCTTCAAGACTTGTTACTGTGAAGGTTCATCAAGAGGACTAGCATACACATGGGAAAGCACACTGACAACAGTGCAGCCAGCCCAATCCGAATGGACAATTTTCAGCTACTGGGGTAAGTCCTGGGTCTCCCTGGTGCTCCTGAAGTCAGCTCAGTGAGCATAAGCTAGAGGAGGATGCTGCAACACTGCCTCTGTTAGGGAGCACTGCAGCTGGGAAGAATCAGACTGACTTACAAGGGCTGAATCATTGCAGAGACCTATATTCTGCAGAGTCCCCGATGCCCTGAATTGCTTCGGTAATCACTTCAGGCCCAACTGCTTTTCGTGAGTACTTCACCCTCCTGTGCCAGCATTTCTTATGCTGATAGATACACAATTTTAGATGAATTTCTTGATTAGAAGCTCATAGTTATCCAAGTCCTTTGCTCATCAGTAGTGTGACATTCACAATCTGCCAACATACCACTCTGGGAGATTAAGTAGAATAGATTTTAAATGGTATGTTATTGACATTTCAATTATTTAAGCTTCGGTAGAAAGTGACCAGATGAGGTTTAGATTATATGATCCGTCTCACAAAAAAGTTCTACCGGAAAGGAGAAGATGAAAAGAAGGCGTAAGGGGTGGCTCAGATGACTATAGATCATAGCTGAGGAGAAGAGGTAGACAAGTTGGACAGATGTGCTGGGGGATAGATCCAAAAGCACTTTATAAAATAGTCAAAGTGACACAAATGCTTTTTCTAAATACCTCAGGAAGACAAAATACCTCAAGGAAGAAGCATGAAGCAAAATGGCATTAGCAGCAACCATGAAATGAAAGGGCGTTATCAGCCAAAAAACTATTGGTGTAGATCAGCCACCAGCAAAATTAGGAAGCTAGTTAGGTGGTTTCTAATCATGGGAAGACAAAGTTTCTGAAAGCCTTTCAGTGGAGGCAAGACAACCTAACTATCTGTGAATGGGATCATAGCACATGCTTGCCAAAGGCAGCAACAGGCAGGACTCAGGGACTCGGGAAATCTTTCCTAGACCCATTTTCCCATGGAACACAGCACTCCATTAAAACCAATCATCGTATTACTATTACAAAAGTGTAAGATACAAAAGTATAAGATGTAAGTGATGTAAGAGCCTAAGATTCCTGCTCATAGAAATTAAGAGGATATCTAAGGGTTACACAATGTTCTGTGTGGCAGCACCTGCACCGTGGATGGAAGGCCCTGACTACAAAATGTCAAAACCACTGGAAGTCTGTCATCACATGAACCTCTCATATAACAGGCTGCCCCAGTTTGCTTAAATCCTTATTGTAAATGTTCTGTGTTGCAGAAGGTCAAAACAGTTAGCCAGCAACATTTGTATTCTTACCACTCCTTACATTTTCACAATAGCCAGACAGAATCAGGTGGACCCTCTAAACAGGAATAAAATGTATGAGGTTTTTGATTTTCACCTACTAGGGTAATCTTTCCATTTCCGAATAAGTACAGACACAGTGAACCTCTTGATAATGACTGCAGAGTGGGGAAGAATCAGTCAAGTATTTGGGGTTTTGTATGAATAATTATAATAATTAAAACTGTCACTGGTAAGCACTGAAAACATGATGGCCAAAATGTTCAGCCACGGATGTCTTAATCCAGACATCTAAATTCAAATCCAGCCAGATAAGCAGGGGACTTTTTTTTAGCTGAGCATCTCTGGCTTCTAAGGGGCTGATCTACTCAAGAACTTTGATACTCACCTCATTTACGAACAACTGCAAAATCACTTGTCTTCAAGAAAATACTTCAGCACATACTTAAGTGCTGATGTAAACTGGGACGTTATTTGGGAAATTAAGCAGAGTTAGGTGCCTAATTTAAGCATACAAGTTAAAATTTTGGCATAAATTATGCATTTCTGTAAAGACAATCTCTCTCACATAAACAACAAATCAGACATTTTTCTTACACTGTAAAACCTCTAGCCAAAGTGTGAAGATGAGGATATTCTCTTCAATTTTTAGAGAATATCTGAGGCACATTAACTGCCAGACTAAGAAGAATGCTCTGCCAAGAAAAAGCAAAAGATTTTCCAAATTTTATTCCTGGGGAAAAAGTTTGTCATGCTATCTGAAGCCATGAAAAGAAAACAGTAAATATAATGAAGCATTAACACCCATCAGGCAGCATGTTTATAGGCAATTGTCTGCTTCACACACCTTGAGTTGTATAATGAGACCAGTGAGTTTTACTAGCTATGAAGTAGAGTAATCATCCTCAAATGAGCTGCCTGGAAGGTATTATTGTTGTTATGAAATGGAATTTATATGTAAAAATAACAAAACAGATCTGAGTATTAAGTAGGTCCTTATTGACATGACTGGAAACAATGGAAGCCAACCAGAAATTGCCTGATTTATCACAAAAGAGTGGGATCTAGGAACCCACTTTTTCACTCTTCTACAGCCCTGAAACCATTTTTTTTTAACTTGAACCCTCCTTGATTCCTCACCCTTAGAGCACCATGAAGTTTCCATTAGTAGCTGTCATGGTTTAACCCCAGCCAGCGACTAAGCACCACGCAGCCACTCGCTCACTCCCTCCCTCGCCACGATGGGATGGGCAGGAGAATCGGAAAAAAGTAAAACTTGTGGGTTGAGATAAGAACAGTTAAATAATTAAAATAAAATTATTATTAATAATAACAATGACAAGGGAGATAACAAAACGACAGAGAAATAAAACCCAAGAAAAGACAAGTGATGCACAATGCTATTGCTCACCACCCGCTGACTGAAGCCCAAGCAGCGATCCGCTCCTCCCGGCCAACTCCCCCCAGTTTATATACTGAGCATGATGTTCTATGGTATGGAATGTTCCTTTGGCTTGTTCAGGTCAGCTTTCACGGCCATGCTCCCTCCCAGCTTCTTGTGCATCTGCTCGCTTGCAGAGAATGGGAAACTGAAAAATCCTTGACTTAGGATAAGCACTACTTAGCAACAACTAAAACAGCAGTGTATTATCAACATTATGCTCATACTAAATCCAAAATACAGCACTGTACTAGCTACTAAGAAAATTAACTCTGTCCCAGCCAAGACCAGGACAGTAGCTAATTGCAAACTTGTCCCTACCTCAAAACTGGTAAAGTTCTCTTTGGTCGTAGCTCAAACTGAATTCTTAGGAGCCTTAAAACAGGGTTCATAAAGCAGGCAGTGAATTGACTGCCAACTAGAGTGGCTCAGTCTCAAAGGAGTGCAGAAAGCTCACCTAATAGCCCCACCTGGAGAGCCAGAAGCAGGCCAGACAGCAACTCCACACCAATCCAAAACTGGCAGCATTACAGGATAATGAAAGGAGAGTGTAAAAGAGGCATCAGACATGAATTTAAGACAGATTTTGGCTACAGGACCAGACATCCCTTTTACAGCTTTCTCCAGAAGGAGGACTGTGCTGCAGGGGGTGAATAAATGAAGGGGTCTGTGTGTGACAAACCAGCAGCTCAGATGTTGAAACCACTCTTCTCCTTCCCCTTTTCCCTTGGTCCTCTCCTAAGGCTTAGCCAGTTCACTGTTCATTCGGTTGGCTCAACAAAACAGACCTCCTTTCCATTTTATGGAGAGCCACAGATTTCTGGGTATGAAGATTTTCAAAGGTAGTAGAAAACCCAACCATTATTGCTTACTGTAAAGATGGATGGTTGCAGCTCTGAGAGGAAGTAATGAATCTGGAGCTAAGTGACATACCCCTTATGATCCACGAGAAAACAGGCTTTCCAGACCTAGGTCCTCCAAATCTAACACTCATCTCTTTCCCATCAGACTCGAAGATCTCTTGGCTTGCACCACTGGAAAAAGACACTGCTAGGTTTACTCTACTGTAACAGAAAGCCCAGACACAGATAACCATGAAATGATTAACCAGTGGTTAAATTATGGTGTAAAGATGATAAGTTATTTTCCTGCAAAATCTTCCCTTTGTAAGCGTAAACAAATAAAATTTTGTGTTGGACTGCATAATAGATGTCTGATTCCATCTCCTCTTTGATGGGTGCACTCCAGAGAGCATAACTAAGAAGGGCATCTCTACATGGAGAGAACCAGGCTGGTAAATATGAAAAACTGGGTAAATTATGACATTTTGCCCCACGTGTGGCACTCTGCACAATTACAGATTTTCTTTATAGGAACAGAAAAAGAGAAACCTAAGTGTTTTGTGAGTTGGGCCGGCTTTCGTACGTAAAGGTCTCGTACATGCAGCCCAGAGGATTTGTTTTTCTAAACAAACTTGCAATCATGTGTCTTTTTAAATATAACTTCTGTGACACACAGAAGAAAATCAGAAAGCGATGCTGAAAGCTTTCCATGCTCTATTAATTTTATTATGTAAATCCACTCCCCAATTGATATTTTCATTCAAAACTAGCACAAGATCCGTCATTATTCCTTGATGTAAAGGGAAGCAAAACAAGTAGTATTCAAGCAAGTACTCTCATTTGGATTATTAATACAGCAGTATTGTCTGTAGGTAATTTTTAAAGCATGTTTGCATAGCAATTCTAGGCTGCTCCTTCCCAGAGGCTGTTTAGCTTTGTCAATATTTATTACTATTGCTTTTGTAAATACAATAGAAAGCAGAAATGTTTGACTTTAACCTAATAAGCACATTTTGAGAAATGGACAACAAAATCACTTTTCTGCTTTTTGAGTTATCTGTCTCCATACCTAATAATACAGCAACAAAGGGAAAGCAAAAATAACAAAGACTGAAAACCCATGGAAATACTTGCAAGGTATCCTCAGTGTTTTAACATCAGTTCTACTGCCATAGGGAGTATTAAATAATTGGTTAAAAACTGCTTTTAAGGTAGTTAATGTAACACACACTCACCTAGTCCTATGGACATACAGACAAATGTACATATTTCATTTGACTGCTTTGTTCCTTAAATACTTGGAAGAAGTGTTCCACAATGGCATGGTCTATGAATTGTACTTGGTCTAAAGGCCAAACACAGGGTTTGACTCCACTGTGAATACTGTAGCTTAATAACTCAGACCTAAACAAACATGCAGAAGCTGTTAATCAGAATAGCCAGTAAATCAAAGCAGCAGAAACTCTTTCCCTACAGATATATTAGTCATGTTTTCTCCAAAATATTATCAAATTATGATTTATAGTACAGAAGCACATAGCATTTTCAGGTAGACTTTTTGACTAAACACGCCAAATGCACAGCAAGAATTAATCCCCAAAGCAAAGAACTTCCAAGCAAAAAAGACAACCACAGTAGGGAAATTAAAGCAACATAAAGGCAATGTGATTTACTCTAGCCAGGAATAGACCCACACACTAGTTCTGTGCACTTTTTGTGACAACTTGGGGAATCAAAGCACAACTTCTGAATCACATTTGAGAGTTTAAAACTCTTACAGATTTATTTATTGTGTTATGCCACAATGTACAGGTTTACCATTTCCTAGTGGAATTTACCACTACCTGGCAGAGACTGTATCATGTATCTGCCAGACTGTCAGAGCTCTGAGGGCCGTAAAATCCTTAATGGCCCTGACCAGCCTCACCTGGGGCTTCCACCCACACCCATGAGACCACAAACTGTATTTAAGCTCCTTCCTGAAGTATGTTGGAGGAGCATTGGTTTCCAATGTAACTGCAGCTGTGCCTGGCCTTGGTGCTCCTTGATCTGGACATCAAACTGCAGACTAATTTCCTGGCTTGACCTTGAGCCTGCCTTATCAATATGGGCCTGTGTGGCAAGTGCTGATCCTGACCTATAGATTGACTTCCTGGCTTGATCTCAGATGCCTGTCCTGTTTGCCTGGCACAGGTACTGTGGGATGTGGCTCTGGCTGGTGAAGCCCCTGCTCTGTTGGTTGTTATTGCTCTTGGCTCCCCATCCCTCAGGGAGCTGTTGGCTTTTGCTGTTCCCTGACAGAGAGCATAAAGCTGCTGTAATAAAGCATTAATGAAGATATGAATGAGGTATGTTTAAGTGGAATTATTTTCTGATAACAGACTGGCTTAAACTAAGACAAGAGGGTTTTGTTAATATCCTCACAGGTAAGAGGAGTTTGGAAAATGGAAAACTTCAACTCCAGAGCCAAGTGAAAAATACACTGCCTCCAATATTGGCATTGCCATTTAGAAACCTTATAGGACAGGTAGCCTGAACTGCTGAGCCAAATAGGAGGTGTTTGGGGCTAAACCTGAAAAACTTCCTATTATATGTGGGAAGAGAAAGGGTGTTTCTCTTCAGAACTTGTCAAGGCTGAATCAAAATGATGAGGAGCAAAAAAAGAGCTAGGATTCAGAAAAAGTCAAAAGCCTGCATCCAACTTGACATTCACACTCTTGACATGGTCGTTCACTTTTCAAGGTCCACTGTACATTTTCTGACACTGAACAAAATTCCAGTTGGGGGCGGAGGAAGATTTTTTGAAAAATCACATGCAAAAGCGTATGTCCCCATTTGGCACTGGGGAACTCAACACTATCGTATTTTTCACAGTTCTGTTTTCAGCCAGTTTTGAGTAGGGCTTAGTTGTTTATAGTTGCATTTTGCTTATCCTTAAGTGCTATGAGTATGTTTTGGGTGTCTGGATTTTATGGCTCAATTATTTTACTATGGAACTACAACAGTGTCCATGTGTTACCAAAGGAAAAAGGCAAGTAAATTTTCCAATTATCAAGGCAATGTAGCACTTGGTGTATATCATTATGAAGCTGTTAACAAAAATGCTACATTTTCATTAGCTAAAAGGCTATTTATCCCTAATGAGTTGTTAAAGACTAAGGGCAAAATTCTGCTTTCAGTTACACCAGCGTAATTCTGTAATCCATTTGAGTGCCTCTGGATTTATATTGGTGTCAGTGAAAGCAGAATTTGGCCTGAATGCTCTTGGATTTGACTTTGTAATCTGTTTCCACTCTAAGAAAGTAATTATTCACCAGTAAGGACCAATCAATAACAGTAATACTGGGGGGAAGGAGAAATTAAAGGGACTTCTTTTTTTTCCCCAATGGATACTTTAGAACACAATACATCTATTGAAATACAAACTATAGCCTCTGTAAAGCAAGAATATGTTTCAAGACCGCTTTGCAGCCTAGATGCTGATGCACATCTACATCTGAATGACAAACATAGAAACTGAAGCTGGCCAATTTCTAGGGTTTCCCTTTTAAAATAATAGTAACCGTTGAGCAGGCAGTTGACCAACAGTGGGAATGTGTTCTGGGACCAATAAGAGCCTTCTGAACTGTAGCCTACTGCAGCAAAACACCTTTGGCACAATATTCAGTGTTACTAAACGTTTGAGAGAATTTCTGAATCGTGGCCTTTAAACTGGAGAAAACTTACATGTGGTGAGAGTCTGCCACTGGCTTCAGTGAAGCAGGAATCTTGCCTTACAAGATTTTTACCAAACTGATTGTACATGATAGATTCATACAATACAGCAAATCACAGGTGTATAAGGGCCTTACAGGCCATAACATGTCCATTAAGGTAAAATATGCTATAACAATGATGTTTATATGACTAATACACTTAAATATTTCAAGTGTCAAGATTTTGAAAAATGAATAGAAGATAAATTTTAAAAGTAAATGTACAACAATAGAAGACAATCTGTACAAATTATCTGAAAGTAATTAACATGCTACTCCTGTATTGGAACATAGCTCTGCTAGGGGCTGACTACAGGAATCTTAACAACAAAGAACTTATTGATAGCTAGTGATACCATACCGTATGTGGTATGGACTAGTGATCTTCACAGCAAACATTCTGGTTTTATTTTTCACCAAATTTCTTTATGTTGCTTCATAACTGTAGCATATTGTACCTGATTACACAAATGCTACATCTGGTCCCTTAGATGAATGAATACATCTGACTAGTAAATGACCTTCCATAGCTATTAGTGGTACTTCTGCATCCTGTGTTTTTGCTGCAACTCTTTAAAATATTTGGAGTAATAGCTAAGATTCCAGGGCAATGCTTCCTTACTGATGCAATAAATTTCTCCCTAATTTAGCACTACCTAAAACCAAGAAAGGTACTCTAGCCTTTATAGCTGCAAAGGTAACACGTGTGAAAACACAACAGAAGTTAATATTAAGGACTCGGAAATAACAGAGATGGACATGAGCTGTGAAACTGATCCCAATTTTCGTGAAGCCTAACAATTAGATTTAATAGGTCAAAGTATTAAAGAGGAGCTGCAATGACCAAGATTTTCAAAATCTGTAAAAAGATCAACTTTCTCATGGTGTGAACAGTGTATTTCACAGCAACATTTGTCAGTAAGTCTGTTGACTCTACAGATTACTTAAGCCAAGGCTACTTGACCACCCTAGGATTCCAGGTTGCCTTTTTGGTCATCAGTGACTCTTGCAGAGGGCAACGTAGCCTTTCCTCTCCCAGTCTGACTGCCTTTCAGCTAACCTAATAGGTCTGTACTGTCTATAAAGTTTTGGAGGCAAAGATAAGTTCTGTTTGCTATACTCTATTCTTGTACAGTAACAGCAGTAAGTGTAACCAGAAAGTATCATGTTCTTGCTTGCCCCAGTTTTTAAAAAACAGCAGATTGTTGCCAATATAAATTTTTCCTATCTTCCATGATTGATTCATCTATTCCTTTTATCTACTTTCATCTATGGAAGTATTTGCCATCAGTAAACAAATAATACCAATATAATTAAAAACAAAAGACAAGGGAGATGCCTTGCATTGTATGAATTATTACCCAGGAAAATATTATAATAAGGATGAATAAAACAATGTTTACTGTAAAAGAAGTAGAAACATGCAGCTGTATAAACGTTTCTCAGTATTAGTAAAAGTATGATTTCTCACTCTCCTTTTCTTTACTTACTTGAATTCAACTCTATAATCCTATAAGCCACTCAACTCTGGAGAATATAAATAAAAGTAGAGTCACTGAGGGCTAGCATTAATTCACATTACATGGCAGACAGCTACAGGTAAAATATTAATTTACAATGAAACCCAGCCTTCAGGAATCAATGAGTCCAGTCTGAATATCTGCATGGAGCTGATGGGGGAAAAAAAACCCTTTCAAGTATGAGTTAAGAGAGGAAGTTCTTGTAGTGACAATGACAGTATTTCAGGGTGAAATGTCCCAGCATCTTCCTTCCAAAATATTCTTACCTTCTCTTGTTTTGATCAACAAGAACAAAGTTGAAAGCAAATAGCAAGGAACTAATATCATACCACCAAACACACTTTGGTCCTTGTCCACATCAGTCAGCCCTGCAGTTCATAACACATATTTTTGCATTCCTTGGAGGTAAAGAAACAATTATATCACTTCACTACTGCTGGACTGGAGCAAAACTAAAGGAACTGATTTTCCTGGGTTATACAGGAAACCTGTGACAAAGCAATGAAATCAACCTAGGACTCTTAGGTACAGTCCCTGGCCTCTGAACTATTTGTTCTTCCACTCTTTGGGGTTAAAGGGTGGAAAAGCAGATCTATTTCTTCAGTAGTCTCTAAAGGAGAAAAAGGAAACCCAGTATACGGGTTTTGTTATTTTGTTGTTTGTGTTACTGGGTGGTTTGTCCACTGCAGCACACATATTAATGTCCCATGTTTTCAATCTTTGCCTAAATTCTCCATTTCTTTTGTTTCCACTTGCTTGTTTCTCCATTTTTTTAATCCTCACCACCTCTGCCATCTGACGTACAGTCTCTTTTCTTCCATTTATCTGCTTTTCTCCCTTTTAGCGTGTTTATCACATCTTTGTATGGTGTCTCACTGCAGCAGAAGCCAGTGGAAGAACAGCGCACCTGCTGCTAAGGTGTAGTATACACAGACGGTAAGATGAATCCAACTCTTCTTTGCATCTTGGGTATCCGAGTAAGTGATAAATAAGGACTCTAGCGATCTCTGGTCTCACAGCTAGATAGCTACCTAGTACTTGTGTATCGAAGTTTAAAGTCCTGGAAGAATATCAGCCACTGTAGAATTTGTTTTCAAATTGAAAGTGAAAAAAAGCAGATTCACTGTTCTATGAGAATGACGATTTCAAAGCCACAGGGCATAAAGCTCAAGCCTTAACTGTTTCCAGGTTGTGATGAATATGAATGTCACAGCAAATTAGCAGATACTCTTTGGAAAGCATAAGTGAAAAGTTAGCCTTGAAAGACAGTCCATGAAAGTGTTACTGAGGACCTTGTAAGTGAGCAAAAGTACTTTAAAATCAATATAAAATGTCAATCATAACAAACAGATTTCAGAACTGCACTTGTGCCTGATGTGAAAAGTGAAGCTTGGAATCAAACCACCAAACTGTTGTTTAAGACTTAGGAGAAGATTTGACCCCACCCCTCTCAAGTCAAAGACTAGTGCAACAAATACTGAGTTCCATACACTGTCTTCCTTCCCCATTCAGTTTAACTTCCAAGTCTCCTCTGACCTTTAAAAAGCATTCATTTCCTTATCTCTAACATTAAAGAACTTGCATCATTTCTGCATGGGCTTCCAAGTGCCCTCAACACTTTATCATTCAGAAAGACTTGTTCCAAACCATCATCCCAATCCCTTTTAGTTCATGTCTTTTTACACTTACTTTCCCATTAGTCCATTGGCCAGATTAAAAAGCAGGCTCCACTGACAATACTCCTTGCAGAAGTCCATGAAATGAAGCCTACTATTTCCCACAAGGATCCTAGCACATTTACTTTAAACTTTCAGAGGGAAGCTGAATCCTATTATTGATATGCCACTGATTTATATCAGGAAGGCTCAACACCCAGATATAATTTATCTTGGCCTAGTGTTTGGAAAATGAAGCATTCAATATTGTGTCCTTGGACAAATGCATATAGGCACTGGATCCCAGAGGTAGCTCTAACAAATGGTTTTATTCTTGCATCATTCTAGAAATGCCTAAAACCAGCAGCTTCACAGAATTGCTTTTGTAGATTCACACTAAGTAGTCTCACTGCTTTTGGAGAGAATTAAAATCAAACCACTAACCCTCAAGCTCAAAAGCTGTAGAACTCATTTATTTTTAAACAAAATAATTAAAAGAAAAACATTAACCACAAACACTTCACCTTCAGAGTCAAACAGCCTGTTTGAATTTGTCCCTGGAAATCTTATAGCAGTAGGGAAAGAAACACACATTAAAGCTAGGGTTTCCCTTCCATGTGAATGTTCCATCAAGAAGCGAGAATCTCTTTATTTGCTTTGGATGCAGTCATGTTTCTAATCTTACTATAAATACTGTATGATTGTGTTAGACTGATTTAATGGCAGCTCTATAAATAAAAAAGCCCTTGACCTAAAGTACCAGCTCTGCTGCTGCCATGAAGTCAAGATGCTTGCTGGAGCTGAGGCTGTGGGGCAAAGCCCCAGAGCTGTGTCCCGGCCTAGGAGACAAGCTATTAACAGTTGAAGCTTGGATCCCCCCTCCCCTGACTGGCTCATTCTGAGCTGGGAGAGCGTGGTCTAGCACAAGTTCTCACGTGGCAGGACAACTTGCGAGTTGTTTATGAAATGCAGACTGCAGACAGATGTACAGGGATTGCCATTACGATATTGACATTTACAGTTGGAAGCGCTTTGCATTACTGTGGTATTCAGGGTACCTGGGGCACTGCAGTAGCTGTGTGTACTTGCTTCTCAGAGGACTCTGGGCATCTGCTCACTAATGTCTAGTTGTTCCTGGCTCCAGAACAGCTGGGTGGTGGGTTAGAGTCACCCATATTCCATGGCACGTACAGGATGGATTCACCCTTCCTTGTCCCGCCATGGGATTTTCCAGCAGGTAGCTTTAATCATCACTAGACTTCACAGCAAATTCTCCACTGGGTACAGCCCATGGAGAAACACTGACATAAGAGAACCAGCCCTGCCTGTGTCCTTCCCCAGCTACTGCTGACTTGCATTGACCAAAACTATTAGCCTTTGCAGAGACCTTACTTCCCATACACGTATGCTTTCTGCGAGTGAGTGAACCGAGCTCAAAAGATAAAAATACATTGCATAATGAGTCCAGAGAACAAGACTGGGCTCAGAAATTGAAGCTGAGCTTACTGTGCAGCACAGCAATGTGTCTGGCCAAGAGGCTAGCTTGGGTAGTGCTGCTTGACTCTGCCTTGGCATTATCACTAAATTCTCCAGACAGTCTCAATATACCTCTGTGGAGATGACATCATGATATCAAAATGAAATGAGACTATTTAAATGCAAGACTACCGTGGTGCTAGTACAATGTGAAAATGAAACTAACTCAATGTAACCCCAGGGGGAGCAAGTTACAGTTTGAGAGAGAAATAAAACAATGTAAATGCATGTTACACTGGACATAAAGAGTCCACTGAGGCCAGGGTCTGTTGCTGAATTTGTTTGGGCGTTCAGCTTAATTTGTGCCATATATCTTGAGCTGGATGCATTGTTTTACCAAATAGCTATTAACTAAAATTAACATGCAGGAAAGTATGTTAGTGTTCAGGCAGGGTTTGACCTAAGCTGTGAAAAGCAAAGACACTGTGGAAGGCTGGCATTTCCTTCCTAAGTGGGAAATGTCACTGAAAGAACTCAGAATCACACAATTATGAGTATTCTAGCATAGTCAAAGAAAGATGTTGACAAACTCATTGGAAACTAAAATGCAAAAACATAAATGATATGGGAATGTGGGGATCCAGTCTGAATCGAGGCTATCAGGGTAGGGAGGGGGAAGTGAAAATGCAGTGTCATCAGCAAGTATTTGAAAGGTATTAAAGAGCAAAAAGCTAGTTTTAGTCCTTAGGGGAGCTATCTAGGTGTAATGGTGCAAAATTGAGAATAAGAACTACCAGTCTGATTACCAGAAACAGTCTTGCATTAGTGAGATCTGCTGGGCTGTGACAGAGTCTCCCTTGGAAACAGGAGGTTTCATCTGGATCTCTACTAGGTGTGCTGGGACTCCTAGTACAGAAATACATGTGCATGTGCTGCTTAGCATAACAGCAGTGACACACTCGTGAAGCACCCGCTGCAGCTGTCCTAAGCAATAGCAACAGAAATACAGGGAAAACTTAGCTTTTTGACAGCCATGCTGGAGGTGAAGTTATAGACAGTTCACCAGACATTTTGAGGTCTCAAGGTCAATGGAAAAAGGACATAAGCAGGTAGGCCCAGGGGCATGGTCATCCTCCCACTGCAGTGCATCCATAGCTCACCTTTTTCATAGATTTAGTAATAAGAAAAATGCAGGTAGATACCAATTCCCCAGATGATCACAAAACTTAAATGAATTAATGAGCAACAGGTCTACAAGACACAAAAGGATTTTATTATCATTTTTTGAAGGAGAACATGAGATTTACCAGAAGTCTCAGGAACAAGAAGGGACACTAAAATTTCCCCTCTACTTGCGAGTGAAAAAAGGAAGGCATGGAGAGATACATGACTGAAATTACCTAGATTACCCTAGTTCTTTTATTGACATGCATTACTGCAGTGACAGGATACAGATGCTCCCGAAGAAGTATTATAGTTCACAAGGCCCATAATGTAAACAATATTCAGGGAATCTGTAATCCAAATAACCAGGAGTATTGCAACATGTCCTTAAAGAGCATTTAATCTATGGCAGCTGGCCTTAGTACAAAATCCCTGGGAAATTTTGGCTTAGAGCTACATGCAGCCACTATACAATTCCTGTTCTGTTGAAGTTAAATCAGTATCAGCTACTCATTTAATAAAAATAATAATCTTAAAAAGACAGAAAACCAAACAGAGCTCAACTAGTCTAAATTAGGACTCAAAGACATCATACATGTTTGAGCAGTTTTTAGGATACAGGAGGGTAAAACAACATTAAAACTGTGTTTGCTGTCCAGCATCATCATCATGAAACTCCTTGACTCTCTGTGGAGAACTAAGAAAAAGTACAAGGAAACACAGCAGGAGCTGAAAGCACTGGACTGTAAAAAAAAAACAACAACAACAAAAAAAAAGCCCTTTAAGATCCAAAGGAGTTATGGTTCCAATTTATCATCTTGGCCGTATTTAAGGAACTTACTAAAGACTAGAAAACAGTGCAACTGAAGGCATAAAGAGACTCACGAAAAGATGTACATTCTTAGCTTTCCAGGGAGCAGGAATACGGAAGAAAAAAACAAAACAAAACAAAAAATGCAATGAACAACAGAAAACTGCACCCTGTAACTCACACAGTTGTTTGGCATCTGAAAGAGCTTGATAAAAAATTCTGGAGTTGGGGTGGGGGGGTCAGTTCAGGTAGAGCAGCTTTCTTAGCGCTTGTTCATTGTGCGTAGGTGTTACTCCAAGTTTGTAACATGACTTCCATGCCTTTCCTACAGCTTTTCTAAATAAACACAGCAGAGTATGATTCAAGAGACAGAATTCCAAAAACAGTGAGTTGAAGTGATTGCCTGTGTTCTCAGACATAAATGGAAAATTAATACAAAAATTTAAAGCTACTGTGCTGCAGCTGGTGCCTACCATCTAACCTCAAGAGACCCAAACTTTCCAATTCCACATCTAGGTTTCAGGTCCAGCAGCCGCCTCCCTTCCATCCAACAAGGCCTGGTATCAGGTACAGCTAGCCTATTTCCAAGCCATCAAAGGATCAGACTCTGGGAAGATTCTGATCTCTGGGTACGTGACAGTTACAAATGATCTGTGCAGGCCCTATGACAGGCTGCTCACTTGGTAACTGATGAGCTGGTGTCCTGGAGAGCAGAGCCCATGTATTTAGCAAATGACAGAACTGCTATGTTGATCGAATCTACGTGGATGGTAAAGAAAAGCAAATACAGGCTTTACACTAAATGCCCATGATGGATAAGATTCATCTTGCTGTGTGCTACTCTGATTCCAATGTATTCATTCAAACTACACATGTAATTCAAAATTTTCCTTGAATTTATTCTTGTTTACAGGAACTCTGAAGCACTGTGCTTCCAAGTGTTTGCAAATGACAAAGTACTATACTCTGCTCCAGGGAAGGATTTGAGTCCATATCCTGAATTAAGTCTGTAGCACACTCTTGCTAGCTGCAATAAATAAAGGGTAGGCTTTGATTTGTCTATGTGACAGTGTAAATCAAAGGAAGTAGAGGGAACAAAACCCCAATCACATGGCATCTATGAAATGAGAAAAGGAGGGGTGAAGGTGGTTCTGCTTCTTCCACAAAGCTTTGACCAAAATCTAATGGCTTTGAAAGAGCAAAAAGCCAAAACCTCCCACTTGGAGAGACCTCAGACACATCACCTTTGTTCCACAAACAGTGTGCAAATCCACGTGTTTTACTGTCAAAATTAATCACAATACTGAGGTTTTACAAAATTGTTTATACTAAAGGAGAAAATTCTGCAAGATTTTAAATTTCCTAGGTGACTAGTTTTGGGTCTTTGAAGGCCACCTGTGGATGATGAGAGATACAGATATAGATTCCCTTTTTTTGAAACTCTTTCCTTTCTACAAATCACACAGAACTTCACGAGGTACCTTTGCACCAGAAACTCTAAAGCTTCAGGAAGCCTGAGCAAGCTGTAGTTTTGCCAAGGCTTTTGGGGGTTGGGGTTTTTTTTGTATTCTCTATTTAGATAATCTTTCTAGAAGCAAAAAAACGCTAATTAAATTGTCTCAGTATTGACAGTTCCTTTGCTGCATATTTGCTATTACCTTTTCACTAGGTCAGCCTGATGGACTGGAGGAGACATGTAAAAACATGATCTCGTTGAGTCCAATGAGGTACTGGAGTCCAAACCTATCGGCATACTAATCTGAAAATGTTCTAGTCTATATTCAATTTTATTTTAAAAGATGCAGGATTTCCTACGTTCACCTTTTAAACTAAAAAAGATACAGAGTAGCCTTGTCTTACTGAAAAGATGGAATCACTCCCATCTGCTTCCAAGACTGGTTTCAGAATTCAGATTTGCACAGGCCAACCTGCCCATCAGTCTCTGTGACCCGGCAAAGGTCGTTCTCTTGGTGGATGAGTTTTCTGACCTTCTAAAGATGGGAGAATCAAGTTCAATAAGCAGCTTCAACAGCAAGCCTTTCATCTCTGACCTCCAGGCTGGATTACTGCAACTCATTAGACTATTACAGTGAAACATGCTAATAGATTGCACATTAAGAGTCATTGATATATCAGCACCTGGGGTGAAAGTCTCTATAGGAAGAGTTCAAGATGTCATGCATTACTTGCAGCCACTGCCATACTCCATGGGTTAAGCCACTTCATCTCGCCTAGGCTCTTAGCTGTCAAAGCTTTTCTTGTTATTTTAAAACAGAGGCAGAGAAGAGTAGTAGCTGAAGTATATCTGGGTTTATCCTTACCTTTTTCACAAGCAACAAAGTTTAAAGTAGAAAAGCAGGGAATAAGAAAAAAAGCTTAGATGGAAGAAGCGTTAGAGAAAGACGGAGGTCATGAAGCAGCTCTGTCTAGTGTTAGAGAAGAGCTGTGCTTATGGCTCCAGCAGGAGAGGCTTGTATGCATGTGTTTTGTTCCTGTTGTTCCAGGAGGCAGAACTGTGTACATAGTCTATAAAAATGACACCAAGTCCAAATGACTGTAAAGAACATTTCACTGATATGGGGAAAATTATAAACCATCATAGCAAAGTGTTTCTATGCAGGCAAAGTTATACATGGCAAAAATGCATTTCTATTAGTGTAGCAAAATGACACAAAACTGGTACAAATGTTTGTGGAAATTTTTTTTCCTTCTAAAAATAGCTATGCTTTTATTATGCCATCTTGGTGTGACCCCCACTGACCATCAGCAGCCATACCCCTTCACACCACACCTCACAGCTATGCTGGCAGATGCTGGCCATGAGTTACAGCCTGACTCTACATCAATGACAATAAAAGGAAAAGTTTAAAGACCCCCAAATCTGCTATTGCTTGGGAAACTGATCAGTGTATCAGATATCAGTGCATGAGAACCTTCTGAACAATTCACTTCCCTAATGCTGTGCTCATTTTATTAGCTGCCCTTGTTATCCCCATCAAATTCAAGGTCATTCTTCTTAAATCCTAGATGTATCAGCTCATGATAGCCATTAAGAAACATCCTCCAAGATGCGACACCTCTTGACCTGTATGTCCCAAAGGCACTATGAAATGTTAAAACAATAAAACTGAAAGTCCAAAGTTAAGAGATGGAGATTTCTTCAGGGATACCCTGATAGATTGGGACCTGTTCACAAAGAAAAACCAAGAAGTCTGTAGGTCTCAATGGCTTCCATAACCACACAAAAAAGTAATTTCAGTGGATCCTCTCTCTTGCCATACTGACAACAAAGATAAAAAGAGGTCAGCGTGTCAAAAGTAAGTTCGTATTAAAAATAGTTTGCCAGAATGACAAAAGAGATCAAACAGCCACGAGGAACTGAAGCTGGGGCACATTTAAATACTACACCCTGCGACAGCCATGAGAAGCTCTCTAATACCATACAGGGACATGTGTGATATGTATGTTATGTTACCTACGCCCACAAACACCTCCAGTCATTAAAGCTGCAGCCAAGGCAGGATGGAGCTGTAACAGAGGTGCAGTAGAAGATGATGCAGGATCAGCAGCATTCATGATAGCAGTCACTACTAAAGATAGGGTAGTAGTCTCTGCACAGTCCTAGGACACACTTCCCCTAGCTTCAGCTAAAATATAAGAATTTGCCCTTCTAATGCCAGAAGTCACAACCCACCAAATTGTCCAGGACTGTTCCCATCATAGTTATTCACAATAACACAGTCTTTAGAGAAAGCACTAAAGCCTTCCACACTTATCAAAACTCTGGCTTAATGGTTAGTGTGTGATCAAATTGTGCCATCACGCACCCTGAATGAGCAGGCAGTATACAAGTCTTGAGGAATACTGATATCTATGATTCTGACACACAGCAGCAGCAGTGTGCAGTTACTTCATCTTGGTTAAAAAATAATACACATCATCTGGGGACAAGCTAGCTTCCTTCCTTGTCACCAAATCATCATAATTAATTTAACGACTATCATTACAGCTGAACTTTCCAGCCCAGTTAAATGAAGTAAGTCAATTCCTTCTGTGTACTTTTTTTGGTTGTTTTCCTTCCTCTGTGGCTAATTATTGAACATTTTTTTTCTAAGCCCTAATTCATGCCTCCTTCCTGCTTACTGAAGATAAAATGTCATCTGTGCAGGAGCTCGTCATCAGCTGATTCTGACAAGCGGAGGATAAAGCACAAAAGGAAGAATATTGTTTTAAGGAGGGAGAAATTCAGATCTAACTACTGGGACTTTTGCCAGGGATTTCAATGTGAACAGAATAGAGGTCTCATTGTTGAGTGAAAATTGGACCCTGTTGCTTCTCGAGGGTTTTGTTTCCTTCTAGCTTGTTGGATGAAAAAATGGTGAAACAGACCAGTATAACCTCATCTGTATTATCACAGTAATGGGAGGGTGATACAGCTGAGGGTACAGCAAAGAAGCGGGCAAAACCCCACAAACCATAGTGCTAGCTGAGGTTCTGATTGCTTTGAGAATCATCTGCCATTTTGTTAAAGTGCCTAAAGAAGACATAGAAACCTTCGCGAGGCTCAGAAGTTGAAGATGCTTTTTGTATACCTGGCAGTCTCCGAAATCCAGTTGACACATGTTCAGCTCCTCCAAATACCAAGCTCAATTATTTCTCTTCACCCTTTTAGTTCATGAAATAATTCTCGGGGGGG
>JAVKLA010000090.1:4960706-4983870 GCA_034782735.1 Sagittarius serpentarius | reverse complement strand
GGTTAGCGGGAAATGAACACAAAGCACTGAGACCACAGAAGAAAACCAGAGTCCTGTCATTTCACCCCCTCCTGAACAAGTAGGGCTGGCTGATGTTAAGGAACTGTTCTCTCTTCCCCTCTCCATTATCCCTCATACTTTAAAAACAGAATTCTAGAGAAGAAAATAAAAAAAGCCTATCCCAATATTTTCATGTTCTCCTCACCTCAGATACATATCCATCATGATACATCCTTGCCATCCTTGAATTCATTCTCTCACATTTCTGTTTTACAGAAGAGAAACTTACACACTAAAAAAAAACAAAACAAAAACAAAAAACCACTATGTAAACCTTGCAAGATGGCATAGGAAATTGAAATCTAGAGTCTCTGTTCCTTAGCTAGGAGCTTCACAATTAGTCCGTTCTTACATTATACAGTCCAACAGGCTCTCCTATCCCAGGACAGCTGTGTCGGGGGCCAAGTGTGCCAGCAGACCTTAACTGTCCCGACCAGCCTCAGCTGAGTGCCCTGCACAGGTACCCACCACCCAGGGCTCCGTTTCAGCTCAGCCCACAGGCTTTGATGCGCTTCGCTGGAGCTAAGCCTGTACACAGCCCTGTCCCCTGCTGATCCTAACGTGTTGGCTGGGCCTCCCACTCCGATCTTGGACCAGACCTATCACCTAGAATTTGTCTGATGATCACAGGACTCTCAATGGGACCCAATTCTATCTCCAACCCTGTGCTGCTCACCCTGCTTGTGAGATGACTAGCTGGTACTGTGGTCACCCTCAGTTCCCGCCTCACTTTCCCTCATGGAGCAGCCTCATTGTTGCTGCTCCCTGACAGGTTGTAGAGTAAGAAGAAAAAAAAAACCAAAAAACAAAAAACACCAAGGCCCAGGACATCAGAAACACAGGTGGAAGCACATCTCAACTCCTTAGAGCACAGATCCTGGTTTAATCATTAGACAGAGACAAGCATGGTGTCAACACCAAAACAAAACATTCTGCCTTCATTTGTTACCCTACAATAGGAGAAAAGCAGACCAGATTTGCAGTAGGGGTTCAAAACTGGCTACTACAAGTGTAAATCCAATGGTGCATACTTAATTTTTGCACGTACAATTTTTCACTCAGTCACTCCTTTCTGATCATTTCTCCTAAAGGAAAGTAAGGCTCGCCGGACAGCAGCTTCCTGTAAAGTTATCTGCTATCCAGATAAAGAACCAAAAGCCTTCAACAGAACCACATGAGATTCACAAGGATGATGTTTCGAGTTTACTCTAGGGAAGAGTCATTGCAGTTAACGCTGAAATGGAAAATCACCTTGATAATTTACTAGAGCCAGACAAAAAATGAAGGTGTTGCAATGTATCAGTTTCCAAGACCAGCTCAGGCAGCCCAACTGCCATCTTGTGGCTAACAAATCACACTGCTGCAACTTTGCTACTGTATTCCTTCATCATTTATTCCTTCATTATTTATTCCCTACACATATGGAATAAATCTGATGACAACATATCCCAGGCAGCAATAAGGAGCTCTGATTCTCTAGAGTCCAAATATACAAAATAGATCAATGTTGCTAGAAGGGAAAAAGCGATAAATTTAATTAACTCAAGACTTAGATTGCGGAGAGTGGCAGGAGGGGGAATATCTGGGTTGGGGCAGGAGTCATCTAAACTCAGATACTATTCTGTACACACTGATCTGACAAAAGAAAACCAGCTTCAATAGCTACATGAGAAAACATCCTTTAAAAGTCTAGGGAAAATACTTCATTTGACAGTTGGGTCAAATACCAATCCTCTATGCAGTTCCAGAAATTAGGCAGTGAAAGAGTTCAGCAACATACTTTTCCAGCAGATTCTTGCATCTTTTGTGGCCCCTTGGGTTGACCTCAATAGCCACTTGAAAAGGTCAAAAGTGGTAATTTGAGACTATGAACTTGCAATGAAGCTTGCACAGTAACTTTAGAGCTTTCTATAAGGATTATCAAGTTTTCAGCCCATTTGGCACTTCCAGTACCTTCTGTCACTTACGCATGGATCACCTTACATCCTTTTTTCACATTGACTTAATGTTTAAAAGTTGGTTTGCTCACCCTACTTCTGTGGCACTTGATGAATTTTCTACATCGGATTACGTAGAAAAGGCACAATAAGAACCTGAGAGAAACTGGAGGGCCTTGTCCACGACGTCACTCATGAACAGGAAAAAAACCCAACTTGTATCATTTTGATGGAGCTCACTTTGGAAAACAGTCTATGTACTTGCCATTACAAACAAAAGATAGAATGACGGCAAGGCTGTCCACAGTTATGTCCCAATACAGTTATAACAAACACATCTTTCCCATGAAAACCTACATGCCAGTGAAGGCTGAAGGAAAAAGTAGGCAGGTCAGATCATAACAGCACAGGCCACAAGCAAAATTTTTACTTCCACTTGTTAAATGAACTGTTTCTAAGATATCTATCAGAGCTTCTTCATATCTGTGCCTCCACTGACTTTTCACAGGAAGGCAGCAGCAAAATGACCAGATTCCAAAGACTGACTTCCCTTTCTCTTTGCCTGTTCCCTGCAGTCCCAACTGGAACCGCTGCCCTGAACTGTTACATGCAGCTGTGTGCTCCGAAACAAGTGTCTGCAGCTGAAAGATTTGCAAGATGAATGCTACAAAATAAATTTGTTTAGCGCGTATTTTGGTATCTATCACCAAAAAGTGCTGTCAGCCAGCAGTGTTTTTATCAAATTAAGATATAGAAGACAACCATATCAAATAGAAAGTTATTCTTCAAACTTGTATTTTCACATCTGTTTTGCTGGTCTCCAACAATATGAAAGACGGTATTAAGGATATTACACAGGTGACTAAGTTACACATCAGGTTTCTATCAACTGTTGTCCCACCAAATGTTGGTTATGATAATTAATCCAGTATTGTCAGAATCTCATTTTAGATTGAAATATTTTAGGAAGCTGCAACAAAACGTTTAGGAATATAATTTTTAGAAGGTGACAGGTATCAACAAATAGAAGACTGCTTGAAAATGTTTATGCTTAAAATATGACTACTGTACATACCCTTTTCAACTTTTATGCTCCAGTCAGTGTATTATAATTGAGCTCTACTGAATTACTTTTCTAGTGGATAAATACTGTACACGCTTTAGTGTGAAGAGACATCATGTAATGTATACTAATTAAGCCATTATATCTGTAGAGAAGATCGTATCTGAAATATCAAATTAGCAGGAATTAAACATCTCAAAGGATTAATGAAATATTATGGAGCCATTCACTTCCAGGTCAACAGGTTCAATTTCAGCTTAGTTTAATAGTTATAATGATTTTATGTGCTGGAGATACCCTAATTTATGAACGGATGCAGAGAATTGTTAAGAACCCCTGGCTCGTACCAAGAACAGCAGACTTTAACCAGCACAGCCAGAGCAACATAGCCAGGAATATTACGCTAGGCCTATATTTGGCATGTAGCCTTAGGCTCCATGAGATCAAACAGCACATTTACTGGATGCCTGCAATATGTGTAGGCAGCAATGAGGGACACCAGAGACACTCAGTCAGTTCTCTTTACAGATCTGCCAACAATTGCCAACCCCAGCAATAAAGTTATCACAGGCAGAACATTCAACTCCATCTTTCATTTGACTTATTTAAGAGTCCATTCGGCTTATCCTGATGCCTCTCTCAGCAGCCCTTGCTGCTTCTAGCAGAGACACCTACAGCACAAGAAAAAGATGGGGCAGGGGTACAGGAAAGAAAGAATTGTGGCCAACTTTTATGCGGCGTTACGTTACAGCTAACATGACAGTAAAGCATGCAACAAACCCCGATTTTGTGGTGGAACCACAAATTTGAGATTAAGCTGTTTTTGAGATTAAATAACCACCATGTCAACAGATTTAGGCATCAGCTCCTCAGTGATGATGGGCAGTAAACAAACAATAACCAGTTTATGCATAAGAGAAAGTAAAGAAAACTACATCAAGAAAAAGATAACTGTATCTCAGTCAAGTATACATAAACATCCAACCTCTGCAGATACACACCAAAAAGTGACAAACTGTATAAATATAACAATCACCCAAAGCCTATCACTTCAATTTGCTATGAGGACTCTGGTTTTAAACACACAGGCATTACGCAGTATGCCATAGTAAGCTAAGGAATGATTCAGAACAGCAGAGTTATAGCCCCAGATTTTTTCACTGACCTTCTGTGAAGCTTTGCTAAAATCACTATCTTACTGAGCTTCAGTACCTCCAAAACTGTTGGAAAGTCCACCTATGCAGGTATTACAGAAAAGCTTAACTAGGATTTATGAAGTGCTTCAAGTGATCTAGAAATGCAATTATTAACATCAGTCCTTACTGCGGGTGACTAAACCACACTCTGCAATATGGACTGGAAACCTAAAGATGCCGCAGTGTACTGCTGATAGAAAAGTCTTACCCTGCTACTGCTGTTACCAACCACACTTTGTGGTCATCCTGCTCCCCCTTCAAAAGCCCCCAAGATCTGGGAAAACAAGGATTTTCAGCAGGGAGAATTTTGATGGCAGTGAAACAGCTTACAACAGACTATTATATTGGAAATAGTTTTTCAGCCAGGTGTATTGAGATACTAACACCACACTGCAAAAAAAAAACCTGTGCCAGCCTACATAATATATGAGAAAAACCATTAGGCATGCAAGATTGTTCTCTTTTAATGACTACAAACAGAATTCAAGAACAAAGAGCATTGTAACAGTTATTTGCTTTGCTTTCCTGGCACTTACGTATTTCAAGTTTAAAAAAAAAAAAAAAAAAGAGTAAACATGAGAAACAAAAAGTTCTAAGGAGCCATTTTCATTACAGGACTGCCTTGAATGCGTATCCCCTGCTTATCAAATCTCTCAACACTCCCACTACAGTCAATGCATTAAGAGATTTAGTGAAATTTGTACTACATATTTAGTCTTTCAACAGGAAGTTGTGAAGTACAGCATGCAGTATTGGTGGTGGAAATGCAGATGCATTTTTACTGATCTATCTTACCTTCTTTCACTTTAGCCACTATTCTCCCTCTTGTATGACATGCATCTTTCAAGTACTGAATCCCTTCAACAACACTTCTAGATCTGTTTTTCCTGTGACATACTAAGTTACACAACTGCAAAGAAAAGTTTCTACAGATCATCAGGAGCTTGCAACCACAGGATTTTCCTAAGGGATATATTTTGAAATTATAATTATTATGATTAATAATCTATTAATATATTATAGTTTGTATATATTAACATACTATATATAATATTATTATATATATACACACCACATAAAATTATTATATGTTCTTTAATTTAAAAAGTATAATTTTTACTATGACTTCCCAAACCTTTGGAAAGCAACAATTTTGTAATTTTTTTGTTCAAGAAAGAAAAAAGAAAATACTTTAACAATATAGACAGATGTAACGTATAGTATTCAGTAAGAATTTAAGGAAAAAGTGCCCTCCGAGAGGCAGATGAGCAGAAGGAATTTTCTGTGTTGGACACAAGAGAAGCAGAAAGAAGAAACCCCTCCCAAAGCACTTGAGAAAAATATTAGGGATAATTCAAGATGTAAAGTAAAATCTGAAATTTTCAACATCCCTTTTTGGACTTTAGAACTACAGTGTTTTAGTGTAGAGTCCTAACTCTTGTGTTTGTGTGTGTACTTAATACATATATGTGCAAGTATGCATACGAAGTTTTGTAAGGAGAGAGATAATGCTTTATTAGACCGGTATAGCTGGAAAAAGTACACAACCCCTTTGTTGGTCTAATATAAGCTGTTACCTCTCCCTTGAAACCTATTCTCTCACATCACCATGATCGTGGTTACAAAACTATTTACATACAAATTTAAAAAAATCTCCCTTGGTGAACTTAAAAATTGCATCTCCAGCATTCCACTGCAATACTTAAGTCATTTAGATAGTAGAAATATGAAATTCATGTAGTTTTATGCTTCATCTTGAATGCTATAAAAACTCTTCTATGTTCTTTTCATTCCTAACAGACACAAGCATCAAGCTGCAAATCAACCAGGAGCCCTGGATAACAAAACAAGCTTTGACACTGGAGCGAGAGAGAGGCAGCAGTGTTGGGGTCTTCGTGTTGCAGTATAAACTATAAGGTCCACAGGGAAATCTAAATGGTGTTTACCTTCAGGTGACAATGTCCAAATGCTTCAACACATCACTGAACGTCTGTTACAAAAACTCCTGTCACTAAGAATAAAAATGGATGGATGAATAATGGTCAGGCTGGACCTTCTGCCTCTTGCCAGTAGTATTGAGCAGAGATGTAAAAACAGCTTGTAAGCAATATGCAGCCGATCTAGACCTGTATAATCAGACCTAGAATCATCAACATTACAGATACATTAACTTACCCTGAACAGAGATAAGGTAGGTACTTGGTGTTTCTCAAAGGACCCTGGTTCATTGACTGAAGTCAGTAAAAAAATTACTTGTTTCACAATCTTTTTTTTCAACTATATTCACTGACAGCACTGAATAGGTTGTTTTTTCCTTTTTAAAAGCCTGCATTCTGATTTAATTGAAGAAATATGATAAAGTCTGCCCCCCTCCATATATAAAAAAAATGTTTCAAAATATAATACACTGTAAAATATTTTGAATGTTCCCTTCATGTAAAACCCTAGCATAAATGAAACGGATTTTTGTTTTAATACAAGTGAGTAACAAAAAACCTAATAGCAAATACATCTTAACAGATAAAGGAACGGGATTTGCCGTTTTTATTTTCATTCACTGCCACCTCTTTCTACATCTTCTTGTAAGATCGACATTTAAATATTTCCATCAACTGCAAAGCAAGAATAACTCAAATGTGCAAATAAAGATTAATATGCTGGCTATACTGGCTAGCCCATCCTGAAAGGCAGAGCTTTACCTATGTTGTGCATATTGGTCTCCACAGCGTAAAACGTGTGGATTCAAGGGAATTGGAGGGAGGTAGGAATGCTCAGCATTAGATGCCATTTTCCTGAAGAGAAGTCACCTTTTAGGATAAAGTACAGCTGCGAAAGCTGTGCAGTCAAGAAACCTTGTTGTATTTGTCTACTACGTAATATAATTCCACATCAGCAATCACTTCTATCCAAACGGATATATCCAAACCAAATGCCATTGCAGTAAAACTGCCCTCTAATGAGGCACCCTGATCATTTAAAAAAAGACAACAGCCACCCTTGCAAAGCATTCTAGTGCTGCAAGCTATGGTTCTTAATACACTGCTTCTTTCAGAAGAAAGACTTCCTTGAAAATTATTTAACTCCTTTTTTAACTTGAACTTTGTGCAACCTTTTCAGGTTGCTTTGAAGAAAAATGTTGAATCAATCCGTATTCTAAAATGCCTTAGAAAGAGGAAAAATCCCAGCAGTAAATCCACCTAATTAAGTGGAGGTGTATCTAGCCCATAGGCTATTACCGTATCTCAGCCTAATATTTTTAAACATACTATATGTGGAACAGGCAGCAAGCTCTCCTCATTATTTCTCAAATGAAGCTGAATAGATCTAACCCAAATTACAGCAAGATAAACCAGACAACTTAAGTGATGGAACTTGTACTTTTTCCTCTGCTTTAGGGATGCTTCTGGCTCTTCAGTCCTCTGATCAAGGTGAGCCTGATAAAGCTGAAAATTATACTGTGTGACTGGATTGTACGAGATTATCTTTCCCCTGAGAAGTGATTTATTTTAGTAACTCTTGATGAATAAGAAACTTTCTTCTCCGACACGCTACTCTTCTTGTGTGGGCATGGTTCCTTATTGCTTTGAGTGAGAGATCACATAAAAGAAATGTAGAATATGAGTGGCTACATCTTCTTTATGGTTCAAAGACGAATTTGTGTTATAAGACAGAACTTCAGGGAGCACAAGTTTCATAAAAAGTGGAAATTATTATCATTAGTTTGTAGGTTTAGCTGCAAAAGTTACTGGCATATCTTCAACTTTTTGAGTGTGAGGAAAATCCAGTTTTGGTTTTGAGAGATCTCTCTTCGTAGAATTTGGGGTTTCTTGATCTTTAGATGATTCCAGGAGATGCTGCATGCTAAGTTTGAAAATGAGGCGAGGATCTGGTCCAGAAAGAGATGGGCAATTGCAGCTCTCTCTTATTTTAAGAGCCTGTGAATACATAGGAAAACAAATCAAGCTTATTTAAATAAGAAAAACAAAAAAGGTTTCAGTCAGCAGTCTGGCTTTCCAGTAAGGTCTGCATTTGCACATAAAGCTTAGTGAGAATAATACCGAGTCTGAGTTGTTAGTGAACAACTTTTCAACCGAAACCAAGAACTCCTGAGAAGAAATGTAGCAATATGGTAAAACAATGGAAAAAAATGAAGAATGAAAATAATTTTCTCACAGTTTCTCAAAGAATGGATACTCTGAAAGGTACAGCGTAAATAGATAGGAAGTTCTCCAACTATTTTATGTGATACTTGTCTGCATCAGTACCTTTTACCTTTTAATTTACATTCACATGTAAATTAAAATGACTGCATCAAGAAAAAAAGGGCTGTGAATAGTTTACTCCATCAGATATGTTCTGTTATTGAAATAACTATATACGGATGTCTGACTCAAAAAAGGAGGGAAAAATCTCCAATAACATAATGGACATTTAACTGTTCAGCACAGAGATCCAGATGGTTGATCAGTACAGTTAAGGTCCAGTTACACGAGTGATCTATCTCCAAGAAGCATTTGAATACACAGCTTCCAAGTATTCTGAGAAAACAATGTCTCTAGAATGTAAAAATTTACCTGGATAAAAAGATTAGCACTAAGAGACCAAACTTTAAGTTACTTCTCACCGAGTAAGTGCCATTGCTTCCATTCTACAGATTAGAAAGTAGAGGCATGAAGGAGCCAAAGAATTTCCCATAGAATCAAAATCCATTAGCGCAAGCACACTCTCCCCAGATCACTCTGTCTTGTGGGCAATCTGAGAAAGGTATGACAATGAATCTTATGTCTCAAAGGCACCGTGGAGAAATTGATATAAAACTGTATAAAGTCAGCTGTTTTAAAGGATGCTTAAGCTGAACATACCTTAATTGGTCCATACAAACAGGCAGCTCATTTTACAGCTAACAATGGATACCACACAACTAAGTCTGATGCAGTACTTAGCAGCTATACACAGACCTACTAGTATCCATGGATTCTCCTATAAGAGCCATTTAAACTTATCAAGAAAAGTAAGATCCTGCGTATCACAGAATGGTTTGGGTCAGAAGGGACCTTAAAGATCATCTAGTTCCAATCCCCCTGCCACGGGCAGGGACACCTTCCACTAGACCAGGTTACTCAAAGCCCCATCCAACCTGGCCTTGAACACTGCCAGGGATGGGGCATCCACAGCCTCTCTGGGCAACCTGTTCCAGTGCCTCACTACCTTCACAGTAAAGAATTTTTTTCCTAACATCTAATCTAAATCTACCCTCTTTCAGTTTAAAGCCATTACCCGTCATCCTATCACTACACTCCCTGATAAAGAATTCCTCCCCATCTTTCCCATAGGCCCACTTTAAGTACTGGAAGGCCACTATAAGGTCTCCCTGGAGCCTTCTCTTCTCCAGGCTGAACCACCCCAACTCTCTCCACCTGTCCTCACAGGGGAGGTGCTCCAGTCCCCTCATCATCTTTGTGGCCCCTCTCTGGACCTGCTTGAGCAGGTCCATGTCTTCCTTATGCTGGGGCCCCCAGAGCTGAACACAGTACTCCAGGTGGGCTCTCACAAGAGCAGAGTAGAGGAGGAGAATCACCTCCCTTGACCAGCTAGCCACACTTCTTTCGATGTAGCCCAGAATGCGAATGGCTTTCTGGGCCGCAAGCGCACATTGCTGGCTCATATTCAGTTTTTCATCTAATACCCGCAAGTCCTTCTCCTCAGGGCTGCTCTCAATCCATTCTCTACCCAGCCTGTATTTGTGCTTGGGATTGCCACGACCCACATACAGGACCGTGCACGTGGCCTCGTCGAACTTCACGAAGTTCGCACAGGCACACCTCTCAAGCCTGTCAAGGTCCCTCTGGATGGCATCGTTTCCCTCCAGCCTGTCAACCACACTACACAGTTCGGTGTCGTCGGCAACTTGCTGAGGGTGCGCGCCAACAAAGATGTTAAACAGTGCCGGTCCCAATACTGACCCCTAGGGAACGCCACTCGTTACTGGTCTGCACTCAGACATCGAGCTGTTGACTGCAACTCTTTGGGTATGACCATACAGCCAGTTCCCTACCCACCAAGTGGGCCATCCATCAAATCCATGTCTGTCCAATTTAGAGACAAGACTTTGCTATCATATATCAAAATATTATATGCAGAATTTTAGAGGGTTCCACATCTCTGCTGAGAACTATTTGTTCAAGATTTGCAAAATGAAACACCAAGAAAACACCAAGTCAAAAACCAGCCTGATATTTGGCATTAATCAACGGTCACTGTGGTACAAACACTTTTATGCAACATTATCTGTATCTTAGCCTCAATTAACAACATAAAACTATGGGCAGATTAATATCCACCTTTATTTTTAATCCTTTCATGGGAAAATAAGTTCAAATGTGTATTTTATTCCACTTCACTTTATAAACATGGATTCTTGAAAAGCAATGGCCAGACCTGTCCTGAGTTGTAGCCAGATGCCTCCTGACCAGTACTAGGGACTGTTAGAGGAAAGCATGGGTTGATTCATTTGTTCTAGATGGATTAAAGAGGAGGAAGAAAGTAATAGTTTTCATAGCAGTCCTAGCAGTGCACTTAAGAAACAGAGCAGAAAGGTTTAATCTACTTTATATACACTAGATTGGTCTGAAATATCAAATCAAATATTCCAGTACACCTGTGCATAAGTATTTGCCCATCATTTTGAAACAATTTAGTATTCTTCCACAGGAGACACTGGAAACATCTTACTACAGCAGATTTTAAAACAGAAAAGCAGAGCTTCTTAACTCATTTCTTTGTATAAGGAGGTACCAAAACATATTTCTCCCTAACTTTACTACAATGAACTGATAAAAAGTTTGCTGTGAATGGCTAGTAACAAACAGAATTTAAATTTAACAACTGGTTTTGGAAAAAGACACCTTCCAGGAATGTAGGAAGAGCTTCTCCAGCTGTTTCTTGCTGAAATGTAACATTCAAACTACTGGATACACAAATCTGGATTAGGCATACAAATATACCTCTTGTCCAACTTTAAAAAAATATGAATAAAGCTTTCAATATTTGTTTTTCTACAGCATGATCGTCCATGTAGTCACCAACTGTAACTGTATCGCTGAACACTCTTCTACTTCAGTGACCAATTAATTTCTAAACTGACATTTATGAAAAACCAAGAGTTTTCTCGTTCTCTTCCAGAACATAAGCTGCTGCAAGACTGCATTAATGTCAAGCAGCATTATTCAAGGCAAATGGAAATATAAAGATTTAGGCTGTATCCTGGAAAGGGCAACGTAATCCTCTTTTAAACTAATTTGCAATTTTATATCTCTCGTTTTCATGGCTATATAGTGCCTGGCCTATTTCCATGGTTTCACTTAACTAAAATACTAAAGTCACAACAGCAAAGGTAAAAACCAATACTTCAGAGTTAACATTTTTACCCTGTGAATATCTTTGCATTCTTGCTAGACATAAAGCTGTCCAAGGGGGTAGAAGGCATCTATTCAACACCATCAACTCACATGCCATTAAAAAGACTACAGTTAAGAGAATGGAAAGCTATGTTGACATGTCATCTCACTGTTAAAGACAGCTATGACTATACACTTTAGTGATAGCAGCCTTTGTATGTACGTTTGTAACTGCCATGCAACATTCAACCTTAGTTAGAAAGTCTTCTTTTACTGGCTCTGTTGACGGCTGCTATTTTCTTTTGTGCCAGTAGCTCTGTAACATCATTAAGACACCAGTAACAGGCTGAGGAGCTTACAATATAATTTTTCCTGAAAGGTGAAACAGCCCAACATGGTCAGCCGTACTGTACTTCCAAAATCACTAGCAACTTCAAATCCAGTAATTTAATATTGCTCAAATAAATTTGTTTTTGACAGTTTGGGTAAGAGGAAAAATAAAAGCATTCTTAATGAAGCACATGCATATTGACATTAGAATAAGAACATATTTCATTGACTTTTTTTACTGAAGATCATTCTCAATAAAGAGGACAGACAGAACTGAGACAAGGTTAACTAGCTAGAGTGAGTACGTAGATTCACCTGGGAACTGAGAGGACTTGAATGCTGTTCTTTTCAGGTTAACCTTAAGAGAGAAGCAAGACTGCTGTTCTGAATAAAGACACCTGCACACTTACTGGTTCAGGAGATCTCAAATAAAATATCAAAACCATTGCTTGTAAGTAACAAAGGTGAAGCTGTTTTTCTTATCAATACAACTGCAGTCACCTCCTGCAACGTGCTGGAACCGGGGGAAGGCATAAGAATTAGGGAGGTCCACCTCAACCTATTGCTTTCATATAAAGCCTGCCAGCAGAGCAAATACAGAAACAAGTAATTTTTAGCTCTCAGTATTAATCCTTCACCGCTGTCACAGATACCAGGCTAACTGCTGCATCTCAACCCCTTACAGTCTTTTGGAGTGCATCCTACCTCTCAGGCTGTCAGCTCTCTCAGTATAAAAGTCACATCATTCTCTTGTCCACAAACCACGCCAAGGGTTATAGTCTCTTGTGTATTAACTGTGATTACCTCGGCAGGGTTGACTTACACTCTGACCTTGCAATTCTGACCAAAACTAAGAAATAGCACAAGCATGTAGGGAAAAAAAGAAAAGAAAAACATTAAAAAACAAGAAACATGGAGTTGCAAAATGAATTACAATTAGCAGAAATGGGAAGACAACAGGTTCTACAAATGAAGTAGTAGTAAAAGATGATTAAAAGAATGGATAGATTTGTTACTTCATGGAGAAGAAAAGCAACTTTTATATAATATTCCACTGCTTCTGTTGACACAGGCAAAAAAAACTGTGACAAAATATTTAACAACTTCATGGGGAGGACAGAAACACAGGTCAGTATTTTTTGTTCCTATTTTTCTTTAAGTTTTCACACTGATAGGGCTTAATTAATATATTCTAGTACTAGAACTATCCGAAGTAATCGTCACATCATAAGCAAAAGGCAAATACACAAACCCATTTTTGAAAAGGAAGCGAAATAAACACCTTCAATATTCAAAAGGCAGCAGACTGAGGTATAAGCCATAACTACCCAAACGATAATAAAAATAAGAAACAGCTAATGTGGATTTGACAAGAACAGGTCTTGCCAAAGTAAATTTATTTTTTTTTTGACAAGTTAATTGACGTAGCAAACAAAAGAGAAGCAGTAGAGGTGACATATCCCAACTTATTATTACTCTCAAAATGATCTCAACATGGCATTTCCACAAGAAAGAGTGGGAAACGGGAGTTACAGTGAATCAAAAAATGGAATCTGAGCCAACAACATGATGCCAAAAAAGCAAATGTCAAGATGAATTTTTGTGTCACAGGCAAGGCTCAGTAGATAACCTTCTGCTTTATTCAGTATAGCTGAGGCTTCAGCTGCTGTACAGTGCTCTATTTGAACAGTATACTAGGAAAAAGGTAGAAAAACTGTAGCAAGCCAGAAAACATTAAAATAAAACATTCAGAGATGAACTAGAAGATCCTATGGCTTCTCTCTGGCACTACACTTCCGCAATTTTTCTCTCCAGAACAATGGTAAGCATCCTTCCTGCTACTACAAAATTATTTTAAGGTTTCTTTTTCTGAAAATAAAATCCATAGGTCTTCCTTGAGCATCTCACCACCATCCACGTAGGAATTCCAGATTTCAGTTTCCCGTTTAATAGTATATTCTGCTTTCCTAGTTTACAGTTCCAATTTCTCCCAGTCTGAGGGGGAAATCCTTTAAAAACACGGTAAATCTTTTTCATTTCCTTTATTTCCTTTCCAGGACAGCACCACTTTGTAACTGCTTATAGCTCTCTTATTTACTAATTCCTCAGCTTGGCTGTAGCTTCCAACTTGTTCAGAAAACAAGATGCAAGATCTTTAAAACTCATTTGATTTGCTCCCCGTCTTTTAATTATATGAAAAGAGAATCCCTATGATATTCCTGCTTTAATTTACATTTCCTGAGACTGTTAAGTCACCTCATTGAGGCATGCCGTTTCATTACCTGAAGAAAAATTCTCCCTTTACGTGATCGCATCTTATTGTGAACTTGCTTAGAAGTCTGTAGAGAAACATTTGTGTGCCCTGCAAAGTCCAAAAACTTGTCCCTATTTCCCCCAGCTACAGTAGCTGGTCTAGTAATAGATACTGTATTGTCCTGAAAACCATTTCAGCTTCAAAACCATCAGCATATGAAACACAACAATGCTCACGACGGGTCTGACACTGAGTCATAAGAAGTACAGTTTCTTCACAGAGAGATACTAGTGAAACAAAAAGGCCCTTTTTGAGATCTGGCTTCTTTCCCCTGGGCTCTGAATATCTAATGGCCATTAATACATGGTAAACATACTGTTATAATAGGCTTTAGGTACATGAACAATGAAATAAAAAGGCGCTGATACTGAACAACAACAAAGCCCTGGGATTCCCTTTAAATGCCTGAGATCCAGCTTCAAGAAGGCAGCTCTCAGATGAAGGGGAGTCAATGCTTCAGACAAGAAGCCTCCACCACCACCTCTACATAACTTCTTTCATTTTTATTCCACTTTTATAGTATCAGCCTTACTTATCTAGTAAACTTCTGCTAAAACAGGAAGCCTTCAGCCCCCGCTTTCTCATCATACTCCAAAAAATGTTTAAGGTAAAAGACAAATGGAAACATCTCGTCCTCAATTATCTTTTGGAAGAAAACTTCTATGCCTCCACTGCTCTTGGAAGTGAGAGTGACTACAAAAAGATGACGGTTGCTCCACCTGCTAAACTACAAGAGATGAGACAGAAATAACAGGACTGTCAGTTCTACACAGTTGCTCAGTTATTTAACTTATTTGCTCAGTCCTGGGGTGGAACATAAGAAGTAATTTATTTCATTATGACTTTATAAGCCAGTCAGTAACTGTATGAAAACAAAGGATCCTGAACCCTTTATGTTCAATCTACCTAAAATTGAGGCTCCAGAACAAGTATTATTTTCCATTCAGCTGCTCTAATGTATTAGAAAATGCATCAAAATAGTCTCACCACCTGTTTTTGCAAAGTACAGAATTTGTGTATATTAATTTAAAATATTCAGTCTAGCCAGTCTCTAGCCTCCTACCCCAATGTTGATTTTTATTTATGCTATCATTTATAATATTTACTGCATTCATTCTCATCCAAAGATTCATGAAAAACCTTTTTTTCTTGTTTGAAATCAGAAAACACCTCAACATTCCAGTGCTTCTTCCGCCAATAAATCTTCAACTGTCTTTACAGTTTGGAATTGAGAAAGACTTAAAGTGACTGAGAGCGTTTTTAAAAAAAAAAATGAGGAAGAAGTAATTACCAGTTGGTTGTAAGAAAGGGAATTTCCAAACACAGTTTAGCTTGCTGAAAAACAGTGCTGTTGAAGTGCTTTAACACTATATTTTAAAAAGAAAAAAACAGGCAAAACCAATCCATGTTATTTTTCTGTAGTTAAAACCCCCACTATTTAAAGAAAAAGTAAACAAACAAAGATTACTGAACTTGGAATAGTTCTCTGTCCTTAAGCTACCAGTGAGTAGCACATCAGATTAAGAGAATCCCCAGGTAGCTATCCACTTCACATACCTCTGAGAGGAAATCTGAAAGGAAGAACAGAGAAGAGACTGCAGATTGACAGGCAACTGCATAAATCAGCTCAAGTTCCTTGGAGTGGGGTAAACTTTGCTCCCTAATGTGACGGAACAGAGATGTGAATCAAAAAAGCAGGCTGCAAAATCTACAGAGACCTATCATAACTAGGGCTATTAAGAAATCTTCTGCTGAGGATCTGACATTCTTCTGAGGCAGTTATTCGAAGTGTATTCAATCCCACATCAGTGGGACAGACAGGACAGGATGGAGCATTCTCTATTTGACAGCCTAGGGCTAGCTACCAAAGCAAGAGAAGTCAAGACAGTTTAGGGATTCAACTTAAAAACTGGCTTCCCAAATGGCAAAAAAGATAAAAGAACAGATGAGACCTGTTACACCATCACATCTATACCAGGAAGGCCATTTAAAAGCAAAAATACTACTATTCGATCAGAAAAGAAAAAAAAACACTAGAATATAATTACATTTTACCTGTGCTATCTTAATTTTTCCTCATTTAATAAAACCTTTAAGGTTGAGAGCTTTGCAACAGAAAATTTCTGTAAGGATAAAGAGAAAGATAAGCACGATGCTAAAAGAGTAGTTTGTGAATCAATACCAAAGTAGCTCGTGAATCAATAGCAGACTAATTCTGGCAACCTTCCTAAGAGAAAAAGACATACTTCCTTCAACGCTGCTCACCTCTGGGATAAGCCGGTCTAAGTGCTCAGCTCTGTTTTCATGAGAAGGATGCGTGGAGAGCCACTCTGGTAACTTGGGCTGCCCTTGAATGGTTTCTGCTAATTCCATTTGTTGCCAAAATACACTGCTTGCTCGTACATCCACACAAGCCTGAAAACAGAAAGGAAATGTAGACACCATTATATTTTTAAAGTAATACAATACACATTCTAATGGATATTGAATTTCAAAAGACATCTTAAGTTTTAAATTTCCAAAGCTTATTTAGCTGGCCCCCCTCACACCTGATAGGAAAAGGTTGTTCTAAAATACCTAAATGCAGTAAAAAACCTCATCCAGATAGACACTGGATTTATTCCTTTCGACATCTATGTAATTCCATTGATCTTAAAAAAACTTACATCTGAATTAAACAGTTCAGGAGAAAAAGAGATTCACAATTTCTGGCACATACTTGTTCTTTAAAAAACTCAGCTGCTTATTCTAAGTTATATTTGCTACAACACAGCAGAAGAACAAATTAATTGTCTCCACAGATTTAGGCAAATTTACAGGAAGATGTTTAGAGTAAAAAATATGAAGTGATAATAATTCATAATTAAATAAATCTAAATGAACTGCAAAGGCCTTTCTCTAAGTGGTTACACTGCCTTTTCCAAGGGTGATCTTTGTAATCCACAACAGATTAAAATAGCAGTTCTGCAGAACTGGGACTCTCCTATCTCTCTCCATAGAAGTATATACATAACCACAGAAACTCATGGAACACTAACCTTAAGAATGGCATTTGTATATCACCAACAGACTCCTTTATATTTGCATTTAAGTGGAGGGGGGGAAAAAGAATATGATTTCTTACATTAATTTTCATTTTTTAAGAGAGAGAGAGAGAGAGAGAGAGACAAGTACTCAGATGGTAAGAAAATTATTCCCCCCCCCTCCCCGAAATACAGAAGTGGTGCTTTATCCTTTGAATTTATTTCTTAAAATTATTACTATAAAAAAGATTATCTGCAGAAGCAGAGAAATGCTGAGATACTACTTTCTTTGTTTCTTCCTGGTATGGCCCTACAGCTTCAGTATTACAAAGCAGTGAGCATCCACAAAGCAATTATGTTTCTTCAGGGACTGTATTATTCTCTTAGATGACTTTAAAGTACAAATGCAGTTTCAATCCTAGAATCAGTTAATTTTTAAAATTCTTCCTTGAAGAAATATTAATAACTGCCAAGAAAAGGAATTTTTCATTATGAAATATTAACACTAGATGGTGCTACTCTCATAGTTATCTAATACTTACCTAGCTCTTGCACTTAGCTAGAAATGAAAGAGATGTTTTAATATCTTTAATTTAGGATTAAAATCCACAGGGACAAAAAAAAAGTGACTGAAAAAACAAGTTATGAAAAAACTGCTGAGTAGTTTCTGACCAAATTTTTGTCTTACTTTAGCAAAGCCACATTATTTTTATGGCTCTATTTAGGCTAAATCTTGAAATACTAGAACAATATTGAGATACTTTGTAATTATCAGCAATCACAGAAAATATAATCACAATATCAAAAGGTTCTTAAATTTTACTGAATTGTTATAAGAATAGATAGTATAGATCAGAATATTTTAGGTGCACTACAATACAGTAAATGTTCCTCAGAACTTCTCACAATAGATGGAAACTAAGGGAAACAAAAATCTAAAGGGTAATTTATATCTTTACATACAATTAAATATATCCTACTTACGGAAGCTCACTATTTGGCACTTTCCTCTTTATAAATCTGTAGCTTTTTCTTCTAATAGTAATAAACTACACAGAAAGGATACTGTGCAGTTAATAACGCACAACTTTATAAACGTCAATTTTACTGCATACTATTTAGCTAGAATGACTTTGTCCTTCCCTACAAACTGTTCTATTTCCCACTACTTCATCAATCTACATTTCTTTAAAAATTTGGGAACCCTCCCACACACACACAGAGCTTACCTTTGTATGAAGTGTGAAACTCCCTCTGATTATAATGGAAACTGAAAAATGTCTGGTAAATTGCTAATAAAACAAAAAAGTTGTAGTTACCTTTGCTGCAAACTGAAGTCCCACTTTATCAGCTTCAGCCTCCAATGTTCTGCTGTACGGTCTATCAAACATAAACTGCAAAGAAGCACATAAATCTCTGTTTCTTGGGTTTGAATGTGTACAAAGCTAGAGCATTGTATCTACTTTTCTGACCTTCTCATAAGAAATGGTGTTTATCTGTCATGTTCACACTGCATGTGATCAGTATTAATTTTCTTAATGTAACCCTTAATTCCATGATATGTAATTCATTCATCCTACATTCAGTGGAAATTCATTCAAATGATACATATTTTCATGGCCCCTCTCATCAGCCAATCTCACAGCATTTTGCAGCAACTAAAAGGTCAATGCCAACTTTAAACTAGATTTTTTTCACTTCACTCTTTTACTGGCATTAAGATTTTTGTTGTAGCAACTGTACGTAAAAAATTCCCGTTCCCTTAAACTTTTATGACGACTGTCTTTAAACCTGATATGATCTATTTTGTATGGTAAACAGCCCACAGTATGAAATGTAGCCATAAACATTTTCATGCAGAAATCACTCTGTCGTGATCATCCCCAACACAAGCTGCAAATTGCCCTTGAGAAATCAAACTAGAAGACATAAATCGTCTCCCGTTTTTCTAGGGTATGACATTATATTAACATACACTAAGAGATAGTGGTAGTTTTCTCAAATGGTTATTTAGTCATATAAACCAGAATCTTCTGGCATATGTATTTCATGTTGATTTGGGCAGACTTGCTCTAGTATATCAGGTTATAGTAAATGCAAATCAGGACTTGTTAAAACAGCCTGCTCCTGCAGAGATAAGGAACATGTCACAACATTCTGGTTTAGGCATCCATTAGGAAATATCAACTTAAGAATGGGGATGTGCAAAGTTAGTGAAAAGAAAAAGGTTTTATCAGCTCTTTATCTGGTTATAGAAACATGTCCTCTTTGTAAGTTCCAACGGGGGGGGGGGGGAAAAAAACACAAAAGAGTTAGAAATGAAGATCACCAAAGAAGTGGTCCGATCCCTTGAGTACATAAAGGTCACTGTAACTTTTTGCTTCTTTCTAAAGTAGTACTGATGATAGTTTTTCTTTACTAAGTCAAAAATAAAAGCCAATCAAAGCTGATCCTCTACAGGTTTTTTAAAGCCAAACACACTGGTTTATAAGTGAGCATCAATGAAGTCACTCTCTAAATTCTTAGTTTCCTTACAGACCTTAAACATTGCAATTATAAATATATTTTTTAAAGCCTCTGATGATAAAGTCATTCCTTGAAGTGAAAATATATTTCTATTGCCTTGAAAAGTACTCTGGGTCTACTGGAATGCATATACTCACTAAACAGCAAAGATATCCCTGGCTAGCCTGTCATAAATTCCTGAAGCACCATTACCCAGCTGGCCAGATAAACTATTTGTTTAATTATTAAACAATTCTCAGACAGGGAAATGAAACTAGTAACAGGCAACAGGACTACCCAAAGCACTAACTGGAACAAAGGCTTACACAAGCAGGCTGTTTCCTGTTTCTTCAGTTACAAAGACTTGTGGTTTTCTTCTCTGGGAGATTTACAACAATTTTAAATAAGAAGGGGTAGCATCCATCTCAAAAAAGACTTGCAGAAGTTTAACAACTTGGAAACTGATGGTCTGAATGCAAGTGTCTTAATAGACCATCTAGAAAGAGAGATCTGGGACAGTAAGAAGATGGTAATAAAGGGATCAGCATTTAAACTCTTACCCCTTAAATAGTTTTATTTGCATTTACAGTTAAGCACTAGGGTATGACTACTTACCTGTATGTCTATCCCATTACTGCCAGCAAAACCACAGCTGTATTTTTAATAATAAACACAACACTAATGCAATCTCTAGTTCAGGACCTACCCATGCTGCAGACTGCGAAAGCAGGGATAACATCTGAAGTAACTATCACCCTATAATTGCTGTTACTTCCTTTACTTTTCCTCTACGTATCTGCTCCTGGCCAGTCACAGACAAGATACAAGCCTAAAAAGACTCTGATGTGGTTCCACATACCAATTCTTATGCTAGATACAGCTTATGACCAAGTAGGGTTCCAGATTTGTTATGTTCTGATCATTACCAAAGTTTCATTAACATATAAGAGACTTAAATGCGTCCTCTGCAATTTTGGAGAATTCTATGTGTTTCTTCTTCACATCTAAAATTAACCTGAATCTCTTGAGAAAATCTGGCTCTCTTTCACAGTGTGCTTCTACGCAATAAAGTCCTCACTGTGGTCACATAAAATGGACTTGAGGCATCTAACATACAATATTACTCATCTGCTACTGAAAAATGAATTTCTTAGAAAAGTCTTTAGTGAATGTACTGGAATGAAAAATTAGATCTTCAAATTCTGATCTAAAATCCTTGTCAGAAATTTGACATAATAAAGAAGACAGATTTGATTTTTCAAATCAATTACCAGAGCTGTCTGCATGTTAAAGAAAAGGAAGTTCCAGGTTAGTTGACTATCCAAAATCACCAGTTTCCACATGAAATACAAATCTGATGGTGTGAGGTAGACAAGAAAGGGAATATGAAGTACTGTAGCTGTACATACTAGTGTGCAGGACATGAATAAAACTGAGAGTCATGCTTTGTGCTATTCCAAGAGTAATTCCTAGGCTTTAGCTCCCATATAAAATAACTGCTGCTGTAAAAACAAAGCCAACATGTTTCAGTTCAAAAATGCATGACTAAAGAACAACCATGAATGAATCACGTAAGAGAACTTAACAACTTCTTAAGGCAAGCAAACCCACTAGCTCTGGAAAAAAATGCAGTACCAGAGCTAACATGCCAAAAGGCCTACAAAGAGTCACTGGAAACTACTTATAGTCAGTAATAAAAAAAAAACAATAGTAGTAGATAAAAAAAGTAGATAAAAAAAGTTAAGCCTCTGAGGACATAAAATAAAAACAAATACTGAAACAGAAGCAAGTACTACAACGTGGCTTAAATAACACTTTCATAGAGTGGGATGCTGAAACTTTAAAAAGTAAAATACAGTTATGGAAGAAGAGGAAAAGAGACATCCTGAGAAAATGTGCAGAAAGATTCATTTTCATGTAAGCACAATAGGCAAACGTCAAATGGAGGAAACAAACAGAAATTGTACTCCTGAGTGACCAACAGAAACAAAAATGTCTGTTCAGCATCTTTTGTATATGGCATGAAAGCTTTGCAAGTACTAATCACTTATTTATTCCGCATTACGTATGGATGTGTTTAATGTTACTGAAGATGAGTTTGATCAGAGTTTTAAACCAGGACATTACTATACAATATCTCATATATGATAGAACTTTCCTATAGCGCACTAGGACTATAAGCTTAAAGCCAGATTCCATTTGCAATCTAAAGCACAACTCCAATCCACAATGCCAAAATACCAGTTGCAGTTAGCCCAGAAGAAGAGAAATGATGCTGACAGGGAGTTAAATCTTGCTGTCTAAATTATGAGCAGTCTCAGGACTGATTCACACTTTGTTTTTTCCAAATTCAGCTTTTCAAAACGCTGGCTAGCATTCATCAATGTATTGGTTTCTTAGCTACTTGTACAAATATCCAAGCTCTTTAGAGATAATTTATGTTCAGAATCCACACATCTACCCATTAGCATAAGAACTACCAAAACAGATTGGTTATGTTTAATTTCACGTTTTTGAGGAACTAGGGGAAATCTCAGGAAAAGCATCAAGAGAAGTCAAAGAAACCAAAGAGCTCTTTCACTTAAATTCAGACTCAAGTTTTACAATGTAAGCAAAATCTCTTTTTTAAAAAAAATCCACTTTTTAAAAAAGAAATGGATCCGTAACTGTCCAGAGGCAGAGAGTAAATTAGAGTGCTGAAGAAAACTGGCACCACAAAGCCTCTGAATTTTACTTTATTAGAATATATGCTGACTGAAAAGATTATTTCAGTAAGCTTTATTATAGTATGGTTTATACTTTAAAAGAGTGTTTAGATTCTCAATTTTCTTATCTTGGAAACCATTCTTACCACTAACACTGTATTTAAAGAATTCCATATATTTTATTTGGTTTAGAAACAATTTAACAACTATTCAAAATAAAGACATGGCATTTCAACATATACAACTGTTTTGGGTTTGAGTGGCAGGGTTTTGGTAGCGGGGGAGGGGCTGCAGGGGCAGTTCCTGTGAGAAGCTGCTAGAAGGTTCCCCTGCTCCAAGTCGGACCCACCTCTGGCCAAGGCCAAGCCCATCAGCAACGGTGGTAGCGCCTCTGCGACAACATTTAAGAAGGGAAACCTGCAGCAGGGGATGAGACGGAATGTGAGGGAAACACCTACACAGATCTGGAGGTAGTGAAGGAGAAGGGGGAGGAGGTGGGCCGGAGGAGGGGATGGCCCTGCAGCCCCTGGGGAGAGGGCAGGCTGTCCTCCCACAGCCCATGGAGGGGAGCGGGGGAGCAGATGCCCACCTGCAGCCTGGGGAGGACCCCACGCCGGAGCAGGTGGGTGCCCCC
>JAVKLA010000090.1:4933012-4954408 GCA_034782735.1 Sagittarius serpentarius | reverse complement strand
GACGCCCCGAGCCGCCCTTGGGTGCTGACCGCGGCTGCCGGTCCTCAGCGCCCGGCATCCCGCACGCAAGCAACGCCCCCGACCTCGGTGCTGGCGCGACTATCGTGATAAGGGCAGGCGTGAAGAGGTGGGGGGGCGAGAGAGAGAGAGAGAGAGAGAGAGAGAGAGAGAGAGAGACGTGTCACTGAGGCGCCCGCCCGCGGCGGGCTGAGCAGCTCGGGCCGCCGTCACAGCTGGACGTCCTTGGGATCTGCTCCGGGAAAGGCCTCCTCCCCCGGTCTCCTCTACTCACCACCTCGGGAGGCGGAGGCGGAGGAGGGGTCAGTCCGGGCCGACGCCGTCGATGCCGGGCCGTGGCAGAGGGCGGGAGGGGCCCGGCCTGGCCTGGCCCGGCTCCGCTCCGCGCTTCTCGCGCCCCCTCGCCGCGGCCCGTGCGGAGGCTCCGCCCCCCGTCTCGAGGCCTGGCGCGCGAGGTAAGCGGGGCGCCCGAGGCGCCCGGAGCCGCCATTTTGTGGCAGGCAGGGCGGCCTGGGCTCGGCGGTGGAGGGAGGCGAGCGGGGATGTCCGTTCAGGAGCCGCAGAGCCATGCTGCTGCCGTCCTTTCTCTTGTGGCTGCCTTTCCCTGGCTTTACTTATGGTGTTGCTGTGAGGTCTGCGTGCTGCCTCACCCTCACCTCACCTTCACCTCACCTCATGGCTGGCATTGACCCTGACTCCTGTGTCTTTGGGCCTGGCTGTTACGAGGTCCCGAGCCAGACCTTAAGGCCCCTTCATCTTTCAGAGCTCATGGGTGTTATGCATTGGGCTTGCTTGCTGCTGTTTCTGGAGACCTGAAGTGTTGAAGTGCTTCCCGCTACCAGAGGGGGCTGGTGACACTCCTGTGGAAGGGGACATTCGGCTTCACTGTGATAGTGGTAGGTGGGGAGGTGATGTTTGGCTTTTGCCAAGTCCAAGAAAACAGTAAGCTGGTAACCAAATACGTAATTTTGGCCTACTCATCCAGCTGACAGAAGTAGAGCTTAAATCATGTGATGTGAAAAACAGGTTATTTGCTGAATAAAAGGGTGAGGCTGGGACATGTGTGGTAGTAACAGGGCAGCCCAGGCTTCATAAGAGCCCTGGGGCTTTGCGTGTAAACAAAGGCCATCTCATTGCAAAAGCTAAAGAAATACAGATCTTTGCCTGGAGCAGTCACATACTCTGTGTATGAGCACAGTCAAGTATTGTTCAGTGTTTGCTGCGATACTCACTAGTCCATCCCTTTTTATTACCAAGGCCTTCTCCTGTGACAGTTCTCAAGCATTGATGTCCGCTGCCAAGGAAAATACATAATGACCAGATCTTGGAGTCCAGACCAAAAAGAAACCTTATATAGCGATAGGCAGAACGCCTGTTTTCAGTAGACACAATTTTTTTAAGACCTGCCCAGCCTCCATTATCATAAGAGGCATGAAGAGTAAAATCTGTAAGTCAATTAGCATGGTATTAATTTTTGTGACTGTCCACTCCGGTCACAAAAACAGCTGAGCTGTAGCAGCAGAAGAGCACTTTGTCTAACCTAAGGCCTGTGTTTCCCAGCTGTCGAGAAATGAAGAGCTGAGATGGAAGCTGTTATGAATGTCTCCTGATGCTTAATGTCCTTACTTCTTAGACTTTGTATTTGCTTGCTTTTCCTGTCTTTATCTAGAATTCTCTGTTCCTGAGCCAAGCATGAAGGCTTTCTACCACTTCTTCTGTGGAGCAAACATCATTCTTCCACCTCAAAGAGTCTCCACTTTATTTCAAGCCTGCTGAAAATGTTTTTTTTTCTTTGCATATTTTTGCTATTCTTTGTTTCTCCAATTGCATTATTTAACTCTGTCTGCATAGAGGGTATAGGAGCTGTTTCTGCATTCCTGACTCACCTAAGTTCCTGATAAACTCAATGGATGTTTTGAATGTGCAAGGACCTGGCTAAAAATTGTGTTCTACATTCTGCACTTCTAAAGTCTCCACAAATGGCATCACTTATAATTAAAAATTCAAATCAGACAAGCAGCAAATACAGCACAGGTAATTCATAGGAGCTCTCTGTCAAATAACACTAAATGACTCTCAACTGATTTTGATATCCCAGATGTCCAGTTTGTTAATGCCATTTATTCAGCACTGGCATTCCTGGGAATCACTTACTGCTGCCAGTCTTAACGTTGACTTGCAGTAGTGTTGTGTACCTCGCTGGCCCAGGGTGCTAGTCAACCTAGAGTTATGTGCGTCAGCTATTTTTCTTCTTCTCTGGGGTAAGATAAATATAGACAAGATACTGCCAGTTAAGGAATCAGATGTACAAACATTCAGATTAAATACGTTTTAGGAACTTCTGATTTTGAGGGCCTTAAGATGAAGTAATGAACATGAACTCAGCATTGCTTTCAGCTTGCTGGATCTGACAGCCGTTGCACTTCAGAGGGCAACTTGGATGCTTAGTAGTTGCAAAACTGGCAGAAATTCTGATAATCTTATCACTTAATAATTTTTATTCTCCTAGCTTCTAATTCTTGCACATAATTTGTGAACTGCTTTTGAAGCAGCTGACCTGTATAAAAACGTACATGAAAATAGTAAATATGATAGAATTCTTCCACTAGATCTCTAAAATGCAAAGTTTATTTGGAGAGACTGAAAAAAGGGAGCATTAATTAACTTCCCATACTCAAGAGATTTTGCTTAAGTCCTTCAGCAGAACTGAGACAATTACAAAGCGGTCTTATTTCCAACAACAGAAAAGAGCACATGAAGATGGGAAGAAAAAAGGAGAACTCAACAGAGCAGTGCTAAAAATGAGTGCGTCTGCACTGCACAGTGCAGTGGCTACAGCATAGCCACATCCAATTACTTTCTAGTTGTTCCACTTAGCTTTTCTGGGTGCAACCAGGCTAGCAAAAATGCTGAGATTTCTCATTTCACACCTTACAAGGACAGACATTTATTTCAAAGATTACTTTTTCCACTGAAAAAGGTTGGGTGTGTATGCCACCAGCACTGTTGGGCCCACATGTAAAAAAAATCTCAGTGGAAAATTAGAATTGCATTCTCATTCAGTCTTCCGTTTAGATAATACAAAGTCTCCTTAATTGTTTCTGTGGTGTTTGATTTGTGCTGGAGTAGGACTGTAAGAGTGTTATTCCTTGGGGAATAGGGATTGTCATGAAAATGAGATGTGAATCTTGCCAGACTGCCTGGCGGGTATGAAATTTTAACTAGGTAAATCCTGGTACAAGGAATTTTGTTAGAACTGTGGAATAATAATTGTAAAAGTTCTGGAAGTTGATTTTTCCTGCTCTGGTAGCAATTGTAATGACTCAAGATTAATTTTAGCATTAAAAATAGGTAATTGCAGTACTTAAGACCCTGAGGCAAATCAGTGTAATGCTTTGGAAGGATAATTACACCAGCACGAGGAAGACTATCTGTTTAATAACATTAACTGTTCCAATTAAGGAGAAGAGGAGGAAGGGCCAATTTGTCACTTCTTTAACTATTCTCTGAAAAAGTGGTTTCAATGTGCAAGCAGTAGAAATTGGTTTGTTTTTTCTAACGTGATTCCTGGAGGTTTAAACATTTTAAGGACTATTGGGGGGATCTTGTCTTTAGTAGTCGTTAAGTGCTCAACACCAGAGACGTGCTGGTGTTTTACCATCTAAACAAGGAGAGAGGGGTTGGGTGCGTTTATGCAGCAGGCATTTTGTTTCACATCGTTAACCTAATCTGGCCATAGTCCCAGTCTAAACCTCCATAGAGAGATTATTCTTAATCGGGGGAAGATGGGACAAGAGAGGATCCTTTGTTGTTCCAAAACAGCAGCAGGTTTGGGCTATTTCACTGCTGATAAGACCTAGAGCAGGCTGCAGCCTGGCTGAATGCAATGTAGGATCTGCTGCCACGAAGCTTTCCCTAGGGCCTGCCTGCTCTAACATAAAGAGTGATGTGTGTGTCTTTAAGTATGGGTGTGGGAATGGACGTGTGTGTACACACGACAGTCATTTGCAAACTAATGCAGGGATTTTGTGTCAATGCGTTGGAGAATACATACTTGCATATATAAGCAGGCATGGATTTTACCAGGGGGAATAGAGGGAACAGAGTTTAAGAGGGTTTTAATCCTTCCATGAATCCTTATCTTTCATTTCCTTGCTGTAGTGCTGGCATCACTTCTGGCACTGTCCTCAGATCTTGAGTGGTTAAAAAAGTTTTAACTAAAAGTTAAAAGAAGTGAAGGCCAAAACTCGCTTTGTGCAGTTGCGCAAAGGTAGTAGCGCTGTACGGAAAGGGCAGCGTTATCCTCTTCAGTGTCGTAGCACAGAGACAGGATTTTTTTTCTCTGCCAGTGGTTATTTTGAGCTTTCCAAGGCAGCCCTTCAGCAGGTGGTGCAGGACATAATTTTGGCAACAGATAGCTCTACCTTTCTTAAAGCATGCATACCCTCTGTTACATAATCCAGGTAGGTAATAGCACAAAGGCACTCTTTTGTATCAGCTATCGGGTTTATTTCTGTACCGACCTACAGATAGATGCATAAATATGTATTTATACCTACAGAGTATTAAAACAGCATTCTAAAACAAAAAGAATCCCCTGAATACATGTATGGTTGAGCAGACCCCACAGAAACTGATACAAGATTGATGTTAATTGCATTGTTCAGGGCACTGCTTGAAAGCTATCAGCCAGTGCCACCTAGAACATAAAACCACCATCACTGTCACCACGCTGCCTGTACCCACAGAACCCACTGCAAAGAGTATAAAGTCGAATTACTTAAATACAATGAACGAACACACCATTAAAACAGGATGATGTAATCAGGAAAAGTATAATGAGAAATCATCAGAATGAATAATAAAAAGCATTTTAATTTTGCAAAATTTAAAGCTGACAAGGAGTTCATTTTTTCCTTTTCAGTGAGAACACTGGCAGTGGACAGAAAATCAGACAAGCTGAACATCATGGACTATCACAGTGAAATACTTGATCTACCATCAGCAAAGAAGACATTAACATATAGCCTGAGAGGTGGTATGACTGGAGCAGCAGGAGAGAAATGAGTACTTAGCAGGAGCAATGGGTATATTTGGTTTATTAAAGTCCAGATGTAGCTTTACATAGCTTTATTCCAGTAGATTGATCTAGTCCAAAGAGACGTTCTCTGAGCTCTGCACTGCAGTTAATCTTCCCATTCTTTTGATTAATTGCAGATACATACCTTACCACTCCTATTAAATGACCCTAGTGCATTTCCAGTCCCCTAGCAGCATGCAGTCTGCTGGTGCTTGATGACTAGCAAGGAAATAACTGACCACAACACATGATTTTCGTGCAGCAGTCCTTTAATGATTAATAAAAATATGAATGGCACCACAACAACCTCTCTTCTTAATCTCAGCTTCTAAAAGAAAAGCAGGAGCCAAAGAAAGATGCCGAAACTGTTACCTGTTAAGATTTTTTCAACAATTAGTCACTTTTGCCTCTCCTAATCAAAATTATGCCTGCATAATGTTTATAGTCTAATATGAAATCTTATAATTTACCTTGAAAATAATTTTTTTCTTATGACAGAAATGAGAAAAATGCAGCTTTTAAAAGAATGTTGAAAGCCACAGTAGATCCCCAGAAAAGATCTCATGATCTTCTCTGATGGAAGGACAGCACCAGCCTCTCAAGCACACAGCTTTTATCAGCTCTGCGTAAGTTAAGAAAGAGGTTAAGCAATGGACTTGGAAAATTTTTATTCTCATCCTACATTTCTTCAGCACTGAGGGCTGCTCAGCTCCAGATTTTTAATTTAATCCATTTTATAAAAGCCTAATTGCAGAATTGTGTGGAGTTAGGCTAAGTTCTGAATTTTCGTATGACTGGGAAAAATTCAGCCTAGATATTAAATTCTTACTTCATCTTCGATCAGTACTAATGTATATACTTGACTGAAAAACAACCAGCTTGGACATGTTGCCATAAGGCACACCATTAAATTGTAGGCCCTGCTCCAAAATTTTTTGAATGTATTAATACTGCTGATGCAATTGCATAAAAAGCTTATTTTGGGGAAATGTGCTGCATCTGCCTCATTCTGTGTATCCAAAGCCCAAATTTTTCCAGCAGGTAAGTGAACAAGAATGAGGTTAAATGGAAATGGTGTATGTTGAGCCAAAAAATACTAAACTAACAAACACCCCCACCCCCCAAACAGCGAGTCTCTTCTACCTAAACAAAGGCAGAAACAGAATCAAAGCATCTTCACTTTTTTCCTGGTATCCTACTAATTCAGTAGAATCAAGATGCATATTTAATAGTTTGCCCTAGAAGTAGCGCATTACTGACCATCACTAGAATTACAAACGAGTAATATTGAAACTAATTAACAGAATAAAAGAGCTGACCCTGCTGCAGTGCCTAGGTGTAGTGGTCTCATTTTGAACATAAGCAGATTAGACTGATGGGGCTTCAGACATCCATACGCCGTATGGAGACTATAACTGCCAATATTTCAACATTTAACAGCTAGCATTATTTTCTTTAAAATGTCCTTCATGGTGGATATGACCTCTCAGACAAGGAATGCAGCAGATGAGTAGGTGGCAAAGAAGTCCAGTTCTAGTGTCTTGGCCAAATTCCAGCTTCAGTAATTACACTCTGCTCTTAAATTCCCCCTGCAGCTCTACTAGAATAAAGCTCTTTTTCAGCTTGTCCTGAAGCATTATGTACTATTTCTGTGAAGCTGTACAACACTGAAAAATATCTCCTCCCATTAAAATTGCAAGGGGAATTTAGGTAGACAGAAAGCTATTACCAGAGTTTGAATTTGGGCAGAACACCAAGGTTAACTTACACTTGCATTGGGATCAAGGGATCTTTGCTGAGTAGGAGCGTCAGACCCTTGTTAAAGAGCACAAGTGGGAATAGCTTACTGTGCTGCCTGAATACAAACTTGGAAACTCCGCACCTGGAAGTGACCGCAGAAATGTTTCCTAACAAATGACTCTGTATAAAAGCCTCTGGTGCTGTAGAGTATCTTAGCAAAACCTTATTTGGTTATTTAGTAGTATTTATGAAATTATTTGTTGATTAAAAAAAAGTTCCAGCAACTTTAATAACCACCCATGTTTTAAAAAAGTCTTTACCAACAGAAAAGCAACTATATAACCCAGTCGTGCCAAGGCAAGTATTTGAATTTCAGTAAGCAGATATACCAAGAACCACTCAAAAAGTATGTAAGCAAGCTGAACCAGGCCTGCAGTACTAGTGAAAGCATTCTACGTTATGCTAAACAGACAACAGTAACAGTTTTCTTGGCCTCTAAACTGGGACTAATTTAAAATATTTAGGTGACTTGACTCCCAAATTAGTTTATACCCCGAACCAAAAAAGTCATTCTTACTAAACTAGAATAATTTAGAAGAATCACTGTACAAATTTCTGTAAAAAGGAAGAAACCCTTTCCAAATCCATCCACATACACTGAGTCCATTTCCCATTTGTATTTTGTGCATTTTTTTTTTTCTTCCTGTTGTTGCCTTTTTACAGATGCCTTTCTTTTTTCAGATCAGGGTAGCCATAAGCTTGGTGCTCTTCTTTCACCCATTTCTTTAATCTCAACTTTCTCGTATTTTCTTGTCCGCAGCCACCTCAGAACAACCAGCACAGTGATGCCAAAGCCAGCAGTTCAGTATCACCACTGTCACCACAGCACTAACGCCAGAAACCAGTTGTCTCATGCAAAACTCTGGTGGCTTTTCATCAGCATAGTAAATGTGTAGTTTTTCAATATCCGGAGCATCTCCATTGACAGAGACAGTTAATGTACTGTTAGAATGAAATACGGAGTCATCTTTTACGCCTTTTTCAAAGTAACAGGCTACATCAGTGATATCTACACCACACCTAGATTTCTCAGAGTCATTCTGGTTCAGATGGGTTTGGATAAGCGGGGAATCATGCTTAATGGCTGCGATGTACTTGGGGTGCAGTTTGTTTCGGCTCTCAAACAGATGTTTCAGGGTGTTTGCTGCGTCGGGACCATCAAAGGCACTGGACCTTTTTTTTGTGCTTCAGTTCAACGTAGATCCAGCTTGTTCTAACCAGTTCACCATAACTCAGGCTTTTGTCACCCTTTTCGGTTCTTCTTACTCCGGCAGCGTTCACACACCAGCAAGCATCGGTTTGATTGCACTGCCTGGCTTTGAAGATACCATTGTCCTCGCAGTCTGTATTGTAAACGCCGTCATTATCTAACAGCCCACAGGGATGGCCCCGGAAGCGCTTCTCCTTCAAGGGGGATCATTTCTGCCCTCACCAGCAAGCATTCTGAAGTCAGTGATGAACAGTCTACCTTGTGATTTGAACCTAGCAGCGTGCAGGTGCAGTTCCCAGATGTGTCCTGTGCATATACCGCTCACTTGTTGGTCGCACAGGTACAGTTGTTCTGCGCTGAGGAAGCTACCGCTGGAATCAAACCCAGCAAAACCCCAAACAGGCTCCGTATTGCAGGTGCAAAGCGTCGATAAAGTCCCGAGTGACAGCAGGCAGTGTCTGAAGCTTTAATCCATTCACGGAGTCTGCTCATTTCTACACGCTGGTGCACTGCTGCGTTTGTCAAGATTCAAATCAGACCCACCAAACAGGTTCTCCTTCCAAAACAACTGGCATCTCATACCCAAATGCTAGAGAAGTCAACGAGCTGCTTCTCAGGGAGTGGCACCGATGCCTCCAGATGCCTGCCATCCCTGTTACTTGATGAGGAAACAACAGGGAAGAAACAAAAGCCAACCTGAACCTTGGGCTTCCCTTATTGACTGAAGCACAAGCAGCTTGCTCTTTTCCATCTTTACACTTTATACGGACTGTGCAAATGCACATTTAAGGAATTTCTCCCATTTCTGTTGGAAGAAATCGTACTCCTCCACTTCATCATGGTTCTTCCTGCGTCTTCCATCACACAGCTTCTGTATCATTCCACTGGCTAGATTCTTATCAGTTACGGACCTCCTCCTTTCTACTTTCATATATTTATAAAATAACGCCTTTTGGAGTTTTACGTATGCTGCTTGGAGTAGCTGCCAATTCAGGAGGAACGGCTGTTCAGCAGTTTGATGGCTGGTCTCCTACTTACAGAGCACAGGAGCGCAGTCTCGTCTTCCAGCACGGAAAGCTTCTCTCCCCCCTCTCCTTTGGCACATACTCATCCCAAGGCAGTACTAGGAATCATGATATGAAGATTTTCATGCTTGCATTACCCTTACAAAGTTGTTAGCCATTTCTGAAGAAGTTTTTCGATCTGAACTTTGAGTAATGCCTTTCGCAGTACACTCCGCTAGCTCCCAAGTGTCCTAATGATCTACAAAGCATGAGTTAACCGTTTCCATGTGTTTTGGCAGCAGCTGAAAGATATTTTCCAGTTTGCGTTAAGCAAATTCATCCGATTTGTCAGTCAGACACTTTATAAATTATTATTTTGTGACCAGTAACGACCACAGAACAGCAGATACGCTGTTCTCCCACCCACACAACTTGCACGCTGCCTTGCGGTCACCTCCTTTTCACCTGTGTGGCTGTTTCCCTGAGGGCCTGCCCTGCTTCAAATCCGTGCAAGCTGGGCTACTTGCAGCCATGGCGTGTGTTTGTGTGAAAAGCGGGAAGTTACCCCAGCTGCTGGTGAGTATTTAGAACACAGTGTAGGTTTAAAATTAAGAGGTCCAGAGGTAAATACTCTCTACCACTAGAGAAGGGCACAATCTGGAGTTGGAACTTTGCAGCTAGACCTGTTTCTAAATAAGCCACAGAAACACACATTACTTGAGGGAGCAAAGATGAGACACGTTCTTCAGGTTATTCCTGGCTCCTTTATAGCACGTTATCCCACCTCTCCGTTTCCCCTTCCTTCAGGTAAAAATAACAGTAGTTACCTTTCCTGGAAAGTAATTGAGATCTACAGCTAAAATTATTATTAATATTGCTGGGTATTTTAAGTTGACATATTGATGATTCTTTGATAATAGCGTAGTGCCTCATTTCCCATTTTTAATTTCTAAGTCATTCATTTACCTATAATAACAGCTTTTTTTTTTTTTTCAGATTTCACATCCCTCCTTCAAAGTCAAAATCCATTTAACTGTCACCTACATACTCATATCTTGTCTTTATTTTATTTCACATTATGAACTCCAGAGAGAGTAGGTTTTGTTTTTCTTCTCTCTGGAGGAGAGCGCCTTAACTGTTGTAAACTTAGAGCTCACAGCGAGCTTCCATGAAGCGATGGCCGTTTCTATATGGCCAAGAGCTGCGCTGCGCTTGTGCTTAGAAAGCACCATACGGATGGGCAGTAGCAGGACTCTTTAGTAAATAGCACTTTGCTTGTATGATGTTTACAGATGTTCATGCTTGGTCACAGCCTCGTGTTATCATTTGGTAGTTTTCCCTTTTTATAGACACTTATAGTGAAGTAGAGAAAAAGGGGGTTGTCAAAAGTAATAATATATGGAAGAAAAACCATAGGTAAGTAAACGAGATGGTCTGTTTTCCCTACTGGTGGAAGATTCTCATTGCTGTTACCTTAATTAAAAACTGCATTCATTGTCTCTTCCCTCAAAGGTGGCCAGAAGCACGATGATAGTTTTACATTATACCCATCATCAAGCAAAAAGAGTAGGACAGTGGCAAGAGAAGGGCAAAGAAGGAATAATTTTAAGTTTCCCTGACAAAGCTGCATAAATTCCCAAAATAAAAGTACACTTTTACATTGACTTTCTTGTACTGGTGGATTTCCCCCTCTGTAAATGAGGGAACTGACTTATTTGAAAGGCAAAAGTCTTTCCAAATATCTATATACATATATACGTATTTATACATATAAAAGTACAGATATGTAATGCCTCTATGACACTAAAAACAGTATTATTTCCTTTAATCCATGCTAAGCTTTAATGGCACTACAAGAGTTAATTACTTAGAACAGCAGGCTGTAAAAGGAATAATCCTGTAGGAAATGCAGAGTGCATTATTTCTTTAGTCATCTCTGCTTCCATGGAAACAATTTCTCGGCACAATTCTAAATCTCATAAAAATAGGGCACCAGGTCTATGTAAAACAGCAAGACATTTCCAATTAAACAACCAGAATGCTTTCATCTGGGCTGTTAAATACTTTGTCCCGTATCAAATATGATTACGGTGTTCACTGGGATGTTAACAACCAGCTACTTCCCATGCACCGCCTCTGTGGGGCCGGATGAAGTCACCCTGCCCGCATCCTGACGTCCCTCGCCTCTGCAGCGGGGATCGCAGCAACAGCACAGGACCTTTCCTTCCCCTTGCAGATGCCGGGGCGCACCGCTCCCCACACCACACCTTTCCAGGTGCGCTGTGCCTCTTTCCCCTACACAACACAATGTCGTCGTGCCCAGCAGACCAAATCCTCTGCTAGCACAGCAGGAAAGAGTTCATCTGCCTCCTGCCGCCGGCAGAAATAGAGCTAGAACCAACACACTTGGATCAAATTGGGGTAATGAATATGGTTAGTTGATAGGTAACCTGACGGTCACCTTCAGAATTCACTGGAGTTGCCCAGAGACCAAACCCGTTACGTTACGTACTTTAGTGATTCTACAGCCAGGATTCTCTCTGTGAAAACGGCGTGGAGAATACCCATCTACCGTCTTGGCATCCCTGCCACAAAGTACCACTGCATAATTTTTGGAAGGAGACTAAAGCAGAGGGCTTGTAAGAACAAATGAAAGAAACAAAATTTAATCACTCCCCAGAAGTTCACACGCCACGGCAAGAACAGTTTTGGTCTTGGCGCAACCCCGGTTTTGCATCCGCGGTGATAAAGCTCCCTCTAGAGGTGTTGAGCTTTGCTGAATCACTGGGTCATGGATCCTGACTTGGGAGCAAATACCAGAGCTGCTGCTCAAGAGAAGCAGCTATTACAAATACAGAACACACCTTTCAAGGTCCTGCATATACAGCCTTTATTAGCAGACTCTTGCATACCATCAGTCAGGAATATCAAAGCAGCAAGCAAAAGGGAAAAAAAAAAAAGAGTACTTACTATCCATGGCAACAGTGTTAACTTTTCTTGTTTGGCTGGGTTTGGGTTTGGGTTGGTTGGCTGGTTTGTTTTCCTCAACTGAATTGTTCTTGGGAAGTTACTTATTTAAAAAAATATGGGCATTCCTCTCCCCTCCCCTGGAACATGGGGCATATATCCCTGTGAAGAAGCACTGCTGAGAACTGGGACAGCAAAATTTGACTCGGCCAACAAATGCCCATAAAGGTTATTTGCCAAAAGTTACATCTTGGGGGTTTTGAGGTTTGTTGGCTCCCATGTTTTTTAAACTGTTGACTCTTCCAGTTTAAATTGTATCACTCTGCTTGCTACTCAACCATTTCCCACCTCCCAAGCAACAACTGGCAAGGCATAACAGCTGGTCTTATGTAAAGAAACAGCATATGAGTCCACAACAGGCACACTAAACCAAAGCTAGCATAAAAAGAATTGCTGGATGGGGAAAACAAGAGCTTCCCCCAAAATATTTAATGCCTTACATGTGTTTGGTAGCAAAACTGATAGCGTTAGTAAAAGAGATTTTTATCGTCTTAGAAGCATGCAACTTCCAAACTCGTACCGTTAACCACACAGTCAAAATACATTATGAAGAGTAGGTTAGTGATTTTCTTACCATGGCTCCTGCCAACAAAATTACTGCTTAGCATCACAAGGGTGGTGTTTCCAATTCACATACAGTATTGGGTGGCAATACTGGATTACGATGGTACTAGCAGTTTTCTCTCCCCCCACACCACCCTGCTAATGAACTCTTACAGAAGCTGGAGTCGTGGTGTGCATGTCAAAGGCTTGATAACGCACCTCGGCCTCTTCTCAAGAGCCAAACTGCTTCAAAAGCATGTTTTACTCACAACTTTTCTTACATAACATCGCTGTTAAATCCAGTTAATAAATCTTTATTACTTTAACTCATTTTCATCATTAAACAGCGAAGCAGCCAGCACATTGTTACCACTGCTTGGGTAATACCGACATCCATCCTTAAATGGCTGGAAATAGACCGTATGTGGACAAAGACAATGGGAACATTCTCTACTTCATATTGCTGTTACACAAGAGGTTCAAAATTCTCTTCCTACAAATCAGAACTAATTACAGCTTTTAGTACATACATTTATACTGTGTGATTTTTCTACAGTAACCTATGCAAAACTGCAAAAGAATACCTTTCACTGCAGACCACTCCACAGCTAAGTAGGGAAGGAATGCTTTCTCACTGAGAGTGTCGTTTAAGCTAGAAATACAGAAAACCATGCAGTATTTTTAATAAGGAAGTCCCAAAGATGACGTTTTAGAATATATGCAGACTGAGTCAGCATGCCTTTTACAGACAGATACACCAAGTATGTAAATTATACACAGTGGTGGGATCTAAAGCTGCGCACCAGCAGGTCTGAATGTAGAAGAGTGTGGAACAATCACAGCTGTTTTTAAGTCCGTAGCTCTTGCGTCTGCATTGGGAGAACCACTGAGTACCAAGGGCTCACATTTTCATACGATCAGGTTCCGCACCCTCCACTTAGTGACAGAAAGAGACTAACATTTTACGAGGCACAATAAAAAAAAGTAACGTTAACCTCCTGTAAAGGGGTTCCCTCCGTGGGATGCAACTCTACAATTTTAAAGCTTTTCAAATTCTTTATACAAATGAAAAGCTGCAGTTAAAAATGTAAACATATAAAATCCTAAAATTCCCTTTATGTTATGTAGGACTAGATATATACACACATAATTTTTTTTAAAATAAGTATTGAGTCCGTTGTCACCCCTCTAGATATAAACTCAAGGTCTTGCTTGCTTCATGCCTTCAAATATATTTGAGACCTCTCTGAGAAACTTTGCCCAAGATAAATCTGTGTAAATAGTAGTAACTGTATACAAGTCAAGTTTCCTCATGATTTAGAAAGCAAAATTTAAAGCGCATTTTTTCTATATTCACAGTGATAGAGCTCATGAAACATTTCCAAGTTGCAATCAAGAAACTTCTCAATCAAGATCTGTTTATGACTAATTTATCTGAATATATACTTGTATGAAATTATAACTGAAGAACTGATAGCAAACAGTATGTTTTCTTACTGAACTGCACATTATAGAGAAGACTGAATATAAAAATTGGTGGGGTTTTTTTCTTTACAAATACTTTCCTGCTTGTTGCACTCAGTTTGCCATCAATCAAGAGCTCTTGTTTCCACAGGAAACAGTGGCAATTAGAGGTGGACAAATCACAATGGTCTGGCAGAACAACGTAACATCTCCCTGTAGAACGGAAGATCAGCAAGACTGCAACCTGTAATAAGACAGGAGTTACCATTTCCACTGGAAACAAGCACAACCACTCCGAGGAAGTCATGAAAACTTGCCAGCTTTTTCTCCTCAATATAGAAGCAAGATGGCAAAGAACAGGCCAAAAAGCTACTTGACCACAGGGATCAATGGGGTTGGGGGCAATAAAAATCAAATGACATATTAAACTACAACTGAATAAAACTTTAGACGGGATATCAGGGAAGTTTGAAGTCAGTGAGCTACAAAATTTTCATTTCAGTTAACTTTCTCTTTTGCGAATTCATTCAAACTTACAATCTCTAAAGCATTAAGGAACAGATTTCATTCCAAGTTAGATGGGCACCAGCAGACAGAAAGTAAGAGAAAATTCCCAAACTGAAAGACTTGAGAAAGGACAAGCTCTCCTCGAAGACTGAAGCACAGTATTCTTGCCAGGTTGTCCTTCTTCTCAAATGGCAGACTGTTGGTCAATCAATTAATTCTGTGGCACTCGTTTTTTTACAAAATGTTAGTATGAAGTGTTCCTCGTGTAGCCAGGTCACACACATTAGGAGTTATTCAAAGTACGTTTAAACCACAACAATAAGATGACAGTGGATTCCGTAACAGTTACTATTAAAACGGATAATAATTCTGAAAGAGTTGACATAATGGGGAGAAGAAAATGAAAAAATAAAATTCCTTAATTTTGTTTTGTTAAAGCCATCACATTGGCAATTCATTTGAACATTCATTCTCATTTTCTTCGACGCTACTCTTTTTCTCACTCTTGTACGTGGAAAGGAATAAGTTTTCTATCTGAGTCAAAAACTCTTCAGCAATGAAGCAGTTTGTTACCTTGACCAAAGTCTTCCTCATGCACTCCAAAAGCTAGTCAAAAGAAAAGGAGATTTTTAAAAATTGTCATTTTTCCTGAGCTTTTTTCCCCTTCTAGCTGATGAGTATTCCAAAGGGATTTTTATTTATTTATTTAGGGTTAACACTACAGAAAGTATTCAGCTGTACAGTATAAATTTTAGAAAAGAACAGTCACGCAGGAACACACGGGTGATTTAAAACCAATTCTTTAAAACCAATTACACAACAGCTAAATTCAAGAGTATTCTACCAACTCAATTTTAGATTTAAGCTGTTTATAAGCAAAGTCATGTTGAGAGAAAAAAAAAAAAAAGATGTGGGTAATCACTGTGTATGTGGTTTCTGGTTATGTCTTTCGCTTTGGGCAGATTTGCTGTCTTGTTTGTGCAATTAATGTTACAGCTGTAGTTATTTAGAACTCCACAGCAATGACTACACTGACTGGAAAGCTGAAGTTCTCACTTAACGCATGACAATCACGGCACAGCACTACTTTACTGATCGAACAGAGGACTAGGAAGTCCAAATCTGCTCTTGAAACGCATGCAGCTCTCGACACCGGAAGCGTACAATGGGCTGAGAAGGGACATGATTAATTTGCCATTCATTCTTCTCTAAACTGACGTTAAAACTCGCTATCTGCACGTAACCGTCGTTCCCAACTCTCTCAAATGAGCAGCCTTATTTTCACTGTGTTTGTAAGGAAATGAGCTGCACCAGAGAAGTCGTTTATTGTGATTAGTTTACATCTCTGATTTGTAAAAAACGTAATTTCAGGTGACTTCTGATGATATGAAACAGATTTGTATTCAAAAAAACACCATTTAAAATTTAAAAAGCTAAAAGAAGAAAACTTACTTTCTGCAAACAAGTCAAGTCAGAATCTCTGTGAAAAATTTTATCCATGGGGACGCTGCTGTCGAAAGAAAAACAAATAGTAGAGCTATAGCAAGCAGACACACGTCTGTATTGAAACAGCAATAATAAACATGCAAAAATCTCAACTGGCTATTCTTTATAATAGAAGTAGACATATACCTATGGCAGAATCTGTATTTTTCAATTATCCATCTCGTTTTTTCAAATATTAATTCCCACTGAGGTTCCTCCAACATCTGCTGTACTTCAAATTTGTAGGGCAGGCCTGTAATCAATTAAACGTGATTATTCCGTGTTTCTAGTACATGCAACTTTTTTTTTTTTCCTTTTTCTTTTTTAGTTTCAGGTGCAATCCCTTCCTTCCCCATAACTGTTCATAATTTATCACTGACTGCAGAAGCTTGCACTCCTGTTACTTGCGAACTTTAAGGAGGTTAAAGTGAAAGTACGACATATTTTGGATTCCAAATTTCATTTTGGTGGGAGCAGGGAACAAACCTGTTCTCCTCCCTGCCCTCGCCAATTCCTCATGCTGTAAGGAGGCACACAGAAATCGACAACCTAACAGGAAAATGGTGAAATGAACTGAGTTTTTGTAACTTGGTACCACCTTTGTAGTCTCTCTAAGATCTATGTGCTTATTAAGCGAATAAAAAAGGTTTTGGTTTTTATGTATGAACTGGCTGATGAAATGGCTGACTATTGTTCTAGATTTCAGAGGAATTTTGCTCCTAAAGGAAGAAATTCTTCCAGTTTATTGCAGTTGGGGGAAGAGGAATTTAGGAAGCATTCGAAAGGAACATCAGAAAATTACTTGCAGAACACAATTCAGTTACCAAAAATCAGGGAGAAAGAAAGAGACTGTAAATGTCAGTAAATTGTTAAAAAAAAAAAAAAAAAAAAAAAAACATTTTCCAAGCCTTTCAGAAGAATTTAATGAGATGAAACGCATACTTTCCAACTAGACCTCAGGGTAAGTGGGAAAAAAAAAGCAATAAATACAATCCGCTATTTGAACACATCTCAAATGTGAAAAGGTGTTCAGTGCAGAATGCATTTCCAAGAGTAAGAATTAACTTACAGAAATACTTATGGCTCGTATAAAATACTGATTTTTGTTCCTCTGCACAGTGCTATAGCGCTACCGCCACGGTATAACTTTTCCAAAGAGCTAAAGGAGATACCATTTTGTAAAAAGTTGATTTCAGGAGATAAACACAAGTATGAAGTCCTCTCAGAAAGGAAACGTATGTGACCAAAAAACCGTCTACTACTAAGGGCAGGCAGAGTTTCTAAGTATTTTAACTCCATGCTACAAGGGTGGGACGCACGGGAAATGAGGATAAAATTACAGTACTACAAGTATGTAAACAGGAATTACTGCCCAGATGTGGCCACCACTTCACTTCCCCTAGGACTACGAAGCAGGTCTCCAGGCAGACGGTCTCCCTTGCTTACTTCCACAGGAGAAAACAGAGGGGGAACTGTCAGCTCACAGGGCCTCTGCTACTGTATTGCCAAGAAAAGGGGAAACCTTGGAGTTTGGATGCAAAAATCAGGACTTAAACAGGGGGAGGGAGGAGGAGAGAGAAGAGGCAGCTACCATAACCAGGTACTGGTTAATTTTCCTCAAATTAATGTCAGGGAATGAGCAGAAGATCTGATCATCATTTGAAATACCATGGTAGGTTCTTAGCTATTCAAGAAAGGAAAACATCCCGTTTTCATGAAATGCCAATGACATTTCTGACCAAGAATTTGTTGTCTTAGGTTGGGATTCATGCCAGCACAGCATTTCATCTTTCGTATCTTGGGTTTTCCTGGACAGCTGGCAAGTTTGATCCTTCGACCTTCCGAATGCTAAGTTACTCAAATAAGGATTTGAGGCCACTATAGCAGCCAGTTCTTTGCTATTATACTTCTGTGTCCTCAATCAGAGGATCTGTGCAGAATTTTGTAACGCAGCAAAGTCTAATACATGCGAAGCAGTTTCTCAGTTGTTCGTATGGATACTGCAGGTAAGTCACAGTGACCCTCGTCCCAACCCTTTCACTCCTTTCACGGATTGTGGGAAATACTAATACAGAAGAATAACCTTCTACTTATTTGTACCTGTGTAGTCTTGTCACGACAGCATAGACTACTTGCAGGATTACTCCTGCAGTGAAATTCCTGGTTTTGTACGGCACAAGTTACTAACTTAAATATACAAATACCTCTTTCTCAAGTTCAAGAACAGACAACATTTTGCCCCCTAGTATCCAAAAGGGAAAGAAAAATTAAGACAATGGATAAAATATCAGTACTTACGGTAGGAACCATCAGAACTGATCTCATCGCTAATTACTAGACAAGTAATCTGAGAATATGGAAGAGGATTATTTCGGTTGTAAGGACTTATGATCATTCCAATGAACATGGCGCCACCCCTGGAAAAGTAACTCTAAAAAACCAAAAACACAAACACAAAAAAGAATCACATCCAAGAAATACAATCTTTTTCACAACAGCATTCTGAAATTACAAAAAAAACATTTAAAAAAAATCACGTTTATGTCAATTTATGAATTGATTTTCAGATGCATTAGAGCAGTAATATGTATTAACACCACAAATACCAGGGAGGCTTCAGGGCTGTTGGGGGGGGGGGGGTTGTTACTTATTTATTTTTAATGTACAGACCAGCAAGTACCTGGTATTTAGCCTGCGTGTCAATATCTCGTATTGAGGGGTTGGGGTCAAAGGCCGGGTGGGAATGGTACCATCCAATAACACTGTATCCTCTGGCGGCCAGCGTTTCCGAGGCCTGCGTTTGAGATACTGGATCCATCTCGCACTGCAGTCCTGTACTGAGGCTATTGCACGGCTCTGCTGCACAGACCTGTTAAAAAAAGTCTCCAGATGGATAAATGCAAGAAATCTCCGCCAGTTAAACAAAATTTAGAGAATTTTAGAGAGTCATATACCAGATCTTCCTCATGATAGAGCTGACAGGCCAACACTTGAATATAAGCGTAACTCTCACATTTCAAGAGTACAGTCATTAGCTTCAACATATTTACGTAGTTGTGCTTCAGAAATAACACATCTATTCAAATGATATATATTATCATAACAGTTTTAATATTTTAGAGAAAATGTAAAAAGACAAACACTTACTTCTACAATTTTATCAGCTTCAGAGTATCTTCCACCTAGCAGCCCTATTACTTCTGCCATAGACACATGAGAGTGCTGAAAAGATATTAAACAATTATTAAAGTCCAAGTTGTAGCATTGCTCCTAGTTTTGATCTGCACACGACAGAACACACTGGCTTCACAGCTACAAGTCTGTAACTTCTCAGTGACATTTAGAGGCAAACTTAGGACAGGTAAAGATTCTCAAATACCCCGTGTTTCAATTTAAAGCAAACAGAAAAGATTATGGTTGCTTATTATATATATGCATGTATATGGTGCACTCGTGTAACACTTCCGTACGTACAAAAACCGAAACCGGTACAGTGCTGTGCAGTGCTGAACAGCTGCACCAATTTTGGTACAACCTGTTATTAAAAAACAAACACGTTGCTTTAAAAACACAAAATCAATTCCCAGACTAGCAGAAAATGAACCGGTAAGATTTCAAAATGGCAGCTGATTTTAGAAAGTCGCTTTAAGCAAATTACATTTAAAGAATGACGGAGAGTAGTAAGTAGCAACGCTCTCATTCGTTTTTCTAGAAGGTAGATTGTTGTACGCTAAGCACAATATAAGAAACCATTACTTTTTAGGGGCTTTATTTAATACTAGATCCTCACTTCTAGGTCTGAATGGAACTAAGTACTGTATTTCTCAATCTTCTTATGTTGCCCATTTAAAAAAAAACAAAAAACAAAAAAAAAAACAAACCAAAAAACAAAAACCCCAAACTCCACAACATATACACCATGGCTTTTTGAAAGATAAAACCTAATCCTCACCAGATCCATTATTAAAAGTGCTTCGGAAGACACTTTCACCTGAAAAGGTTCCTGAAATGATAAACACAATAATGAGTATAAGAAAAGTAACGTAAGTAATAAAGCATTCTTGATTACTCACTCACTCATAGGTACATACCTGTTTTTCTTCAGTGAATAAACAGCACGGTATCAGCTGAAAGGGATCAAAGGAACTATAAAACGAAAGAAAATTTCTCTAAAGATGTAGGACAGCCAGGAAACTTTTCAAGTTTCCCACTGTCTCCTTCGCAGAGGAGGAATAACCTTGTTTTCTTTACTGGATTTTCTCATCCCACACAAGGATGACTTTCAAATATAGAAACTTTACTACCCACGCTCCTGAATTTCAATTGGAAACATTTGAAAGGCATACGTGTTATTTCAGACCATAATACACAGGAATGATTTGCAGCGTTCCAGCCTGACACTAGCCAAGACATTTCTTTCATTTCTAGAAGATCTATGTTTGAACGTGATGTACATCAAATAATACCTTTTTATTTGTCTTGAACCTTTAGAAGATTTTGCAGGTTTCAGTTTTTCTTCCTCTCTTCTTCTTGCTAATTCTTCAGCAGACAGATGCTAAAAAAAATAAATAAAAAAAAAAAAGTGTCTTAATATCTTAAGTGCTGTTTCAGTAGTGATTCCACAACCAGCCCAGAATAAATTCTTGACATCAGCATCCTCTTGATACACTATCAATTTGTGTGTGTCACAGGACTACTCAAGATAAAGGGCAACAGCCACAGCAGAATCACGCAGTGTGAAAGTAATGACAATCAGAGATCTAGTTCACAAGACGCCTGATCAGAGAATTCTTACATTCTCCAAGTCAATCAAATTCAGTAAAATCACAACCCATGTGTCGTGGTTTAACCCCAGCCAGCAACTCAGCACCACACAGCCGCCCGCTCACTTCCCCACCCAGTGGGATGGGGGAGAGAACTGGAAAAAAGGTGAAGCTTGTGGGTTGACATAAGAACAGTTTAATAGAACAGAGAGGAAGAAACTATCAGTGACACTAATAACAGCAATAAAACGACAATAATAATAAAAGGATTGGAATACACAAAACAAGTGATGCACAATGCAGCTGCCCACCACTCACTGACTGATGCCCAGTCAGTTCGCGAGCAGCACTCCTCCCCTGGCCAACTCCCCCAGTTTATATACTGGGCATGACATCCCACGGTATGGGATACCCCTTGGGCCAGTTTGGGTCAGCTGTCCTGGCTGTGTCCCCTCCCACCTTCCCTGTGCCCCTCCAGCCTTCTTGCTGGCTGGG
>JAVKLA010000090.1:4921981-4932912 GCA_034782735.1 Sagittarius serpentarius | reverse complement strand
GCCCCTCCAGCCTTCTTGCTGGCTGGGCAGGAGAAGCTGAAAAGTCCTTGACTTAGTCTAAACACGACTGAGAAACAGCCAAAAACGTCAGGGTGTTACCAACATTCTTCTCATACTAAACCCACAACACAGCGCTGTACCAGCTACTAGGAAGACAATTAACTCTGTCCCGGCCAAAACCAGGACACCATGTCCCAAACCATGCATAAATGCAAGTGTGATAACTAAGGATAAAGCCTGCCATTACGATCCATGGCCAGAATTGATCATGACACCTCTTTAGGGATGAGTGTTTTCAAACCTTATGTCCATCCAAATATGTATTTTGCAGAAAGTGTTGGAATTATTAACCACACTTACTCAAAAATAGGTATGGCATTATAACACTATGGAAGTAATTGTTACAGATACTTAGTACTGAAGGTTGCAGATTTAAGTGATTTTCTACAAAAGAAAAATAGGATGTTTACAGTTCTTCACTGCTTGTGTAATTTGAAATTGTAGGAATGGACAAGCGGATATTTTCTTTCCAAGTCTTCTACAAAGAATGAATTTTTCTAAGCACTTCATAAACCACAGTATTTCTGGGGATATTGCTAGTAGCAGAATTAATATTAGGAACTCGTATCACCTGCATTATCAGCACAAAGAAACCATGTAGGACTGAAAAATAACGTTTAAATCTTATTCTCCTATCCCCTACTGCTAGCTTTAGAAAGGCAGTTAACTGAAAACAAAGGGTCATGAAAGCTGCTACAAGACAAGGCAAAGAGCTTTATAGGCATTAACAGGAGTAAGGCGATACCTTTGTAAACACCCAAGTACAGCTGTATTTATCAGCAGCATAAAGATGTAACAGCTGCTACATTGTTTTTAAATTATTGCTTCCACAAAGAGAGGTTACCTTATCTCTTACACAACTGTTTCCCTTGTGTATTTGATGCAACGCCACCTGCTAGCAATTAGCAAGAATTAATTCTTCAAGGAAAGATAAAACACAGAAGGGTTACCTCAAATGTCTGTCCTTCCAAATCCTTTGCATCACACCAGTTTCCCCAAGGGTCTCGCACTCGCCGTCTTCTTGTACGCTGCAGCAAGCAAATCAACATGAGTCAAGGATCTTACTCCTGAAAAAACTGCATTTACTTCATTTAATCAGCCATAAGAACATTGTCCAAAAGGTTATTGCCACATGAACGTTACTAACACTATGACATATTTCCAGAAAAGAAAGAACACCCTGAAGTTCTGTAGAATTAAGTAGTTCACAATCTGTCATGAAATATCATCAGTGAAGTTTTCAGTTTTTAAGGCTGTAAAGCATAACACCTGGTTGATATTCCATGGATCATCAACACCTCTGACAGCAACAGTGCATTATTATCCAGCTCTGAATTATAACTCAGACAATACAAAAAGCTATAAAACCAGTATGTTTACATCTAGCGTGTGCTACAGTTCTTTATAATTCTTTATAGTGGGATTGATTCAGTTTTTCTCTCATCAACTGATTTATTTTGCTGTGAAGTACTTAAAAAAATGCTACATTAAATATGAATATGGAAATTAAATCTGGCAAGCTTTGGTAATTCACATAGTTATAAATGAGTTACTACTGTACTTAATTGTGTGCATAAGTCTCTCAGTAAGCCGTATCATAGACCTACTATACTTAACAGTTAAAATGCAAGCAACTTAATTACACGCTACCAACACACTCCACTATTTTCTGACTAATTCAGGCTAATAAATTATGGAGAGGTGGGGAGGAAGGGGTTAGGGCTGCAGGGAAAAGACTGAAACACAATCGTAGTTAGGTACCTGAAGAGAAATCGAATGTGTAAGATAACAGAAGCTAGAGCAGACACCCGTCGGATAGCAGAAGTTGTACTTAGGCTGACACTCGAATTACAGGGCGTGCTAATGAAACTGCAAACTGAACGAGAGGAGACATTTCCTGAGGTACCTTAGCTCGAAAAAGAAAATGGAGACGACCTTCTTCATACTGAATGGATTTTGCTGCCCCCCACCCCTCACCCAAACGTACCATGGACTGCAAGCGCTGAGCAAGCTGGTACGCTTCCACTGTGTCTTTGCCTTCTTTGGACCGTGTTTTATCAGCTGGTTGCGGTCGGTTATAGACAGCCTGTTCTACAGGATACAGAAGAGAAGATACACTATACTTCAGTAAAGTATGAAGCCACTTATTACTGGTACAGAGCCAAGAACGACATAGGTAAGCGGTAACAACAAATGCCATAAAGAAAAAAGCAACAACAAAAAACCCCACAGTGAAAAGATGTCTTTTGATGGTCATATTACTGATTGTATAACCCTCTCCCATACCACAGCATTTCTAAGACAAGAAAACCTCCTTCCTTATGGTTAATTTATTTTTAATAACCTTTACTTCAGACAAAATGTATTTGCAGGACATTGCTCCTCTCCTAGGCAGCTGTCACTCAGCTTTGGACAAAAAAATCAATCCAGAGACTCTAAAACATTAAGTTATAGGTACATATGCACTTTAAACGTGTCACCTAATTTTAACATTTGAATCTTGTAAAAACTAGCCCTGAGGATGAGGACGTCGGGTTTTTTATTTAGGAAATAGTTATAATTCAGTGTGGGAAAAGAAACAGTAACTTGAAATCTGTCTTACGCTGAGGGAGGGCAGAATTTCAGCTACAGCAGGTATCAGGAAAAAAAACCCAACACTGGACACACAGAAAAGCACAAAATAAAAAAAACATCCTATCAGCTGCTGTGCGATCAACATGATGAGGGGGGAGTGCAGGGAGAAGAAAAAAAGAGAAAAGATCTTGTGTAAAACCAAAAATCCATAATCCTGTAAGCAGGTTACAAACTCCTCTAAGATTTTCGAAGGTCATGAGAGAATCTGATCAGAAGGTCCTTCCGAGTAAGGATTAAAGTGTACGCTTCTGTGTGAGCAGTACACCCTAACATTAAGCAGTCCTTCAACATTAATACCAAAATAGGCTACAGCCATACAGGTTGGAACACGACTATACTAAACACAATCCAAACAAAGATTCTCTTCTACAGAATTTAAATGTAACAACAATTACTATTTAAGACATTAAAAGTATAGAGAAGCTGGAAGATTATCCACATGGATGCTTGATTCCAATTAAGTGCAGTCATCCATACTTCAATGAAATGAACTTACAACTTTTCTTTTAAAGACACATCTACTAACCTTAATGTTTAGCTTTCACATGAAAACATGCATTTTAATTAAAAAAAACCCTGACAGTCAACAACAGATGTGTTCAGCATGTACTGATTAGAATTTAAGTTCTGAATTGATTCCAATAAAAATATCTACCACAGCCAAAGTTAATTGCTCCTATTAATTCCAAGTATGTGTGGATCCGTCCAATGCAGTTAACATCGCCGCAGTTCTTAAGGCCTGGACGTACTGAAGTCTTATTCAGGTATTTGGGTTTACATCTCTCCCTAAAATAAAGTACAGCACATTGTCAAATAGTAAACAAATCACGGGGGGGACAAAGGAATTGTGCGACTTAAGCTAAGGTTAAGATGAGCCACTGGAGTGGGGTTTTTTTTCCCTCCGCAATGCAGACACTACACACCACTACACAGGAAAATTACAGCAAAAATATAAACTTCACAAAACACATACTATTTATTTTAGGGTTATTCATACACATTCATACTTATGCAGAGCGGAACTTTCGTTCCATGCGTTAAAACAAACTCTTCAACACGACTGGTGCCAGGAAGCAATGAATTAATCAGAAGTACTATGATACTGTTAAACCGATAGAACGTCTGCGTTAGATTAGTCTGAATAGCTCATATAATCATAGGCTTCCTTGCTGTAATAAATAAGCCTGTTTTCCCTTTCTATGCACTTGTTACTTGCTTTGAAACTGATACTGAATCGTTTCAGTTCAACACTTCTCTGGTATGGAATTTTAGTTTCTTTGCAAATAGAATAAGCTGTCAATACACAAGACAACTGAACGAGAAGAGAGTTCAACTCAGCAACTCATTCTACTTAAAAGCAAGCTAACCAACACAAGAAGCACACAAAATAAAACCGGTAACAGAACAAACTATTTTGAGCCTGCTACCACAAATCACTAAGGTTCCTTAAACTGATTCTTTTGAGATGCACTATCAAATATTCAAGTGTACAAGCACTACTCCAAATTGATTCTTAATTTGAAACACTTTTTTGGTCAACGCTATTTGCTCTAGCATAGACTATTTCTCCTAGCTGCCCTTCTGTAAAGGCAGTACTACAATTCTACAGACCTCATCATGGAATTAATTTAATCAGTTCTTTTGAGGAACCATTTATTAAAACTGTATATGCATTCTTACATATAAGATGACAAAAATTGGAAGAAAATAACGTAACCAAAATGGATGCAGCTTGTTCTGATATAGGACACTCGTTTTCATAATGCTTCAAAGTATTTTCATTGCTTAGCTTCCAGAATGCCAGAAAAAAAGCTGGGAAGATGCAAAAGCAGCATTAATAATCAGTGCTCTTCACTAGCAATCTTTATAATGCAACCATAAAATTAATTTTACTCTTTTCAGAAGTAAGCTTTTAGTACTAAGTAGTGTTTTAACTACAACAAAGAAGGAAATGAGTCATCTTAATCACTTATTTGAGTAAATGAAATTAATGCATCTTACCATTGATCCAAAATATAATTCCTAATTTTCAAATAACGCTCTGGTGTTTTGGCCTGGCGCCCTTCAAAAAATTCAGGAATAGCTTGCTTTTCTTCTTCCAGGATGATGCTTCTGTCAACCTCCACTTCTTGATCAGGTGGCTTAAGCTCCTCTGCTTCTTCTTGATGATCCTCATCCACTCGGCAGGGAGAAGGAAAAACCAATCCATTATCAGCCAGGTCTCTTTGTTCCTCATTAAGGTCCTGATCAGTTGCCTGTCTAGTGCCACGAGATGTTATTCGTCTGCCTTGTTCAGCTCTCTCAGCAGCATTACTGTATTGCTGGTAATCTAAGTTCACAGATTTATCACCGTTCAGGTGCTGAGAACATGTTGCTGCAACAGCTGGAAATACTAATGCATCCACTGTATCTTGCTTGGTATGTTGAGGACCTTCTTTAGCTAAAGAAATTGCAGAACTGTGTCCAACAGATAAAAAAACTTGTTCCATTCCCTTCCTTTCTTCAACTGGACTTTGTGAAATAACAGACAATTCAGATTTTCCAGTTTCTTGCTGCAAGGTAGGAGAAAGTAGTTCATCCATGTCATCAGTTATGTCTACTTCTTCATCATCTGACAGCTTTTCAATTTTCACTGCGTTCAGGTTGGGATCTGCACGGCCCCTCAAGTTTCCAGATGACCACGCTTCTACCCTTATCCCATCTTCAATGGGAAGACTGCTCCCACACTGACTTTGCTCCTTTTTTTCAGAATCACTATTTTTTGCCTTAGGAAAATATAAAATACTTTTAGGAGGGAAAAAACAAAACACTCTCCTCTGCCCCCCAAATAGTCAGAACTATTTTACTTGAACAGCAGACATTATGAAGTGTTTCTTCCTCATCTTACCCTTTTAATACATTTTAATCCATTGCAATTGACTTTTACACAGCATTATAGGTACACTTCCAGCCCAAGTGTAAATTAACATGTATTTCCATTGAAAAAAAACCTAAACAGTGGTGATTTCTTCTTAAATGCCCCCAAAGTCTCAAATGAGGCTAAAGCTAAAACTACAACACACAGCTGAAACAACTGTATAGTGGAAAGCAAGTATTTTCAGACTAACAACGAACAGTATAAGAGACTACAAGTATACTACATTTATTTTTTAGTTATACCAGCAATAAAAATACCGAAGTCATTCCAAGAATTTGAAATCAGGTCTGACTTCATATTTAAGTCTGCAAATCAGCATATTCCACTTTTCTGAATACGGGAATAAATAGAGTATGTACTTTAACAGCAGTACCCTGAAAAGACAGATTAAAAATCAAGCTATATGTACAACAGCATACTTGTCAAACAGCCTTTTTGCTAACTACAGAGATACTCTCTTTACCTTGTTCTTAAAATACTGCCGAGCATAGCTCTTTACTTGTAGAACAGTACGACTTCCAATCAACTTGGCGATTTTTGTCCACCGGCGGCCAAATTTCACCTAGTACAACAAAGCACATTTAAGTTACCCAAACACTAACATTCCAGCCATTGCACTTTATGTGTCAGAAAAGTTTAAAAACTCAATTGCTGATTACAAATGCACAGAGTACAGCAAACCCACAGTAAAAAACCTCACTGTTCATATTCTACCAAGAAGAAAATTGCATCCAACCGTAAGAATTATTGCTATTCTTCTTAACTAGGGGATCTTCTTCACCCAATTCAGGCACACCGTAAATTATGCTGCCTACTAACCCAAGGAATCCTACCAAAATGAATTTGTACTTGGCAAAGCAAGCCCTGTTACATTCAGCACTGTACAACCACATAATCTCTAAAGACCTTACAACAGTAGTTAAAGATTTCACTTCGTTAGCTGATTTGCCTTTAGAACCCACTATACTTCCTGTAGTTGACTACAGCATTATGACTGTACAATTCATAAAGCTGTATATTTGAGGTATTTTGTGATCTCAAATTGCAATCAGCCTCATATGAGCAAAATCTGGTAAACAAAGCCATTTTGGGGGATTCATCAATATAAATCTGATTTATTGTTACCCTCTTAGTAGATGGCAATTATTTTTAACACACTGGAAGTGCAAAAGCAGAAGCAGATATATACAACATGCTTATTTATATTATTATTTTATTATTTAAGATATACTAATGACTTCTATTCAAAATATTACATACATAAACAAACTTACCAGTCCTTGTTCAAACAGTTCTTTTTCTTCTGATGTCCACTTTAATGAGTAGCTAGCTGATTTTGTAGGTGATCGCACCCTAGAAAGATAGGAAAAAGAAGTTAATGCTGTCTTAAAAAATATATATTCTCAAATCCCAGTAACTGAAGGCAACTTCTGACAGGAGGACTACTCCCTATCTTTGGTAAAACTCAAGGTACTGTTTTAAACATGAATGTGACTGATAAATAAAATACTGAAAATCATGTCAGCTTCTCTATCACAAAGGAAGATTCAAGGCAACACAACATTCATCAGTAACTAACGGTGCAGAAATACATAAGAGAAGCAAACAGAAAAGTTCAGGCAAGAAAGCCAACTAAAATCAACAGGTTTTTGTTTTGTTTTCATAAGGACCACTGTGCTACAAAAACCAAACTAGTTTACTACAGGCTTATTACTACGCACAACAATGTTTCTTTGTGTTGAAAGGTCTATTAAATAATTTTGTAGAGCCAAACAAAAGGAAAGGAACTAAGGAGCTCTAACTTTTTTTTTTCTAAATGGTGTCTGGTAACTTAAAAAAAAAAAAATCAGATGCCACACTTAAAAACGCAACTCAATCATTAAAATGTACGTACATGACTCTTCCAGTTTTCTTATGTGGGCTGCAAATAAAAAACAAAGTGAAAATAAAAATTAGTAATTGTGATGCTGTTGCATATCTCAGCAAAGCACCTTATTTTGGAAGGACTTTCAATTTCTTCTCATCTAACTGAGAATTTTTCCCAGAACACAGCTTACCTTTTCATAGATCTTTTCTCTGCTTCCTTTTGATTGAGCCATATTTTTTCAGAAAGTGATTTATTAGATAAATAATATCTGAAATTGTTACTAAGTAAATTTTTGAAGCATCAGAGATATTTGTACATGCAGGAATTCTAATAATCATATAAATTATACTGGTTCATAATTATTCAGCTGTAGAAGCAAGTACTGCACTGCTTTCAAAACTGAAAAACACACAAGTTCACACACACCTACCAGTTTAATGCATAAGGAAGTGACATTTGACTTCTGAATCCCCATGATCACTCTACTTTCAGGAAACTAGGTATCCTGTTTCTACAATAGCATTCTTCTTTTTTGACTTAGAGATGACACTAAAGTAATTTTCTTCATACTGATACCTATGATACTGACACCTATTATACTGATTATCTATTTTCAAATTAAGCCTCAAAAATTCATGCCGTTAGGAAAACTTTACTTGCTTTATTTTCTTGTTCCTCTATTACTTTATATTACTACACTCAATTACAAAAAGAACATGAAAATAAATTAGTCCATGATTACTACCGCTATAACCTACCTAGTCTGTGAGGTCAACTTATGCCAGAAACGCGACAACTGGACTATTTAAGCCAACACTGCTTAAAAAAAAAAAATAAAAAAAAAAATAAAAAAGCAGCAGCTGTTCCTTCCCATTTTCATCTTCCATGCTGGCAGAAGTATGAATGTAGCCAGACAAAATCAGACAGTAAACCAGTCCAAGTAAAGAACAATTCAGCAAAAAGAACTAGCTATTTTTAGCCAGATTAGCTGTGTGATCAGGTTCACTATGAAGCCACACAAATGGCTGCATCAGTGCACTACATCAGCACTGCTCAGCAGTGCTGGAGGTGGCACTGAACAAGCAGCTGAAGTGGGGATGAATACTGCTATTTTTGGTGCCAGTGCCAGCTTAAATCCGACAAGCATCGGAGTCATTTTCTGAAGAATCAGAAGCACCGGAGGAAGCTGCAGGCAGCTAGATGATTAGTTCAGGGGTCCTCCTTGATTTCTGCAATCTACCTATGAGATGACAGTGCTTCAGTCACCTTAACAAGAAAAGATTTGTCCAGTTCCTTTGGGAACAGGAAGTTTTCTGTTATTACACAGGAAAATGTAGAAGCAAATCAGCAAAAGGATACTCTTCTTCCAGCAACATTTTCTCAATGACAGCCCTGTTTTCTTCACTAATGCTGCTATCCAACGTCCATGGCTGCAAACAATACAAATATGTTTCAATATTTCAATTCTGTCATGTGTTACTTGAGTATGAAGAATGTGTAATAGTTTCTAAAAGTAAACAAAAGCACTGGTTAAAAACCTAATGGAGCATGTACATGGAAGGAAGAGAATGGAGAAAACAGAAGTTCTGATAACCTTGCTAGAATTACCATTCATTTAAAAAAAACACTTACGAGACTGTTGTTACTTCTCCAAGATGAATCAAGATAGTGATCCTGCAGCAAGCTTGAAGCTGTGTTTTCATGATCTCTGAAAAAGATTCCAGCGTTCAAAACAACGCAAACATATTCAAACAAAATGAATGCTGTCAAAGAGTAAAAATAATGGTGTAGTAAATAACAAAAACATTAACAGAAGATGACAGAATTAGATACTAAAACCAAAATCATATATTGCACACTATTACAAAATGTTACTCTCTTATAATATTCCATTAGACATAGCATAAATTCCCCTCAGTAAGTCATGTTTTTTAGTAATCTCAGTAGCAACTCCTCACCTATCCCACTGCAAACTGTACATGATACCAGTGAAACCCTGAATAGTAAAAATTCTCATCCAGAACGACTGAAAGCAGGAGGGACCATGTAAAATATACACAAATTAAAGAAGTCAGAATTGTATGGAAAAATAAAGAACTGTATTTTTAATATTAAAAGCATCACTGAGTTGTATGACCTCCACTTAACATTTCTACATCTGTCCCCCAGTAAGGTAAAAACACCCTCTTGTAAAGATAAACCTGGTTTCCTCCCAAGGAAAGCTCATACTTACACAAGATTTAATAGACTCCTATCATACAGAATTGCTAGTGCTCTTACGGACTTCATCCAGGTCATGCTTGATCTTTTGTGTAAATAACTACTTACTACTTTTAGAAATCTGTCACTGATTAACATCATTGATCAACTTTCTTCTATTTTAATGCAGCATAAAATCTCTTTAGTAATTCATGTAATTACTTGTTTTCAAAAATCTTTGCTTCCAGAACATTCATATGTTTCTAAAGACCAGTTAGCCCTATATCCCCTGCAATGCTACTAAATCAAATTCACCTATTATTCCAAACTACTTTGTGCCAGCTGTTCAAACATCTCTTTGTAGGTAAGGATAAATCCCCATGTACAGCCAGAAATCAACACAACTCCTGCTTCTCTTGGAGCATATCAAGAAATGGGTCAGATCAATAGTCCCATTTGCCTAGTATTCTGTCTCCATCAGTGGCAGGTGCTACTCTAGGACAGCACGCGAGTCTGTGTATTGGGTTTACAAGGCAAGGTTTTGGTAGCGGGGTGGGGGGGAGAGGCGCTACAGGGGCGTTTCTTTGTAAAAGTTGCTAGAAGCTTCCTCTGTGTCCGATATAGCCAATGCCAGCCGGCTTTAAGACAGACCCACCGCTGGCCAAGGCCAAGCCAGTCAGTGACAGTGGTAGCGCCTCTGTGATAACATAGTTGAGAAGGAAAAAAAGTTGCTGGGGCTCAGAAGCTGCAGCCGGAGAGGAGTGAGAACATGTAAGACAAACAGCTCTGCAGACACCAAGGTCAGTGAAGAAGGAGGGGGAGGAGGCGCACCAGGCACCGGAGCAGAGATTCCCCTGCAGCCCGTGGGCAAGACCCCGGTGAGGCAGGCTGTGCCCCTGCAGTCCAGGGAGGCCCACGCCGGAGTAGATCTCCACCTGCAGCCTGGGGAGAACCCCACGCCGGAGCAGGTGGATGCCCGAAGGAGGCTGTGACCCTGTGGGAAGCCCGCGCTGGAACAAGCTCCTGGCAGGACCTGTGGCCCATGGAGAGAAAAGCTCAGGCTGGAGCAGGTTTGCTGTGAGGACTTGTGACCCTGCGGGGGACACAAGCTGGAGCAGTCTGTGCCTGAAGGACTGCAGCCCGTGAAAAGGACCCAGGCTGGAGCAGTTCGTGAAGAACTGCAGCCCGTGGGAAGGACCCACGTTGGAGAAGTTCGCAGAGGACTGTCTCCCGTGGGAGGGACCCCACGCTGGA
>JAVKLA010000090.1:4901795-4921881 GCA_034782735.1 Sagittarius serpentarius | reverse complement strand
CTGACAGTAATCCTCATTCCCCGTCCCGCTGTGCCACTTGGGGGGAGTTGGTAAAGAATTCGTGAGTGAAGCTGTGCCTGGAAAGAGTGGGGGTGGGGGGGTGTTTTAAGATTTGCATTTTATTTCTCATTACCCTACTCTGGTTTGATTGGTAATAAATTTTCATTTTCCCCAAATCGAGTCTGTTTTGCCTGTAATTGGTTACGTGATCTCTCCCTGTCCTTCTCTCGACCCACAAGCCTTTTGTTATATTCTCTCTCTCCTGTCCAGTCGAGGAGGAGGAGTGATAAAGCGGCTTTGGTGGGCACCTGGCATCCAGCCAGGGTCAACCCACTACAGTCTGGCCATTGCCTCTGACAGGACCCTCTCATACTCTCCCAGCATCTGCAGCTGCTAGATTTGTAGTGTTACAATTGCTGCCCATTCACTTCGGCATTTGTTTACAGATCCTTTACCCGTGAATTTGTGGAGTTGGTTTTCTGAACTGATCTGCCTCTGCAAGTCCACTATCAGTTATGCAACACAGTACCCTCTGCCTACGTATTTTAAAGGAGTCTCCTAGCAGTCTCACCAAGTGCCCGTATTTCACGTACTGGTGGATCCGATGACAGCAGTTGTGCATTCGCCTCCCTTCAATGATTTTGTTCTCACTGCCCGGCCCGATGATGCTCAACACTGGCGCTCCCCCGCCCCCCCGGGCGTTCAATGAGACTCCAAGGTCTCTCACCCGAGGCGCCCGGCGGCGGGAAGAAGAAGCAGCAGCAGCGGCGGCGGCGGCGGCGGCCGGGGCCCCGGGCGAGCGCGGCCCTGCCCGGGCAGCCCCCTCAGCAAGCGGCAGCCCTCCCCCTCGCAAACCCTGCCCGTCGACGGGGAAGGGATGCGCTCACCGGAGCGGCAGAGCTACCAGCCCGCAGTACGGCCCCTCACTCACCCCGGCGCCGTCTCTCCAGGCACAACCACCGGGTCCCCTTCGATGTCCACCTCCAGCTCCTCCGCCGCCGCCGCCATGACACCGGCTCCGCCGATCTCGCGAGAAAGGGCGGGAGCGCCGCGCGGCTGACTGGGCATGCGCGTGCGCAGCAGCCCTCAGTGAAGCTGCGCCCTGAGGAGAAGCCGGGGCGGAGGCGGAGAGATGGCGCTGGGGTAGGCGGGGCGCTGAGGGGCAGCTGAGGGCGAGTCGGGCGCTGAGGGGCAGCTTGCAGGGTACGAGCGAAGGGGGAAGGGGTGAATGTCAGGCAGGGATGGGAGAGCGCGGGGGCTGAGGGGGAAGAGCGGGCCGCGGCAGAGGGAGGCTGGAGCCCGCCCAGGCCGCGCACCCCGGTGCCTGCTGCTCCTCCGGGCTGCCCCGGTCGCTGTGGGGTGGGAGTGCTCCGCTCCGAGGGGGAAGCCGTGGCTCGGGGCCGCGGGGTTGGACGGAGACCCGCCTGGCGATTCGCTTTTCCTTGCTTGCGGCTGCTGGAGCACGCTGGGGTGGCGGCGGTTTGCGAGCTGCCCGGGGTGAAGCCGGGCCGGTTGAAGTGTGATGGGCTGACCGAAGAGGGACATTTATTTCGGTGCATCGTGCTGCAGATAGCGGTTTTGCTGGCCGCCGTCTATGTACTTCCAAGCGTGCGGTCATGTCTTTTCATTCATCTGGAAGATGACAGCAGCGGGGTGTTGTGCGGGTGAAGCTAAAGTGTTGTAATATGGCTATAAAAATCACAGTTTTATTCCCGTACATTCTTAAATCTGTGTTTCGTTTCACAAGAAGTATTTGGCCCTTCATGGTAATTGGGCTTCTAATCATATACCGAAAGGAAGTGTGAAGAACCATCAGGGTTGTTCATCATTATATAGAAAACGACCACTGAGAACCTTCCGTCAACTCAAGAAAGTTTCTGTTTTAAGAGATGACAATACAAATATTTCAACCAATAAACTCTGTTGCAACCTTTTTATTTTGGACATTTCATCTTTGTGCTGGAATTGATTTGAAAGTGAAATTAATAAACAGCAAATGATTGTTTTCATTATCTCTACTCAAAAATGCAAAATCTGGACGAATGGTATGAGGAAAGATGGAAGAAAAATAATTGTTATAGTCTCAGGATCTGTCAATGCCATGTCATAGGGTATAATACAGAAATGTCTACAGAGGGTCCAGCCCAATATTGAATGTCAGTGTAGGACATAACAGTGTCCTAAAACCAACTTTTTTGTGTTAGCAAAGTTTTGGGCACACGCTGCTCCTCTGGTTTATGCCAAGTCCCCCGATAGGATTTATTAGCATGGGGAATGAGTCTAGTAAATCTAGAGTAGAGCAACCCCACACTAGTAAATTTGCAGGGAGATGCCTTCTGATATCCAGTTAGCTCAGAGAGCAATACTGGAACTGGCATAAACCAAGCTGATGCTACATTACCCTCAGGAGAGCCAGTGCTGTTCAGCTCTTTGCTACCCGGCTTCTCCCCTTTGTTCAGTTACAGCTGTGGAGTAAGTTGGATCGGCTCACACGTACAGCCTAGTGCAGGCATGGGTGACTGGACTGAAAGGGAGGGCAGATCAATCTCTTCTGGTAGCACTCTGCAGTTGGGTCTGCCTAAGCTAAACAAAACTAGTGTTATCTACTCCAACATCCCTATGCTTTATATCCTTGATGATACAGATGTCTCTTTATTCATAATAGATGGCTTTTAAAAAATGTGATGTTACCAAACAATGCTTAACTAAGCTGTCCATGCAGGCTAATATTCACAGATATATGAAAAGTTATTTTCTATCTTTTTTTTTGTTAAAGTCTTGAGTTATACTAGAGGAGGTCATATACAATGTGTTTAAGACTGGTGCTTTTTAAGTAAGTTCCAAGTATGAGATTCGTGAGGGAAGCAAAGGAAGTTTAATAGTGTCTTTAAGATCCTTTGTTTCCATGGCCACCTTTGATTGCTAACTTAATTCTGCATGCTGTAACATAATTCTCAGTCATACTGTGCAACGGCACTATCCAAATTACATTAAAAGAGAATTCTGCATTTAAATTTAGAAGTTTTTGGTTTACATCTTCATTTCATTATTAACATTTTCTTTTTCAAAAGACTTACAATTTGAGCCTGATTTTCTGTTTTATTAAATTCTGCTACTTGCAATGGGGTCTTTTTGAGGCCGTTAGCAGCTAGTAAATTTGCTTTTTCTCCTTGTGACCAGTTTACAAGGGAATTTGCAGCATTAAAATGACCAGCCTTGCAAGCACAATGCAGTGGAGTATCCTTGCTGCTGTCCAAGGCATTAATGGCTGCCCCGTAGCTCAGTAATAGATTTATCAAGTCGCTGTGTCCATATTCTGCTGCAATATGTAGAGCGGTCTTTCTCCAAATGTTTCTGTCATGAATATTTTTATTTTTCCCTGATGTCAGAAGAATTTTTACCATCTCTGTGTTTCCTTTGATGGCTGCGAAGTGCATCGGAGTGCATCCATCCATGTCCTTAGCTCCAAATCTTCCTTTTTTAGCCAACAGAACTTTCACAATACTGAGGTGTCCTCTCACAGCTGCAATATGCAGGGCAGTCTTTTTCTCCCTGTCCTGTGCGTTGGGGTCAGCGTTAGCATTCAGGAGCATCTCTACCATTGCTTTGTCTCCCCTTTCAGCAGCAAAATGTAAAGGTGATTTTGACTGCTTATCCTTAACATTAACATTGGCTTTGTGATGCAACAGCTGTTGGGCAACATCAGTGTTACCTCTTTGACTTGCAATATGCAGGGGAGTAACAAACTCTTTAGTGACAGCATTAATTTTGGCCCCGCCATTAACTAAAAGGCCAACTAATGCTCCTTTGTTATGAAGTGCAGCAACATGGAGGGGGGTTTCATTGGCTTGGTTCATAAGGTTAATTTCCATCCCTTTGTGCAGAAGCAGATTTGTGATGGAAGCAGCCCCAGCTTGAACTGCCAAATGCAGAGCTGTGTCTGAAGCAGGAGTCTTTATGCTGAAGTTTGCTCCCTTTTCGATTAGAACTTCTGCTGATTCAGCTTTGCCTGTTTCACATGCCAGGAGTAAAGGAGTGTACTGCATTTCATTGTAGGCATTTATATCTGTACCTCTGTCAATTAAAGCTGCTATAATACTGTGCAGATTTTTCTGTACAGCTCTAAAAAGAGCTGACTCCATTATGTCAGATGACAAATCTTTAGAATATTCTAGTAGTGTTTTGAAGATGGATGGGTGATTGCTGTTGAAGGCTCTTTCGACCGTGTTGGAATCAACGCTGGCTCCGGCTTCTAGCAGTACTTTTGCAGTATTTTCAGACCCCTGAGAAACAGCATAACTGAGAGCAGTCTGTCCTCTTTCATCCTTTCCATCAGTGGAGGTGCCAGCCTTTAAAAGCATTTTTGCCAGACTGCTCTCATCTTTAAGAGCTGCCATGTGCAAAAAGTTGTGCTGGTTCCTGTAGCTTCTTGCCTCTTCTTTCAGGAGCATCCTCAATATATGACTGCGGTTATTCTGTGCAGCCAAATGAAGTGGTGTCTTGCCTTCCATATCCAAACTGTACATATAAGCACCACATTGGAGAAGCACTTTGACTGCATCACCATGGCCTTTCTCAGCAGCCCTGTGCAGTGGTGTTCTTCCTTTCTTGTCCTTCACATCTATCTTTGCACCTTTGCTGATCAAATATTCCATTATCGTTGGATGTCCGTTAGCAGCTGCAACATGCAGGAGTGTTTCACTTGAAGAGTTTAGTGCATTAATATCATTATATTTCAATGTCTTCTCTAACTCAGAAAGATAGCCTTCAGCGACTGCATCAAAGATGCCAACATCAGCATGATCTTTTCTAGGTTTTGCTGCCCTTGAAAGTTGAGTTTCTTTTCCTTTCTTCTTAATAGCCCGTTCTTGCTTTTTTCTTCTAGGACTGTCTTTTTTTTTCCTGGTGCCGTTCACTGCTATTTTCAAACCAAACCTTGTCTTTTTCAAGTAAATATCCTACCAATTGTCTTCTAGCATCTCCAATGCTTTCATTTATTTCACTGATGTATTTTCTCATCTTGCTGTAAAGTTTTGGCTCTACTTGCTTTAAACATGGATAAAAAAAGAGCCTGCAGGCTCGTTCACCTTGAGAAATTAGTATGTCTAAAACTCGAGAGTTCTTTTCTGTTCGTGTCCTGTAGAAACTCATGACCATCTTTTTTTCTGGGGTAAAAATACCATTATCTATCAGCCAGTTCAGAAGATGGTCTGGGTCTTTTATGCCTTCTACTAACTCTTCTTTTTTAGTCCTCAGGACTTCAATCGCGTATGGATTTATAAACAGGCTAGCTGAATGCATGATCATGTTGCTAATCAAAAAGTGAGTTGAGCTGTTGTTTGATGTTTGAAGTTAAATATGAAATAGCAAAGCAGGCTCACATCATTTCACACATTCTTTCCATAGAAATATGAACTAAAACCCGTTGTAGTTCGGTGATAAATCTTTAAAAAATGATAAAGAAATCAAAACTCCCTCACCTTTGGTTTTCTAGCTGTTAGAAGTCCTTTGATCTTCTCTGTTCTTCCTTAGCAACAAGTGAAGTTTAATAACAAAACAAAAATCTGTGATATGTAAAGATATTCCACTTGGAAAGTTTCTTCCAGATTTTTTATGCATAATTAGGGAGAAAAAAATGTTTTTGTGAATCTGATATTTGAATAGATGATATTTGTTTATTGAGTTCCTCTGTTCCTCTGGCCAGTCTGGTTTTTGTAGGTGCCTAAATGACCAGTCTATTAAACATGACAAAAGAAAATTCACAGCATAGTTACTGTTGCCATGATTACATACCTTGTATGATCTTAAATGAAAGAGTACACATTGCCAGCTACGTAGGTGAAAGCCCTACAATGTAATGAAATAAAAACATAAAGACCTAGATAAAAATAAACTGTATAAGCAGCTAGTTACAAAAAGTGATCCAGCCTTTCTAATATGAGTTACAACTTCAGTCTATGAGGTATATTTAACTTAAAGGCTATTTAGCTTGTCATTCCTGCTGTAACCTGGAGTCTGTCTGGAACTTAATTCTTTTACATGAGGAGGATCAAGGCATGTGATTCAGTATGCAACATTTAAAGTATAATTAAATAGAGCTTCAAATCTCTGAATATGTATAGTCTTCAATATGGGTGTAGGACCTTGGAATCTAGCTGTAATTAATTTAACTTATTGGTGTTAAAATTCCTCATGGACAGAAGGAAATAAAATAATCATCTACACATTTTGAAACCAGTTGAGAGAGAAATTGAGATTACAGAATTCTCTAAGAGCTAGAAGTAAAATGAGCTGAAAAGCTGAAAGCTTGACCTTATTTAAGCAAATGAGAAACTTTGCCATCTGTTTCTTAGTTCAGTGCCCTTTCTGTTGGGTCCTGCTGCCTTTGCATGTATTTTCTTTAATAGTATGTACAATATGACTGATAAGATTTTTAATTTTTTTCTGTTGACTTTAATTTTATAAGTAAGATCGCAAAGCTTATTCTATTAAAAAAAAAAATATTTATTGAAGAAATAGCCAGGAAAGGCAAGACTCTTAATATGTATTTTGAAAGCCAGCCAGTTACCAAGTCAGCAAATTTGACAGCCAATTTAAGAGCCCAGTAATTCCTCTGAAATGCAAAGAAGGGCACTACACCAAAAGCAGCAAAACCTTTGTCATTTAGTTAATGATTGTTAACGCATAACATGGAAAACTATGGTTTATTGTAGGGAGTCAGGAGGTCTGAAGGTCTGAATTGTGTTCCAAATCTGCTAATGACTCAGTCAGTTATCTGCAAATTATTTAGTCTTCAGATTTGACTTAACAAAGTACTGAAGATCTATCCGTGTCTTGAGTAAATGAATAGCCTTACTTAAAGGTTGGTGAAATGGGATCTTTATGTCATAGTTATTATTGTTCCAATGCAAAGCAGAGATGGCAATACTTGTTTACCTTCACAGGAAAGATTTGAGTTCTGGTGATGGAAAATGTTATGAGAGTGCTGAGCAGTATTGTTAATATAGACAGCACAAGAATTTTTGGAGCTCCTGAAAAATTTAAAAACAGAAATTGTGTATTCTTTAAGAGTCTATTATATGGCAGCAATTTCCTAGCATTCTGAATACAGATATTTTACTAGTTTTTGTGGTTTAACCACAGCCGGCAGCTAAGCACCACGCAGCCGCTTGCTCATTCCCCCCACCCAGTGTGATGGGGGAGAGAATCGGAAAAAAAATAAAATTCATGGGCTGAGATAAAGACAGTTTAATAGGACAGAAAGGAAGAAAATAATACTTACTATAATAATAATAAAAATAATAATAAAATGACAATAAAAATAATAGAAAGATTGGAATTTACAAAACAAGCGATGCACAGTGCAATTGTCTACCACTCGCCGACTAATGCCCAGTTAGTTCCCGAGCGGTGATCTGCCCCGCCCGCCAACTCCCCCAGTTTATATACTGGGCATGACATCCCATGGTATGCAATACCCCTTTGGCCACTTTGGGTCAGCTGTCCCGGCTGTGTCCCTTCCTCCCAACTTTCTTATGCCCCTCCAGCCTTCTTGCTGGCTGGGCTTGAGAAGCTAAAAAATCTTCGACTTAGTCTAAACACAACTTAGCCACAACTGAAAACATTGGGGTGTTACCAACATTCTTCTCTTACTAAACCCAAAACACAGCGCTGTGCCAGCTACCAGAAAGACAGTTATCTCTGTCCCAGCCGAAATCAGGACACTTGTAAACAGTACAAATGAAGGGATGCAGTACTCCTAACTGGCCTTGAGGAGGAACATTTGAACAATATATGCAGGCAGCATCTTTCAGGGCCACTGTGGGGCTTTATTTTGGGAAAATAATCTGCAGCAAATTACTTGTTACTACATGCAAATCACAGTCTTCAAAATATAATTATGCATTTTTTAAAAAAAGTTCATTATAAGAATGTGATTTATGAGGAAATTGTGTCTTAAAACAAGAATCCCATTTGACAAGAAAATTTTGGAAGCTTGTGTGGATTCATTTTTAGAAATTATGTTTTTAAAGCCTTTTTTTTTAATTAGTATTTTAACTACTTTTAGAATTAAGCCTTTCTTCCAACAACAACTTCACAAACATTAAAAACCCACACAGTTGAGAAGAGATTCAGAACTGGCTTTTTGAAGCATGAATTTTGTTTATATCTTTTTGACTTATTAACTCTATTTATTTGACATGTAAATGTTTTAGAGAAGGAAAAAGTATTAAGGTTCCACACCTCTTCTCCTTTAATTAAGTGCATGAGACCACAAATGCGTGGAATCACCAGGAAGCTCTTCGTTAAAAATAAGAATGGCAAAATTTAATATTACTAAAGATCTAAGAAAAGGAAGTAAGTTGGAGAGAGGAAGAGGCAAATCTTTGGCTGCCTTTGTTATCTTTTACATTTATTTGTTGTCTAAGCGGCATAAGGTGATGGTCTTTTTGTTGCTAAGTACTTCACAGGCCACTTCTTTTATTTCTGCTGGCTTCTTTAGCTCCACATATCCAAGGGCTGTTCCTTATTAGTTTATTTTGAAAAGAAAATGATGAGGTTTGCTTCTGTCTTCTTTGTCAGATGGCACTTAAGGATTTTTGTGTTCAGCAGTATAGGTATATAGCAGGGATATATAGCAGATCAGCTTGTGTGCATTGAGGAAATTTTATGTTTTACTCTAGAAGGATGTAAAAAACTCTGATTGGTACTAGTGCAGGTTCAGCTTCAGTAGTGTCATCAGAGAAACTTCATGCTGTAGGTGTGTTGATTGTATTTTAATTCAGTGTGTTGTCAAGAAGTCTGTAGTGAGTAGATTGTCATGACATAGAAATACTGAAAATCTTCACGTAGACCACTTCAGCTCTAGTATAATTGTTAAGTGCAGAAGTAAGACTCTGTGTTTATATAAGATTACCTTAATTCAGATAGATCTATGTATACTCAGCACTGACTTTGTGGGAGGACATTCATCTGGAAACAGCATGGTAGAGTTTAGAGCAGGCCTTAAAAAGGACAGGTGATGCTATTGATAGGAAAGATCTCTGTTTTGGCCTCTGCTGAGTAAGTGTCCGTATAGAGAACTGTTTTAACCCAGCTGTAGCTGGGAGGCTTGAGCCAGTTATTTCTGACATGCAATCTCAGTTTTGCTACTAACTTGTGTCCTTGAGCAAATCACTTAATCTCTGTGCCCTCTTTGCACAAGCATTAAAAAAGGAAATTTTTTTCCACCTCACAGACATGTCCTATGTATTTATTAATGCTGGTGCAGTGCTTTGAAGTTACAGAGTGCTTTGAAGTTTTTGTCCTTTGAAGTATTGTTTTCTGACTTCTCAAAGATGAACATTTATTTCTTAAATTAACACGTGCCCGTGTTTTCTAGCTTATTTTATGTTGCTATGTCATCATCAAATATACATTTAATTTTCTCTATTTTAATTTCTCAAAGATGAAAGCAACCCAAACTACACCTTGCATATTGCTAAGTCAACATGGCTGTGGGAGTGAGGAACCTGTAGAGGTCACCAGTTCTCCACCGACGCTTTCCCACTCTGAGCCTAGAGCCTGCAGCTGTGGTTACTCTCTTCTGCTGAAACGGCATGTAATGCAACTGAATGACTTCCAGTAACTTCTGATGGTCTCTAGGGCATTTTCGTGATAAAATTGATAGAAAGCCAAACATTAATAACACGGTTTCACTCACCGTGATATTTTTATGTTTCCCAATGTGTACTTTAATTTCATCTAAGACAATTGTTTGCAGTAATGCCAACCGTTTATTGGGAACATATCTCACTGTAGAATAACTAGTCTGTAAGAGATAATAAAGCCAACATAATTATCTAAACATCATGAGGGATGGAGGAATATATCTGGGTAATCAAGGCATTTTCATTAATAAACATGGCTCACGAATAAAGCTTTGTTTTGGATAACCAGAATCCTAAGTGTGGCCTAGCTGGTTGAGGTTGAATTATATTTAGGTATAGCTAGACTGAGAAACAGCAGTGTTAGAAGTGTTCATGGTGATGATTAGAGTGTACTTGACTTATTATAACACTGGAAGAGAAGCTGACTAGTCAGAATGTCTGCAAGAGAGACAAAATGTAGTGCTTAGTTTTGCCTAAAGATTAACAGCAGTAAATAAGGAAAGTCAAAAGGGGAGCCTTGGCAGTGAGCCATCTTGTTTGTGTTAGTCATATTTCTGTAGAGAGCAGGCTTGGGGCCTTCCTGGTACTGAGAAATCTCTACCCTGGCTGGTATTTAAATGTGAGGTGTTCCTAGAGTAGTGCTGTCCTCTGAGTGGTACTAGCACACAGAGAACATGCGTATCACCAGGGGCCTGAGCAGGGGGGGTGGGGGGTGGGGGGGCTGGGGAGCTGGGGGTGGGGGGTAGGCCTGCTGGAGGGAGGGGAAAGCTGATCTGTCCAGTCTCACGTTTTGCATCTCCAACTAGCACACTGGGTTCCCATCTTATCCTCTCTGCAACTTACGCGTTGGCAGGGCATAACCACCCCTGCAGAGTCCTGTGTCAGGTCCTATACTTGAAAGAGGTACCTCGCAGAAGGCGCAGCTTTGTCCCCTATGCATGGATGCTTTCAAAAGACTAAGTAATAATACAACAAATATAATAATTCAGGTATTTTATTCTATTTCCAATACAAGTCACAATGTTATCCCAACACTATGATACTATTTCCTCAAGTATAAGCAAAAGAAGATCATGTTAAGCGCTGCACCCATACAATGCAAAATGTTTTTTTTTTTCCAAAGATTAGCATGTACTTTTATGAAGTTCGCAACCTAGGCTAATTGTAAGTGGACAATATGCATCTGCAAAGTGCCACTGATGGCTGTAAATGCTGATGGAGCCGGCTGTCTATCTGAATCGAACTGTAGGAATGAGGCTTAATGTACATAACTCAGCCAAAGTGAGGATTAGGATTGTTTTTCAGTTTACAATGCATATATTAGTGAAGTTTAAGAAGAGTCACCAAATTACTTATAAACCATTTTTTGCCATTCAGGTTTTTGAATCATTAGATTTAAGTATTTGTCCAAAGTTCTTCATGGAAATACTTGCCAGGTAGTTTTCTGAGAAGCTACATAATGCAGGTAGAAGGAAAAAAAGCTTTCTAATTTAGCTTCACAGAGCTAAAGAAAAGCAATGTTCTTGTTTCAGAATGTAATAAATAAAAGTTTGTTTGAAACAAACAGAAAAAATGTTAGTGGTGAGATGATGAAATATATATTTAGTTACTGCAATTTTCATAATGCAAATTAAAAAAAAGAAATATTACAATTTTTATGTCTGTGATGAGTATTACTAGTCATTTGTTTCTATACATATTTATTCTACAGAAATCTTTACTGTCACAAACTTAATTTAAATTTAAGAACTAATTTGCCTGTTAATCTGTTGACTAAACCTGGACAGTAATACTGTTTTTACTAGTGAGGAGATACCATTTTCCAATTCATTGGCTTAAAGTTGTATCAGTGTCATGATTTTTATCTTATAATTTTAGAGATTTAAATGTGTCCTTTCAGACCAATGCTAATAGAAAGCAGTTATGGCAAAATGCTAGCCCTCATATCATTAGCATAAAATGTAAATGATGTAAAAGTATTAAGTTACTCAATGCTGAGGCAGCTTCAAGGATCAGCAAAACCAAATGGAGAGAGGGCCAGGGTTTTTCTCCAAAATGGGCAGATTTTTTTTCCATTTTAAACCAAACAAGCCCTTGTGGTTTTGAGTCAGGAACATATACTTTGTCAGTGAAATCTTGCAGAACAAAATACTTTATAGAAGTTCTTTAACTGTTGAAGACCAAGATCCTCCTTAGACGCCCTGTACTCATCAGGCTAACCTTACTGGCAGCATTACTCCCAGAAGGTGAATACGGTGGTGCCACTAGATCTCCCACAGAAGCCTTTTGGCCAAATTTGCTTTGTAGATGTAGCATAATTTGTGAAAAACTCCTCTGAATTTATACCAGTACACAAGCAGAATTTTGTTCTTACTGATTGTTAAATGCTGTAGGTATGACTAGAGACTAATGTGACTTTGAAAGGAAATAATGTTTTGCCACATCATAAACCAGTTTTAATTGCTATTATTTATTAAATTATTAGTTAAATGTCAAGCATCAGACATAGTACAGACATTTACCTAAACAATGTCTTGCTAAGGAAGTCTACACACACACACTTTGAAATTTTGCCCTCTCTGAGGAATCCATTTATAGTAAAATATCTCTATTCTGTCTAAATCTCTCTATCTGTACACCTTTCCTAGTCTTTAGACAATGCAAATTACTCTAGGGGCTTGCTTGTAACCACATTTTTTTTTAAATTGGTATTTTTTCCTTCCTTCTTCTTAAAAAAGATATGGAAGCATTTAATTTTTTTTTTCTCTGATCACCTTTATTTTCATTCAGTTGTACTCCATCCTGATCAACTAGTTAAAATCATCTTGGATTTTTAGTTGCATTCAGTTTATGTTTGTTGTACGTCAAAATGAAGTTTAACTTTCCTGGTATAGCAATGCTAGAAAACCATAAGCATGTAATTATTTCTTTCTTATTAGTGTTTTAATCTGTTCACAATTCTGTAACTTGGTGAGTACCTTTGTTCAGTTTTGCAGTGTTTCTGATTGCTAGAGGGTTTTCTGAGACATACGGAGCTGATTCTTTCACGTTACCTCCTCTTTCCAATTCTGACAGTTTCTCCTGTCTTCTGTTTGAATCCTCTGGCTTTGACTGACTATTTTGGTTCCCCCAGATTGTGTATGTCATCTTGTATGTCAGGATCTGGATTCCTGCACCTCACATGAGTTCCAGTTCAGCAAAGTGTGTAATTACACATCCAGCTAGAGAGAGGTGCCTCAGTGGAGTGTAAGTTTGACTCCCAGAAACTTTAGTATGGCATTAGTACCTCCTGTCTTTTTCTGAATTCTGAATTATGCTTTAGCATTAAGGAATTAATTGGAGCACTGAATCAGGACCTCAGCTATACTCCTGTCTGTTTGACTCCGTGAGAAATACCCTTGTTGATTTGGATAGCTCCCTAAATCACAAAGTCATGACAACTCCTCCAGATTCATGGTGTTTGCTTTCCTTGGCATATCCCAAAACATCCTTTTCTGTTCAGCTGCACCTGTGATATTCCAGCAGCTCTCTTTGTTCCCAAGCCATTATGTCTTCCTACTCAAATTTCCATTCAAAGAGTGATTCATGCAGCAGGGGAAAGGCATGACCTAGCTGCCCCCTCAGTTTCCATCGCTTTGCAAATCATGTGCAGTCTCATCTGAACTGGAGCTTTCATTTCAGACTTCTCTATTCCCATTCCTGGAACTAATTCTTTTAGTCCTTACTCCTATAGTCTGCACTGTGAGCAGAGAAATGTTTGCTGCATAAACAGGCTTTTTTTAAAAAACTAGCTTTGGTCACAGGAGCAGTGAAAACACATCAGCATGGATTTTCTTTCCCCTAGGAATGCCTTTTCTCACCGCAGATGATTACATATGGTTGTTACCTGTGCCGTAGCTACTCTGTGGACAAAGCACAAGCTTGACTTATTATACCAGCATCCTTTTTTTTAATAATAGCTTTCATACTCTGAATGTTTGGTTCTGGTGTCCAGCTGGAGACAATTGCACACCTCCACCAACAGTCTTTACAAGAGCTGCATGCTCTTCAGTCATTCTTTCTAATGCTTTTGATGTCTTCTATTGTCCCCTGTACTACTTTCCTCTTCATCCTTTGTATGTTAGTACCTTATGCCTTTTTGAGTCTCCTCTTCCACCATTATTCCTCTATCATCAAACCCACTCATTTACAACTTCTGTCTCCTTTACTGTGCAGTAGAAGCATTCCCTGTTTGAGAAAGTTCTTAAGGCTGGGTTTTGGGTTTTAGTTGGGTTTTTTTTTCCCCTTGCCTAAATAGCAGTTCTGGGTTTACAAGACTCTCAGGATTAAATTTTGTTCTCTGGGACTTCTAGGACTCCTGCCAGATGATGTGGAAGATGCTGAAGAGGCACCTAGACCCGTTGTAGTCTACCCGTAGGTATATTTTCTGCTGTTGTGGTTCCCAATGAAGCAAATTCTTTGGCTCAATATGTATAGCATAATAGTGCACAGAATAGTAATATGCCCGCTAGGGATTTTAGAAGACTCAGATTAAGGAAAGAATAGTGATTTTTAACAAGTACTTGCGTGGTGAATTAGCTACAATAAGTAAAGAGGTGAGCTAGAGAATCAACCTTCTTTTTCCCTTGTGTCACAAGACATAGGGAAAGCTTACTTTCAGCCTAAAGTTAATACGGCATCATGAAAATGGGATCAACATGACATTAAGAAATGAAAGAAGGGATATTGTAGTGACAGTTCAAGCTATATTAGTAACTTCATATTTAATTCAATAAAATATCACTATTTAAAATTTATCTGAAGCAGCCAGAGCTTGCAAAAGAACTCAGAGCAAACTTGCTAGAGAGTATACATGACCATGGCATGCTTGCTAGGAATATTGGCAAATTTAGCTTAATTGTAGCACATTACATCTCAGATTTGCACTCTCCATACTGTTTTCGCTTGGTACCTGTATTATTTTCTTTTTGAATATTTTAAATCAAAAACTGTTAAACATCTTTTGTGCTCTGTAGGCTTGCTTTTTGTTAGTTTATTTTACAACCATTTGCATTAATGTTATCTAGATGTGACTTTCAGTTTTGCATGGATTGGCACCAAAACCACCAGGATGGTAGTTTGTTCCCCCTTCCCCTCTTTTACTCACTGGCATAATTTCCATCCAACAAAGCTTTTCAAAAATAAGGAAGGAAAAGGCCTTCCTGTACAAGCTTCCTGTGAATCCTATCCAGATATAAAAGACTTGTGTAAAAGCTTGGCAGGCAATCCCAGCATATGCCACTTAGTGACTTCCTTATTTTATGCTATCATTCCACATAAAGCAAATGAATCTGAAAATCAGAATAATTTCCATTCATTTTCGAATAAGAAATTTTAAATGGTAGATTTCCTATCTGTGTATAACGCCTACATTTTAAATTAAAAGTTTTGAATACTGACAGCATTAGTCATAGGAAATCCTGTATGAAAATTCAGCACTTAAGTTGGACCTTCCCCTCGATCATGCCATAGAAGGAGTTTGCAGGAAAACATTCTGTTACTCTTAAATACTGCATTAATTTTTAACCCTTTACATGCCATTGCCTCTGGTACAAGAGTGCTTTTTTTCTAGAGCCCATTTCCCATTTTCTTGTGATTGAAATGGTATTGAAAAACTATATATTTCAATGCTAAAATTTTCTGTATTTTAATAATATACCAGTAGCATTCTGTAGATACATATGTATATGTATACAGCCTCCCCCACGAACACCAATAGTCTTCAGTGTATGCTGTTCAGAAGAAAAATAATTTGAATAAAAAATACTGTTTTAGAATATTATATTGGATATAAGGGAACCAAGTGCTTCTAGTAGCACGATGTAGAATTTCTTTATAGTTGCATATATATGGTTAATTTTCATACCAATACATTGCATAAAATATTATATAGAGTATAAGTATTTTAAAATATTTGTTGGAAAAAAAATCGCTGTTCACAGAAGCAGAGTAAGAGCTTTGACTCACAGGCTTTGCTATGTGCAGTTATGGTGGTTAACCCATTACCTTTCCACCCTTCTGCCCCTACCGCTCATAGAGACGGGGCAGTAGGCTAGGATACGTATATCCGGCTCAGGCAATCCACAGCACAGTGTCCTGGCACAGGATGCTGCCATCAGTGTGTGACTTTTTGGAGGGGATAGTAGAGACCTGTCACCCATCCTTTTCGGCAGCTGTCATTAGAAAGGTGGCCGTTGCTGTCAAGCAATGTAATACGCAATTGGCAGAGGTAAAATTTTAAGTTAGATGTATCAGCTTACATTCATTCTCTGTTCCTGAGACACATACTGTCTTGGATAAAAGTGAGGCAAAATAGCAGTTACCGCAGACAGCAATTCACATGCACCTTAGGCGCTACGGAAGTAGTCTGTGAATGGCACTGGGACTGCCACTGTGCTCAGAGGAGGATTTACTGGACATGAACTTCAGTCAGCAGTATGTTACTACCTTAAAGAACAGGCTCGTACCACGATGCTGAGAGGGCAAATATATTACTATTCACGTGTTAATTATCAACTTCAAACAAACTGTATAGCTCAGTAAAAATGGAGAGCTAAAAACGCCAACATAACTTCGTAAATTAAACCATAACACAGTCAAGGCATGAAGGCAACATATACAGCTGTGTTGCACAGGATCATTTTTATATTACACGGGTGAATCAACTGTGATAGTTTCTTTGTCTTTATTTAATAGGAGCCATCCCAAAATGACATTATATCTCTTTAAAAAAAAAAAAAATCCTAGTTATCATTTTCATTTAGTGGGAAAATCCCACACATGTTGAATTATTGTGGAACAGCTGGCTTAAATTAAGGTTTCAGACTTAAGGAAGGAATCCCAGAGCACAAAGTATCAAATAATAGCTAAATTCAAGATTAGGATGATGCTTGTGATGTTAGGCATGGCAAGCATATATTAGGCAAATGAACTCAAAGAATCATAGGGTTTTGGTAATGCGGTGAATCATAGTACTCCATTTTTAGATCAAAATACAGCAATGTTTAAATATAATTTAATAAATGAAACAAAGTACATTTTAATATATCATTGTGAGAGGCTTTTGATTATGCAAATACTGGTGGATGACAATAAAAGAAATAGAAAGCCATTAAAAATTCTCAGTATTTGAGAGCTTTACTTTTATTCTGACTCTTCTCATGAATTTCAAGTCTTTCATGTATTTTTGGAGCTTCATCATTATAAATAATCGGGTTTGGTTGTATAGGCAAAAGTGATAATTTTTACTGTCTACATGGAGAGTTTCTGTGTGTTTTCAACCTATACTTAAAAAACTTCTCTTTTAACTCAATAGACTCATGGAGTCATAGAGTCATTTAAATCAGTGTAGATCTCCATGAAGTCAGTATTATTCTGAAGATCCAAACCAGAGGGAGGGTTTAGGCCAAGACATAGTTCTTTGGTTTGGGGCTTTTTGGTTTTGTTTTATTAAGCCAAGACCTGGGCTGCCTGGAAAAAAGGAGAATTAAGTTCAGTACTTCTCTTCTGCACTGTAGATCTCCCTTGTGCTTCACACACCCAGCAGTTATGGAAAATGGTGTGTGGGACTATGAAGTAGCTCCTTGTGTAAAGCTGTAGGTGGAATTTGAACTCAAATTCATTACTTATTTTGCTATTGTCTGATGTGATATCAGCTGAACTCCAGAAACACCAAGTAATCTGGTTTTATTTTTGTATGTTAATTGCCAGGTCTTGCTTGTTCTTGTTTCTATACAGTTGTACAAGACAAGGAGTTTTATTTCTTCTTAATGCCCTTAGATCACTACTGCCACCATAGAAGTTGGACCCTCTAAAAGAGCCAGGGGAAGGGTGACATTGTTAGTAGTGTGCTTTCACTGAATGATGGGCCTGCAGTTCTGTGCTATGATGGGCAATATATTCCCAAAGGGGATAACATTAGCTTTTCCTTCTTAGATTGGACTCTGGATGTGTCAAAACACTTAGAACTAAATTTCAGGAGAGAATACCATTAGAAAGGCTACAGAAAATCAGGTGGCAGTATTCTTCAGCTGAGCTGCTGGTGTTCCTAATTTGCAACAGGTCTGGGAATTGAGCTGTTTCTAACAGAAAAAGAATAACTTCGTAAGATCTTTCCTTCCCTGAGCTCATTACTTTGTTGCTTTTGTCACCATACTTGGTCATTGTTACCTTTAGCGTTTGACTGGAAATGTAACTGGCTTTGCTAGTAGCAAATAGATATTCTAGATAGTAACTGTGAGAGCATTTAATTAACCAAGTTGCCACATTCAACCCAAAGGCACATAACCCTGGAAGCAACAACAATTAACACAAAGTTAAAAACCAAGCCTTTCTCTTATTGCCAGTCTGGCATTTCCTGTCCAGTGAAAAACACAGGAGCAATTTCTGCGCACTAGAAAGATAACACAGTAAACAGAGGGGGCCAAGGAAATAGGTTGAAACTAATTTTGGGTGTATTGGTGTATTTTGTAAGTAAATTCAAAACAGACATAGAAGCCAATATCAGGAACATGTGCAAGAAATTCCATTTGTAAGACTTTGAGTAATAACCTCACTGCCCTCTTAAATAATTTTAAATATATATGCATAAAGTTAGTCATCTAACAAAAACAGTTTCATAAGCAGGTATACTGAGGACTCACAGTTCTCACTGAAGTTAATGGGTGCATGAAAAATGTTCACTGTGAAAGTCAAACCACATTTTATAGGTTTGTCCATATGGGAAGTTGAGCTTGTTTAACCAAAAGTGTGAATTCAAATTAAGTTAGTAAAACTGGTGCAAAATCTGCCTGGGCATTTTTGTAGTGTAATTTAAATTGGGAAGAATGAATTTAAAAGTTCTGACTCAATCTGTGGTAATTTGAAGACTGCTGGTGAGCATTTCTTTCAGAAGATGCCACATCCCTACTGCTCGTATCTGCATTTATGTTCCATGTCCTGTGTTGCCCCCCATCATTTCAGGTGTTTGTAGAGCTGCATGGTTAACACAATAAGGGAAGCAATGCAGACTAAAGTAAGTACCCTGCAATATTTCAAAAAGCACTGCCAGCACTAATGAGGGAGTAGAAAAGAAGAGGCAAAGGAGAAGGGAAAAGGTCGCTGCTCAGGCTGGCACCGATGTGAAAAAAAGGCTTACACACATCAAAGCTGAGTTCCCTAAGGCCAGGAGGCGGATCTGTCAGTGCTCGCCTGGCAGCAGCAGCCCTTGTAGCAGTAGTGGCCAACTGTTCGACTACTGCAGTCCACAAATTGGCATATAAACCTAAACTGCTTGATTGGTAGTTTCTTAAAACACCACAGCTAAAGCTACTCGAGGTCATACAGCAAGACCCCAAGTTGTATCAAAAAAGTAAGACTGTGCATACTTGTGTACCTGTTTGAAACAATCACTTTTAAAGAGCTAGAGCTATGTAACTTTCTTATGAAAATAAAAGTTTAGTCTGAGGCTAAGCAAATTCCTGACAAGAAAAAGTCTCTTGGGACAAAATGTTTTGCCCTTGCTCATTTTCTTTTTCTTTCTTTCTTTCTGCTCTGGAGATTCTGACATCCCTGTTTCTCAACATAAGAAGATACTATGATTTTTAAACATATTTTCTTTCCAATATTTATCAGTGGCCTGGTTTCCAAAACTAATATATCCAGCATCTTTAGGACTTGTGCTACTTTTTGGTAACTGTCAATCTGCTTTTTGAGAAAGGATCAAATTGGTCAACTTTATTGTTACTTTTGCAAAATTACACAGAAGCAAAAGCTGTCAATAGTTGTGAAGCTTAGTCAGGGGCACTTCCCTAAATATACTAAGTTTAGATGGTTTGGGGAGTGCAGAAGTGGGAAATAAAATTCAGAAGTCTCTTAACCAAGCTAATGTTTTAAAAGCACAGATGAATCTGCACAGAGAAAAGCAGCCCGCTTCTTCACAGGTCACAGCCCTGAAAACTGAGGTGGTGGGAAATGAGAGAGAGATGTGCTGCTACCTGCAGTGCTGCACTGGAAAGATAGAAATCTCTGCTTCAAGGAGAAGGAACCTAGGCAAAGACCACTAGATTCTGCTTACATTCCATCATTTAAAGAAGGAAACTTTGCTGTTAACTTTTAAAGGGTTAGCTTTGGTCAGTAACCTTGTTGCAGACTAACTGTAAACTCTTGTGCTGTCGCTCCTGAAGTCAGCTATACTTACTGTATAGCTTTACGTAGTTTTTATGTAATTTTGCATATAAAAGCACTTTGTTAACTAATTAGAATGTATATATTTAGAAATACTTTATCTGGTTCAGCCAGGAACCAGGGAGAACTGATGGTCACCAACGCAAGGGAGCTAACTGGTGACGTCAGGATTGGAGGGAGCCTGGGCTGCAGTGACCATGCACTGGTGGAGTTTTCGGTCCTGAGGGATAGGG
>JAVKLA010000090.1:4873929-4892187 GCA_034782735.1 Sagittarius serpentarius | reverse complement strand
GGCCGGCCGAGGCCTCGCCCTCGCCCGCCTTCGAGCCGGGGCCGGCGGCTCTCGGGGGAGCCCCCGCCGTGCGGGACGGGCGTCCCGGCTCCCGCAGCGCCGCCGGCCGTGCGGAAAGGCGCTCAGCCGCCCTCCGGCGGGGGCTGAGTGCCCCCCCCCCCCCGGGGCCGCCCAGCCCCGCGGGTGGCGCGGGTTTCGTCCGGTACCGCCTGATCGCGCCGCGGGGGCGTAGGCGAGAGCCCGGCTCTGCATTTACAGTGGTCGGGGATGCCAGTTCCCGGTCCCAAAAACGTGCCAGGATAACAGAGGCGGGGAAGTGAAACCTGACAGGAAAAAAAGCTTGGTTCCAGATGGGTTTCTCTAAACTCGTCCTCCGAGGGGAGGGGACACCGACGGCCTAATTTTAGAAAGAGTGCCCTACTATTACTGCGGAAGTACAGGTTAGTCAGGAGGGAAAATAAAGGCTGGAGTTGAAGGATCCTAGTCGCAAGAGAAAAGTCTGTGCTGGCCTGTTCACCTCAGAGCAACAGATGGGGGTGATCTCTGGTTCTCTGTAACCACTCTATGTGGAACGTGGCATGCATCGGTACGGTGCATATCTCTAATAAAAGGGCGTGCCCTACTGCCTGGATTCATTTTTCTTACCTTCCCCCCCTCCTCACCTTGCCCTGCACACACCCTTCTCTCTGGGAGGCCTGAATTTGTGAATGCTGACAGCCAGCTACCTTTGGAATACGGTGCAGCAGCTCTTTAAGGACAGATAGTGACAATATGGGGTAGGACAGGGACTGAAGGGGTGTACTGTTGTATCACGTTGCCAACAGTGCAACAAGTGCTCCATATGCTTGCAACGCAAAGCTGTTACCTGTAGGGTGGTCCAGCTTTTTATGTCAGTGCAGAACTTGGTCTATCGGGTTCACTCATTTTTTACGATATATGAAGCTGACAAACTTATATCTAGGTTTGAAAATGCGCTTTCAAATTCTCCAGTGCTATTTTTTCCTAGACATAATAACATAATTACTGGTTACGGTATTGGAGGCAACAATGAAGCAAACAGAAACACAAGCAGCTGTGAAAGAAAAGTGAAGGTCTAGCTCCCCTGTTTGAAGTTGTTGATTTTATTTTTTTTTTCCTTTTCAGTTTTCCCCTGGTGTTCCCCCCTGACTTCATTTGTCCACACGGTGGGCACTGGTGTTACTCTGTATGCTACCTGGAATTACGCTAATAATACATGCACTTCTTTGTACCTTTGTGTTAACAGTCCGTGGCACAAAATATAAAGTTCTGGTGGGGAAGTTGGGGCTCACTGTGGGCTGCTGGTATATACACAAGCTGTCTGCAGGTAACTCAAACTACTTAACTGCTGCTGTAGCTTCAGCTGCAAATAGTTTAGCCAAACAGCAGTAAGTTATTGCATATACATAACAAAATCTCTGAAATTCATTAATGCAGTGAATGCTAGAAGCAGTTGTTTAACTCCTTTTTAATCTTTACATATAAGATAAATAGAGGCCAGTGACTGACTCTTCTGGCACAAGAGCCACAGGGCATTAAATGAAACCGGCAGGTTCATAATAAACCAGAGATATGTCTTCACTGAATTGTAGTTAAGCAGTGGAACTCCTTGGCAAGAGTGCTGTGTGGACTGAGGGATTTTAAAGATAAATTCACACAAGGGAGATCACTTAAGGGCTATGGAATGACGTGCATCTCTGGCTGTGGAAATCCCAAAGCTGCAAATGGCTTATGCCTGGGAGAGCACCCCGAGGCAAAACTGCTGTGTGCCTGCCCTGGTTTTGTGTCCCTCTCCGGGTATCCGCTCTTGGCTCCTGCCAGAGATAGGGTATCTAGTCGGACCTGATGTGGCGGTGCTTGCTGCCTTAAAACTCCCCCGAGACAGTCCATAAACGATCTGTCTCCGTTGTGTCAGTGTGCAGTTTTGATGTTTGTAAAGGGCTTGTCTATGCAAGGAAGAAATTCTGGAGAAGACAGACATGAATTTCAAGTAGTTTGCTGTGTGGAGTTTTTTATTGTGAAATAAGAATTACCTTAAAATTAAGCTAAAAAGGGCTTTTTTTTCTGGTTTCTGTTGCATAGGAAGCCATGCAAATAATTTGCTTTAGTCAGTTTTCTGTATAGACAAATAATAGTAATTAAGTTTGTTCTGATTAATTGTTGATACATCGAATTTGTTAGTTTTGTTGTTTTATCTTTTGGGGTTTTTTTTTTCTGTATGTTTCTTTTGTCCTAGAAAGCCAAGTTCGGTCTACAAGGAACAGGTAGCTTTAACCACTCTGTTTAATACATATTTGTATAACCTGGAAAACTGCCTTTATAGTCTGTCCAGTTCAGCCCCACTGATATCAATGCAAGTTTTTCATTAGCTTCCGTGAGTGTTGGATTGGGCTGGAGGGATTCATTTGAAGTCAGTTAATTTTTCTTTTTAATTTTTTTTTTTTACCCTCCACCCATTTTAGTTTTCTACTTCCTTCCTTTTACAGAGGTGGAGTTTCAGGACTAGACATTCCAGTTTGCCGGAGACGTGTTGCTACTGAGGCCTATAGCTATGGGGGGACACCCATCAGTCCACTCATTATCTTAATTGCTACTCACTTAGACGTTATTTGGTCGAGGCTGGCAATAGACAGTCAAGCTGGTCATAAAGGTTGTGCATAGCAGGATCGCTCTGAAATCAAAGACAAATGCTCTTTGCTGCTCCAAGGGGATTTTCTCCCTAATTCGGGACTGACTAGTGAGCAGGCGCTTACGGAGGTCTCAGCTTATATTTCAGCCGAGTGCCCCGAGTTCACCACCCGAGACTCATGGAGTGCCGCAGATCAGAAGTGGGCCCCGTGAATAGAGAGACAGTGATCCTTTGTGGCTGTTAGCCAAGGAGCTGGGAATTTTGGTGACTATGCCCTGATTTATTGAACAGCTATTACTTTAGGGCTTTTTTCCCCCCTTTCCTGATGTCCTGAAGTAAATATTCCTTTAGTAGTACGAAAGAACACTTACTGACCCATTTATAAACCATAGCCATTTACATGTCTCAATAAACTAACTTGTGGGTAGGGATTGAAAATGAACTATCCCTCTCTGTTTCTGTGAGAGGCAGATGCGTTCAGCAGCGGTAATGCAGATTTTGATTTATAAAGTTCTCTAATCAATCAATACAAGACTGACTGAGGCAATCAGATAATCTGAATAATTAAATGGCTTTTCAGGGACAAATTAAAATTTCTTATACATACCACATCCATCTAAATTATATTTTGTGTCCAGGAATAAAAGGGTTCATTGTTTTGTTTCACTCCTGTGTCACAAATGCTTTTGCCTTATTTCTAGACCATTTGGGGGGGAAAAAAAAAAAAGAAAAAAGGATAAATGACAGTTTCTGCTCTTTTATATAGGCAACAGCACTCATAGAAAGAAAATGTTTGTTTCCATACAGTTTTTCTTTTTCTTTAAACTTAGATATATTGCAACATCTTGCTTTTTCCTCTCATCAGAGATATTTTCACAATATTTTTATTATACAGACAATTACTTTTATTATATAGATTTTTTCTCCCCCCCCTTCATGCTTTCAAATGTGATATCCTGCTTCACCTCTGCATGAAGTGAATAAGAGTGGGAATTACTGGATCTTCTCATGCTGCTTTTCACTTGCTTAAGGAATTACTATAGAGCAGGTTTTCCCAACTGAGGGAGACGAGTTTGAAGAGTCAGAAGGAGCAAGTATTTCTCTTTTATTTACTACATCAGAGCATAGTAAAAGAAGCTGGGAGTGAGAGGGCACAAGGAACGGAGTTTTCTTAGGCTAAGTGGAAGTAAAATAATTCACAGGTGCTCCTGTTCCCAATTCCTCCCCTGTTCCTCAAGATGTGTTTTCATAGTCGGTTCAAGTCCACCTAAGTCTGCAGTGCAGCAGGGGTGTGGCAAAGAGGTGCCACCTCATCCACCCCCAGCTTCCATGGCCTCTCCCTTTGCTCTTTGCTCCCAGTAGGGCTCATGTGGCCAAGTAGAGATCCAGGAACTGAATTTGGCTGAAAGCTGAGCTGAAATTAAAAAAAAAAAAAAAAAATCAGTATTTGAGGATACAAGGGAGGGATGGGAATGTATAGGCTGGGGGAATAGGGGGACTCAGCTTGAAGTGAAGAACCCTGGAACCAGATCTGTATAAGAAGACCAAAAGCTAGTCTTCAGTTTGCACATGAAAAATGCTCCTCAGAACTCTAGGCACTTGTAAATGAATATCATGTCCATCTCCTCCGCCCTCAATTAGTCATCGCATAACCAAGCTATATGCGTTTAGTCCTTTTCATCTTTCTTCTTGTCAAGCCCTTTAGCCTGTCCCCCTCACCTACTCATCCCACCAATCATTTTAATTAATCTCTGAATTTCTTTGAAACTAATAGTTTGTGGAATGGAGGAAAATGAGTAGGTTAGAGAGACAAGATTGTGAATGCTGGAGGTGGGGCAAAGTTAGGAGACTCTGCAAGACCTGTTGGGTTACCTCTGGGACAGGACAGGAACACTGGCTGTAAACACAGAGAAAGACTGCAGAAGTAAGGGAGGAACCACTAAAAACATTTTCCATTTTCTTAAGAATGCTGCCTGAGCAATTCAAACCCTGGATGTTTATGTGCAGCAACATATGAATGAAAGATTTGATATGATTGTCTCTAAGGTGGATAGGATGATCTCCTTTTTAGCCAATACTTAGTTGTACTCAATTTCTCATTATTATTTTTCCTATGCCCAGCTAGCTTTACAGAGAATTTCAGTGGTCACTGCAAGTGTTCAGAAATGTATTGTTGAACAAGTAATGAACTATATATTTTTTTTAATTCAAACAACTGTATGTATTTTATAATTTTTGATCAAAAAACTGACCAAACAGAAGTTAACTACATTGTCTAGAGATGAGTCTGAAATGAACCCTGGGCCCTTGCTCCCCATGCTTTTTAGGATGCTACAAATCTAAGTGTCACACCGTTAATGTCTCTTGTGTTCATTATTTCTATACCATAGCATAGCCAGTGCCCCGAGAAATAGAGAATTGGGCCAAGTTCCCATCCTGTGGAGCTTACCGTCGGAAAAATCCTCTACACACAAAGAAGGCTGGCAGAATAGCAGCTGATCCGCAGTGGGAGCCCAAAGAGCGAAGGTAAGCAGTAGAGGAGGCACTGGAGGACGTGTGGCATATGGGATGCAGACGGCTGCGCTCAGCATTGTGAGCTGGCAGCATGAAAAAATTTACCGTTCAAATAGAAGCATACTAATGCTGAGTGGTGGGGAGGCAGACAAACACCTTTGAGAAGATACTTACTGTGTTTGGGGACAAAGATCCCGCTGGAAGCGTGCTTTTGCTCAGATATTACTGAGGTGTGGTTTCACTGCGGAGAACTGAAGTTAGTTTTCTGGCATTTTGATATTTCAATAAACACGTATTAAAGTAAGTAGTGGCAACAAAATGCATTGATTTATGGTTGCCAGTCATGACTGAAAGCCTCAGAATAACTGAATTTAACCATTCAGACCCCTTGGTAAAATAGCTCAGTTTTGATTAGGGTCTCAGAATGGATACAAAATGCTTGGATTTTTAATTAATAAACAATCTGGCATCCTGTCAAAGCGGACACCTCACTCTGTCTTAGCAGCTGTTGGAACAGTAGGCTCCTGGCAACCTGGGATAAAGCAGCACTTGCAACAGGAGAAGGAAAGGAAGCGAGTCTGCATGAGTCCAAAAATGCCTAGTGTAAAGCATCATAGAGCTTAGGGATTTCCAGTGAGCAATCAAGCTTTCCGTCTCTGTGCTGTTGGTTCAGGCTTGGACATGGACAGCGAGTTTCTGTCACTGAATGTCACCGGTGGCTGACAGATGTAAGGACACCTGTCTGAATTCGAGTAATGTTTCTGACCGTAGTAGCAATAAACAGAGAAAGCATAGAACAGTGAAAGCAGGTCCTGCAGATTGCTCCTTCCCGGGGATTATAGTGGCGGAGCCTGTGGGGAAGTTTACAGAGTGCCTGCTCATGTAATTCAAATAGAAACATTCACTCTGGATGACAGTCATTTGTGTCGGAGCCACGGTGTGGGAGCAGTTAAGGTTGCCAAATAGCCAAGGAAGCCATTGTAGGGAGGAGAGGGCGTGGCCTGGGTAGGACAATACCTGAAAGCACAAGCAGGGTTAAGGACTTCAGTTTTGAAGAAGATGCTACTGAACTGCTACTCTTCCTCAGTCCCATCCGATTAAACAACCTGATCTCTGATCACAGCTGATGAGTAACACGGCAACTGCATAGCTGTTCCCCAGTGGTCCCGGCAGCCCTGTCCCCTCACGGAATGGGAATGTCCTGGTCTTGTCCACAGCAGCCCCTTAGGACTTCCACAGGAGAAGAACCAGGATACGTGAAACCCTCAAAGTTGCTGGTTTTTCCTCTTTTCTTTGGTAAAAATTGTATGCAGTTGATAACACCACAGTGTCTATATATTCCTTTGTTTCAGAAGGAAGCAGAGATGGAAAATTTAGTCCAGAGTCAGTACTGATCTCTACCTGAGGTCTTGGTTTTTTACAATGGGTTCAGGAGCACTGTTCACATGTGTGCTAGAGGAAGTACTGCATGAACAGCCGGCAGTGCATTTGGCAGGCGCGTTGGTCAGCTCACAGAACTGTTTACACAGTCTGTTGAGAACATATGAAACATATAAAAAGCCATAACATTTGAATATATTAGAAACAAGTTCATGAGATCAAGGAAAATGTTTAGGATAAAAGGACAATAATAAACCAAAGGCCTAAGGGCTGTGGTGGCTGCTAATTGAAATTCAGATTTTTTTTAATTTTACTTTTTTTTTTTTCCTAAGGAGCACAACTAGACATTCCAAAAATGGCTGTATGGTATTTAGAGATGTGGGTACCAGCTGCACTGTGCACATATTTGCAGAAGCTTCTGTTCAGCTAAGAACGGGCTGTGGACTCAGGTAACTCATGTGAGAGAGGTTAAGCACGTGTGTTTTAAGAGCTCATGGTACAACATAGCCTTGTTCTATATAAGCATGTTTTGTGCTGATGTTTTCCAGTTATTGCATTCCTTACAGTCAGTATAGGAAAAGGTGTGTGGCTGGCAAAACTGCAAGCCCGGACAAAGCAGTTCTGGGTGTGGATGCTTACAGCCTATTGCCAGGTGCTTCAAATAGGCATTTATGTCAAAGATCTGAGGTAAATTCAATGATAGCCCATTTCAGCCCTAGATTATTACATAAATATTAATACGAACAGTGGTATATTTCACATTTATGTTATTGGTCTGCAAAGTATTTACCTAACCCTGTAGCAGTAGTGGTGGGGAATATATATCCCTTCAAGACAACCAAGAGAATTTACAAAGTGAAGCAAAAATTTGTTCACCTCTTTAATGTAACCTCGTGAGTTTAATGAGAAGTAATCTTATTTTCTGTATACCAGTAGAGAAAAACAGGAGAACAGAATAAACTCAAATGGATGGAACTGCAGTCTTCCCTGGTTTTGCCTCCCTGCTGAATGACCCTTAATCACTTTTTGCATCTCTGTGGCTCAGTTTCCCTGCCTGTAAAATGGGCATAATGAGACTGACATTCTAGTAAAGCATGCAGATCTATGGGGAATAATGCTGTACGAGTGGTATGAACTATTTTTATTTTTAAAAATGCATTAAGGAAAAAGGTACAGAAAAGGAAAGGAATTTCATCTGGAAGAAGATCTAGGATTAACTTATTGGTATAAAATATTTGTTATGGGCCCCATATGCTTTTAGGATATCAACCATTGACATTTTTATTGGTTCATCAGCCTTGTAATGCATTTTGAATCTGACCCAGGACTGTGTAGAGCATATACTGGCACTTAGATTTATGCCATTTTCACTCTCTGGTCACTCTGACATTTTGACCAAATATCTTCCGGTTGCTATGGGCCTGGTTATTTGGAGGGGGTTTTTTTGTTTTGGTTTGGTTTGGTTTGGTTTTTTTCTCTTTACATTTAGAGTCTCTGCTATGAGAGGCTCTGACAATGATTTGGAGTTGTTAATGTCAGAAGTGCTGTGTAGGAGGAAGTATTACATGTCAGTTTCTCCGGATTCACACAGATAGTTTCTTTAAAAAAAAAAGCCTTGATACTTAGTCCAAAACTTCAACAAGAAGATGATCACGTGAAACAGAGGAACTCTTCTGCGTTATACACCCGTTGGGGAAGAGGGTGAGTGCAACAACCACTCCCTTCTCCCAGGAGTGGGTATTGCTAGTCCCCGGGAGGCGAAGCTTACAGCCCCCTTGGACACTTCCACCCAATAAATCTGCACCTAAGCGTTCTTGCCTGATTTTACACATATGTTAAGTTTTAAAATGCTATACATATAGCAATCATTTTTAAGGAAAACTAAGGAGGGTTTTTTAGCAGACGTAAATCAGCACATGTACAATGTCATTGGTTCCCCAAGTGCTTTCGGCCGCAGTGCTGACAAAAGAGGCAGTCCTGCCCTCTTCCTGCTCCCACGCTGTCCCCTCCCTTGCGCTGACACAGCCATGAGGTGAAGTGTGTTGGGAAATACATCTCGTTCAATTCTATCCCAGCAAAAAACCTCAATGGCTGGGGAGAGAGGCATTTGCTGCTTTTCAGGGTGTCACCAGCGTATCCCGGATTAAAGTCCTTGTGGAACCACCATGATAGTGCAATTCACTGGTCTCCGAGAAAGCCAGGAGCTTCACTAGTTTGTCCCAACAGCTTCTGGCTAAAAGAGAATTGCGCTGCAGCTGGAAACTCAATCAAGCGAGTTTCAAAACTTTTCATTCATACGTGGTCCTCAGTTGATTCTTAATACACCTTTACTATAGTCGGTAGTGCTTCCTAAGCCTTGTCAACATTGCAGACGAACAAAGGGCCGTCTCAAGACTTTGTGTTGTGTAAACAAACCTTGTGCCTAGCAGGGTGTCACTGAGTTAATGTAAAGCCTGAAAAGGGGAGGGCGTGGGAGCAGCATGCTAGTGCTAACATTCTGTTTTCTGCACAGGATTGCAACAGGATTGCAACAGCCCAGCCTATCTGAGCTGCTGCACGTACTGTAAACATGCCTCTGCACTTGAGTTTGATATGGGTGGTGATAGAACAATATACCTTTCTGGGAAGTGGTAATAGACAGCAAGATTATTTTTTTTTAAGGAAATTCCGAATAAACAATAGCAGTTTTCTTCTTAGAGTGCTGATGCTTTCCAGGTGGCCCACCAGACAGCCAAACAAAGGAAATATGTATGGCAGCATTTGCTCAAGGGTTAAAGTTTCAGGGTAAGGGGTGGGAATGTTGAAAATCCCGTGAACCTTAATAGTTACGCTTCTGTCTTTGTGGTAGCTGTGACTCCTTTTTTTGCTTCTCACAGATCAGTAATCAAGGGACAATTGACTGGAATAACCCTCCTGGTAAAAGTATACAACTGTTTTTGAAACAAACAGCATTTCATATGCAAAGCTGTCTGGTAAAGTGCATGCTCAGGGTGCTTTTTCAGGCCTCATGGGAAGTTTTACAAAGAGCAAGCTACCTTTTAGCAAGTGCTTTTCTGTTAGTTTCAAAATCCTCTGTTGCTTTTTTCTAGAATGATTTTCCCACAAAAGGTGACACAAACCATAAGAAAAGTCTCAGTAAAGCTTACTGCTCCCACTGCCCCCTTCTCTCCCTCCCTCCTCCCCCAAACACTGGGAGCTCTCAAAAATATTTTAATATCCTGGAGATTAAAACCAGTGTCTTTAATTTGTATTTGTCTTGTAATAGCTCTGACTTTCACCGCCTTGTCCTCCCCTTTATTGGGAGTACATGTGTGAGCACTCCCTCTAATGTTGTTTATACGCTCGCTGTCAGGTTCAATAAGCAGTTTCTTAGCAGGGCACCTTCCCACGTGAAGGAAATGTTTCCAGTTCTTGTCTTAGCTCCTGCTTCTTCCGTGTGCAGTGTCTTGACAAGGCACAGCAGAGAACCACAGAAATGACTATCAGTGGTATCAGTAAATCTTAGCTGATAAATGGAAATTAACTCTAGAACCTCAAGAGTCTACTGGCAGCTTAGATGTAAGGAAGCTGTTTACAGGGCATTTTATAGGTGTTCCAGTTATGTGAGTTTTGCATAGTTCCTATTTTAAGTTTAGGCATTTTATTAATAGTGGATCTTGAGAATTTTAGAACTGTAGTACACCAATGCACCTCTTAGGTAACACTGAAAAGAATGTGGTAATCTGTTTAAGGATTCTCTGTGTAAACAGGGATATTGCTAAAGAGAATCAAGATAAAATGTAAATGTGAATAATTGCTCCTAAGACAAAGAAGAGTTGGCAAGCAGCCATACAGAAGTTAGAAATTTAACTAGTTTTATACCACGGTTACTAAATCATACTGGTGGAGTCTCAGTTCTAGTCAAGTGAATGGCAAACCCACAGCTAACTTGTAGGACCAAGGATTTCCCCTTCATGAATAGGTATAGTTAAGTAAAATTTCCCAGAGCAGACAAACTTGTTACAGAAGTGGTCAGATTTTCAGCTTTGAAGTAGAAGAGATACTTTCATTTTCAGTATCTCCATTGGAGCTTCTCTTTGCAAGACCAGGAGTGTTAACTCTTGTGTCTGAGCCAAAATTCCAACCTAAGCAGAATGTACTCATCTAAATTTCCCTTTTGGTTTCATTTGGACAAGGTATTCTTTGGTGTAGTGTTGCTCTGTGTACTGTTACAGCAGTTGCTGTGTTGGTAGCTTGGGAAGGCGCCCGCATGGAAGAGGTTACATAAAAACTAGACCATTATAAGCTCAGAGAAACCCCTGAGTGTGATGATTAAAAAGAGAAAGCGATTAGGGAAAACACATCAAAGAGTCTCAGTGAGAGTCCTAAAAGGAAAAATACTGATTATATTTGTTTTGATTTTTGTCTTACATGAAGTAAAAGATGTGTGGTGTGTCCTGGGTCGCCACCCTAAGGGGTGTGTGCTTAAAGACAACAGAACCAGACTCCAAGACTTCTATGTGGTTTATTTTGGTTGCAGGGCTGGGAAGATAAGATATAATTGTACCATATACATAGTGGTGCTATCAATCTGATAGATTATACTTCCCATACACCCCTGACCACCTTGCCTACCCTCTGCCTGCTAATCTGTTTCTAGCAGGATAACTCCTAGCTTTCTGACCTTTCAAGAAACTTTCAACTACGATTTTTAAAACAGTCACAAAAATATTTTTCTTTCTCCAGATGTGCAGTTCTTCTCTGTGATGAAAGCAGTCAGAGGCATGAGATGGGTAACATTGATTACTAAAGCTGGTGTACAAGTTCAGGTTCAATAAATTGTGAATCTTAGGTGCTAAAAATTGTTTAGAATTCCATTCTGGGTCTGGGAATAAGAGTAGACATTTATTGATAGTCTGTTGTTCGCACTCCACCAGATTCTAATACTGTTATTTTAAAACAATGTTACATTCATTTTTTAAAGTTTGTTAGACTTAGTCTGCCATGGGAACCATGTTAGAAAAGGTTTGAACTAATAAAATATGCAAAATGTGGTTTTAGGGCTTTCCTTTAATGTGGAAAGGGAAAGAAAGGTTTTAGTTGGTTATAGCAAATCCAGTAAGGGAACTGTTTACTTAATGCTCTCACAGTTATTTTTTTTAATGTGCCTTTTCAGAGCTTTTCAGCTGGGTTTAGTTCATGTGGACTAGCATATTAAATAATGTTTTCTACTGATAAGTGTTTTTCAGTTATTACTCTGACTTCAGTAGTAACAGTCATTTTCTTTCTGGCACACTGCTATAGTAGATCCCAAAAAGCTGAAGGAAGATAACTGAACAGGACTTTGGAAATGGGGGAATATAAAATATAATCCCTATAGACTTAGGATTTAGTTAGGAAGATTGCATCTGAGTTTATTTTCCCATTAATATATCTAGCAGATATAAATTGTAGTGGCATTAAGAATATTAGAGAGTATTGTTCGATATGGCTTGTACACATTGTGTGACTTTTTTACTTGAGTGATGCAGCCATCCTAAGAAAGTGGAAGGCAGCAAAGTGTTTATACTGTCCTACTGAGAATGTTGTCTCTCTTCCCAACTCCATGTAGTACTTGTGTGTAACATAAAACCACATCCAATAGGTGCGTGTATCTGAAAATGGCAGAAAAAGTGCCACTTTCAATCTCGGGAGTTCCAGTGCTTCCCTGGCTGCCTCATGTTGATCGTTTTAGGACTTTTTTTCGCATTGGGAAAGACACAGGCAACAGTGCATATTATTTTCCTACATCAACGAAAATCATCGTAAAAAATGCAAGGTACAGGAACATACTCTGTTTGTGCCAGTTAGGTGACACATTGACTTTGCTGGTTATGCATATTTGGCGGTGGCCTTTTTAGAGCCTTCCTGAGTTTGGGTCCAAGCTGCTGAAGAAATTGTCTTGTACTTTATGCTTTTGCGTATAAACAAGAGGTTGCTTGGAACAAAACATTCGAGGTGAAAGATCCTTGCATTTTCCTTGTGTCCTTCTGCCATCTTCATTTGATGACACGCTGTAAAATCCACCTGTTCTGCTGGCTTGTTTGGGACTCTGGAGAGCAGTAGATGAATGAGCCAAACATGAGAAACAGAACGGAGAATGGGTGTAGACAGCAATGCTTTCCTTCAGACCTTAAAGGCTAAGAGAATTTTTTCTATGTCTGGGACGTTTTTGTTCAGATCAGGAGTCTAATCTTTTTTTCCCTTATTAAAAGAAATATAAAAAGTCACTCTATTTATATTAACAGTGGATCTAGATTCATTTAGTTTTGATCTGATCCTCACAAAACATCAGATCTGTTTGCAAAAGTCGCTCTATTTATATTAACAGTGGATCTAGATTCATTTAGTTTTGATCTGATCCTCACAAAACATCAGATCTGTTTGCAAAGCTAATAGAAGTGTAATGGCAAGAGCAGCAGTGGCAAGTAACTTTTTTTTTCTCTTTTTTTTCTTCCATAATATCAAAGCTAAAAATATGGTCCTGATTTATATGCAGGATTACTGATTTGTATACTGTTAAAGCTATATAATAATACATCTAAAGCCTAGCATGGTTTATAAATTCACAAAACATATGTAACAATAGTTATTTGTGCTGAATCTTTTTTTCCCCACATACTCTGTTGTACCTTTGTTACTCAGGGCAGTAATGCTGCATGAAGGTAACCAGCAAACAGCTGCATTTATCTTCACTTTATTCTTCCAAGTCACAGCAACATGCTGGAACGAAAGCCATTGTCTATAGCAAACCTTCTTAAATCTTTTAAGGGCATCCATCTGGATAGACTTTGTGGTTATAGAAGGGCTAATGCTCTAAGTATTCATTCCGCTAATGGTCTCATTGATTTTTATTTACACACTTTGCAGGTTGCGCAGCGTCTCAGTTTGAGTAAGAATTGCAGAGTGTATGCTGAATTCAAGAATTACAGGCGTATGTTAAACTAAAAGAAGGTTTCTATATCTGTCTTTAGGATGCTTAATCGAAGTGGTGGCTCAGAAGTAACTGTTCAGTCTCCAGCAAAGCAGACGAGAAGTGCAATTGGTAAGCACTGTTAAAAAACAGGTGCATAAGTTTGAAAATGTTGATCCAAATCACATTATTATAAGTAGTAGGGAAATGTCATGACTTACTGAGATTAAACAAAGACCTGCTTAGAATCTTGTGACTTCAGCTCATAAATGGATTTCATCACTCATTACAGCTGCATAAACAAATGCATGTGGTATATATGCATGTTTTGTTTTTGGAAGTTGTTGTTTTTAAAATCCCCTCAGAGTTTTTTTAATTGCTCCTAATGAGCCAACGTTCCCTAGTTCTGGAGCAATGCCTCGTGTACCTGAGCAGCACAGCACAGTCATTGCTTTTAAGGGAATAGTCTGCCTGCTTTTCTCCCTTTCTGGCAGCTGAACTGCTTTGGCAAGCCAGTTATTTTAAAGGAGAAATTTACAATATGAAACCTGGTGTCAAAAATTCTATTCCTTTTATGAAAGTAGTCTTACTCTAGTGCTTCTTTGGAGCTATAGAAATGTAATCCCAGCCCAATCAACAATTGGAGAAAGTCCTAGGCAGTATCTGAGCTCATAATGAATGAGTTTGTCACGTATCTAGATATTTTTCAGTTGTTTAACGTAGTTTTTCATGTTGTCTGTGGCCTTGTTTCTCCTGATGGGCCTCTCATAATGAATCCTAGAAACGGATGCCCTGTGATTATCTGTGGGTAATTAGTACTCCCCCCATGTTTTCTTGCCAATATGTTGCAAGTGGGATGTGGCAAGATTAATCAAAGTTTTGGTCTTCCTGCTGCGATTATTACCTGAAGGCACTCATGATGGCAGTAGTTTGTGATGTAGAGCAGACATTTGTCTGTGGATTTAAAAAGTAGTACAGATCAAAACTGTCGAGCCATTCTCATACTTCTAGGTTAAAAGTTGCTGCTTTCAGTTAAACCTTCACTATTCAGCGTCTCAAGGCAGGCAGTTATCAAAGTTTAACCTCAAGCAACTCGGATAGCAAAAACAAGCTTTGAATTTCAGTGTGCCATTTCATGTTCAGAACTGGGATGCTGTATTATTCCTGGATGGGTAGCGCCTCATTTTAATGTTACACTGTAAATTATTTTTTGTAACCATATCTAAAGTAAAATAACTTTTTTTTTCCCCCAAAGAAAAATATTCAAGGACACTCCATTTTTGTTGCCATTTTCTGAGAAAGATTTAAAAATCAAATTTTAAAATGGATATTGTTGGGGAAAAATTGTACTTTTTTTCCTGTTTTACTCACAACCTCCTCTTTTTACTTCTAAAAACTCATATCAGGAAAGTGAAAAGAGCAATATGGGACAGTTCCTGGTCAGGAGTGCTTACACATATATCCTATATAGATGGATTTGGCCTGAAGTAGTTTAGTTTGTTTTGCTCCCTAGAAAAATAAAACAGGTAATAGAAAGATACGTAACTTAAACTGAATGGAACTAAAATCTTTTTGCTTTTCTGTCAAGCAGCCTTAATTTTTAGGCAGCTGGGGAGGAGTCTTAATCATGTGTGTTCCTAAAGCTTGCTTAAACAAATTGCTGAGTGTCTGAGGCTTTGAGTGTCCTGCCCCTTCTGTTAAAGTCTTCAGAAAATCCAGTTGCTCATCATCTCTGAAAACCTGCCTTCTTATGTAGGTAGCTAAAAGGATGCCTGACATTAGAGACTTGCGCTCCAAAATGTTGCTTTGAATGCCTTAAAATGTCACATTAAAATCAAGTACGGTTCACCCACAAACCATCTGGCTTTACAGATCTGAAAACAATCTTTCAATTAATTAAGCTGCTCTGCTTCCTAATAAAGGCCTATTTGAAATACTCAGAGGCTGAAGACACCAGGGCTGTAGGTCTGCACCTCGCAGGAGTGCGACTGTGGCCAAGGGTCCCCCCGGCTGGTGGTGTGCCAAGCCTGGCTGGGGAGCCCTGCCTCACCTTACCTTGCTGCGCTGGCTGTGCAGCTCCTCGTACGGGGCTGGGGAAATACCTGGCTTTCTCCTTATAAGGCCAGCGAGCTGCTGCGGGAGCCCTGTTCCTGCCCCAGCCCTTCCCGGCTCTGCTCAGCCACAGACCTAAAAAGGCAGTTCCTTGCTCCCGCTTCCCACAGCTGAGCTCCCCAGGGAGGACAGCCCTCCCAAGTCAGGCATTTTACTTACAAGGAGAGCCGTACTTATGGATTTTGCTGTTGCTTCTTAAGGAAGCCGCTGCGTTTACAAGCAGTGCTGGGGTTATCCTCTCGTTTAGTGAATAAGCAGTGAATAATGAAAAGTATAATAGAGTGCAGTGTCTGAGCCTGCAAGCCTCTCCGCGCAAGCGCATTTCTGCAACGGTGTAGATCTCTGTAGGGTCCCACGTAGGGAAGGAGGTGCACCGCGTGAAGCAGTTCAGAGCTGTAGTCTTGAAAGCATATTAGGTTATGGTTTTATAATAGAAAGTACTCAGCAGCAATATGAGCTCAAAACAATTCACGTTCTTTTTCCTCCCTCCCCTGGCTGCCATTCCTGTGCTGCCTCTTTGCTTGTGCTTGCTCAGTTCTTTGTGGGGGCCATGCTGTGTTCTTGGTTTGATTTGTTCTGAAAGCCAGAAAAGAGTGCTCAGATTTACAGTGTGGCTTCACAAAAAGTTGTGCTACTGTAACTGAGAGCGTGGTGGCTAGGAAAGAGGGGAAAAAACCCCTTAGTTATTAATACCCCATGCTCTTCCCTACATGAAACTGAAGCTGCTGGACTGTCCACCTGAATAAAAACTCTTCAAATGCTGAATATTTTATTAGCTATTTTTACAGGTCTAACTGAAAATTTCTGAGGGATCTGATTATTGGCTTATTTATTTCACATGCCGAGTTACAAGCTTAGTTACAGTCTGATAGATTTTTAAGGACAAGGTCTTTACTGGAGCCAGATTTTGGAAAGGCTTGAATATGCTAATTAAGAAGGGGTTTTACGCGGGATTTTTTCTTTTTATTAAATCAACAAATCATCCTAGCTTAATTTGAAAAAATAGGAGTGCTTTTGAAATTTAAGATCTGTGAAATTCTGGCATGTGCCGTGCACCAAGTGGTCACATACTCGTTTCAGAAAGGGGCTTAAAATAATTCTTTTTCAAGGGGGCTGTTTGGGAAAAGTTTCTGGATAGTGTGCTCTTTCGAGCGTGCGAGGCGTTGGGGTGCAGCTCGCAGAGTTTGAACGTACTGTACTTGGGCACAGCAGTTTGTCTCTTCAGAGCCACATACTTCCTTAGTTTATCAGACTGCTCCTGGCAATTCTGTTCAACCTTTGGACTTTATGGCCTCTCTCAGGATGTAGCATGGGTTCCCTAATATCTCTTCTCTTGTCTTTTGCCAAGTTTCCAGCAGGCAATGAGGCCGCAACAAGCAGGGTCACAGGTGTTGAAGGAAGTCAGCAGCACAAAGAGTTATTATTACAAAACCAGATTCCATGGTTACAAGGATGAAATGCTATTTTTCTTTATGAATCTGTCATACCATCCCCATCTTCTCTTTTTCTGAGATTACAAGGTGTTTTCTAGCTCATTTTCCTTTTGTACAAGTACTAGGTGTGTGTCTGTGGATTTAGTAGGTGGGGTTAACAATACTGATGGCATCAATTAAAAAAAAAAGAGAATGCCTTGCACTCATTTAATGCACAGTTAGCTGAGATCTGTTGTGTATTTTCTAATGTTGTTTTTATACTGTTGGTTCCTTAAATATGTCTGTCATGTAAAACACGTTAAATCAAGTTATTCACGTTTGAATGATAGTAAAGGAGATATTTAGGAAGGAACAGAGATCAGACAATAAGGAAGAGGGTGATTAGAGAGAAATGTTGATCAGGCAATAAAGAAGAAGGTGATAGCAGCTCTAGCATGATGAAGCAGGAGATAGCGTGTCTGACCAACAGCTATGGAATTTGATATATTAGGAGGAAAAAAACATTTACAGCTATAGGTTTTGGACACTAAATACAGCAGAGAAACATTTAGCAAACTCCTAGTTGGCAAAGGGATGCTCCTGCCTCTGCCAAACAAGGTAGGGGGTAGTCAGAAAAGGTTGTGTTGGAATATGGGAAATACCACTCACTAAAGAAATTCTTCCCCTTAGCCTTTTTGGCCAGCTGCTGGTAGTCGTCCCAACATGCACGTGTGTCACGTTTTGTGACGCGGAGCTTTGGAGGTCGTATGTTGTTGGGAAGACACACACAGGAAATGATAGTGGGAGGACTGCCAGAAGCACGGTAGTTACTCTGAATTCAGAAAGTGCCCACGTGTAGTTTTTAAAGTGAAAAGCAACTTTGCTGCAAAGTGTCCTGTCTTCCATACTGTGTCATTAAAGCAGACTAAACTGTCAAGGTCTTTTAGAAATTCTAGAAAAATTTAGAACTCTTTTGACTGTTAGAACTGAACTGAAGTTCAACAAGGCCAAGTGCAAGGTCCTGCACATGGGACGTGACAATCCCAAGCACAAATACAGGCTGGGCGGAGAACGGATTGAGAGAGAGGAGGAGGAGAAGGACTTGGGGGTGTTGGTTGATGAGAAGCTCAACACGGCCCGGCAATGTGTGCTCGCAGCCCAGAAAGCCAACTGTATGCTGGGCCACATCAAAAGCAGCGTGACCAGCAGGTCGAGGGAGGTGATTCTCCCTGTCTGCTCTGCTCTCATGAGACCCCACCTGC
>JAVKLA010000090.1:4814800-4873541 GCA_034782735.1 Sagittarius serpentarius | reverse complement strand
AAGGCCAGGTTGGATGGGGCTTTGAGCAACCTGGTCTAGCGGAAGGTGTCCCTGCCCATGGCAGGGGGGTTGGAACTGGATGATCTTTAAGGTCCCTTCTGACCCAAATCATTCTATGATTCTATGAAAAGTTCTCTGTATACAGAAAACACTTGAATGTATCCAAACTACAGTCAATCTGAATTAACAGCCCCCATCTCATGCTCAGTAGTGCCATTCTCAACCTGTGATTGTGTTGCTTTTCTTAGTCCAAAATGTAGCAGCTCTGCATGGGGCTCTCACTAGTCCTTGTTAATGTACCAGTTTCTAGCAGAGTGACTCGGTCATCTTTAGTGATGTTAGTATTTTTTAGAGACTTTTCCGACTGCATTCCTTTGTCTGAACACGGTTATAGTGAAATCAAGGACATATTCTCCTTCCAGTATGTGAATTAAGTTGAATTATAGAATCACATTTCAGATAATAGAAACCTACCTATCTCAGGTTTCACTGCTTTAACCATACTGATAAAACAGTGAAAATTTGTGAATGTTTTGAAGGTGAAATTTAGAAAACCTGGGGCCCTTTCAATCACAGAAGTCATCTGAAATCCCACTGTCAAATGGTAACCCTCGTGTTACCCCTGTGTGCAGTCTCAGCCCTTTGTTCGTTCTCTAATCATCAATCTCCACTTAATTCTCTAAGACATGTTGTGGAAAAAGGTGACTAAAGGTATCTGAATTTGCCCGTTAGCCATATGAGGATTCAACTACAATTCTGATAACGTGGGGTAAAGCACACTTTAGAAGAAACTAATGTTGTTAAAACCGTGCATATTAAATGTAATCTGTGCTTGTAAATGGGACCAGTATCAGGAAACATCACTAAAAATCTAAGGAATCTTTACTGAATAGCTTATTACTTCCAGGGATGGGCTCTGTATGTAGTTTATATAAAGCTAACATTTTAGTGTTAGTGTATTTGGTCAGTAAGCAAATACACTTTTATAGTAAGTATATTTTGATGTAAACAGTACAAGCTCATGTGTTCTAAGCTGTTAATGCCATTGGCACTTGTGAAAATCGAACATACAGAATTCAGAGAATCAACCACCACAGCTCAGCTTAATTCTTGTTGCTTTAACATAGTATGTTGGAAATCAGAGCAGAGGAATTTAGTACTGGGAGAGCATTTACTATTAATTGACTCCTGGTAGCCTGTGGGTCATATTCATTGATATTTCTAAGGCTTTTATTATTTCTTTTTCACTAAGTGCAAGTCCTTCTGTTTTAATACAAAACCCAAACTCTTCAATGCTTGCAATAGGCATCCTAAAGGCAAATGGACTAGTTAAAGCCCTGAGTAACCTGGTTTGATCTCATAGCTGACCCTGCTTTAGGCAGGAAGTTGAACTAGATGTTCTTCTGAGGACCCTTTCAACATGAATTATCCTATGATCTTGTGATTTGTAAAAATGATAAATACTATTTTTGTATCTCCTTTTGGGGTATTATACTTTGAACCTTTTTGAGATGGTCACTTTTCAGAAAAGGCTATAACACTGAGCACTGTCACCTGCTTAACTCTAATCACACAGCCAGTCCTACTGAAGTGAAATGGTAAGCAGATTTCATGTTGTCCTTTAGATATGGTTACTCAACCAAGTATGCTGCTTTGCACACAAGAGAGTGCTAGCTATAGGTCCGGGTGTTTAGTGTGTCGCAGGAGCTAGACCACGGGTGTATTATCCACTTTTGAAAAAGATTTCATTAAGACTATTTGATCTGGCCTGCCAAAAACTTAGCAATGTATGATAAGGCTTTTTTAAATATCAAGGCTTCAGGATTCATTTGGGCTGGGAGGGAAAATACAAGATGTCATCTCCAGGCACGTGAGATGTCTTCTCTGTATTCTCCAGGTTGTACAATTTATATGCCATTTGCATTGCAAAAGGCAAAGTAGTAAAATAGTGTCAGGGTGCTTGATACAACTCACGGGGCCTGAGTTTTTTTCATGGGCCCTAAGAGCAACATATGGTGCTACTAAAGGAGTTTAGCAGAAGGAAGGTGGCGTTTTCTAGGGCTCTCGTCACAAGTGGGTACAGCCCAGCTTTGAAAGATACTAACCAGAGACACCTTTAAGTGTTGGTCTGTGAACTACAGCAGACCAGCAGCTGTTGTGCAAACTGTTTGTTTCTTGTGGTGAGGATGGGAACCTTAAAAATTGGGTAGGGTAGAGAGCAGGAAATGGGAGCCATTACAGCTGTCCCAAGGGAAGTGGTTCCACTTGTGAATCACAAGTCCTGGTTTCGCCATGCTGTGTGGGAGTGGCGTCCTGTCCCAGGCGGATATTGCTGGCTGCTGGGGCCTGGCAGGTCTAACTGCTGCAGGGGGAAAAAGAGCAGGAGACTCAGTCCCACCAGCATCACTTCCTTTGCAGCCTGCTAACCATGATTTGGGCAGCTGGAGCAGGGGAGGATCAGGATGCGTCAGGCCCTGTATGCTGCATGAATTAAGTGAAATGGCCTGTTGCTATTAAGAAGATGACCAGAGAGCGATAAGGACTGCAGTCCTTTACTGAAGAGTTTGACCACTTGCCACATAGGCCTTGGGTTATCCCGTGCAGAACTGCGTGAGACAGCCCAGGTTGCCAAGTCTTGCCTTTTTCCCTCCCTTCCCCCCTGGTCCATGAGTCACACGGCTGTGGCAGAGACTGGAGCCTGTCTCACAGTGGCACAGGAGCCTCCTGCCCTGGCTCGTACTCCAGCCTATCCTAGAGGAAACCGTCTGTGTAGGCTTCTGGGCCCTCTCTTGCTGTGCCAAAGAGCTGCCACACCCCAGTTTCTTCAGGCCTTCTTGTCAGGGCACCACTGACTTACTCATAACGGATACAGACATCGAAACCAAGCAGTCTCTCCTCTGTTTGGTGTGCTGTGTGGCTCCTAGAGGCTTTTCGGTGCTGGAAGGAATGTGCCCCTTCACTTTGTCCTGTCTAGTCCAAAGCCTTCTACAGGAGCTGTTTCCATCTGTTCTTAGGAAGAGAAGGCAGAAATGAGACAGATCCTGGCAGTTGAGTGTTGCTATTATTTATCCTTCCTAAGCTCAATAATGAGATAAATCCACAAACCACTCTTCATCCAAGGCTTGCGTGTGTTTTCTGTAGCAGTGCTAGCAAGGACTCTACGTTGGTCGCACGAGTCTGCTATTCGCAGTTTGAGAGACAAAGTTTGAGTGAGTGTGCACAGTGGATGATGTGGAGAAGGGACGGACGTGTGTCTTCCACTTCTGTATCTTTCTGCACTGATTAAGTGCATCTTCTTTCATCTCTGATGCAAAGGTGCACAGAGCTGTACCACAGCTCACTCACCGATGAGCAGATCATTTAGAGGTTTCTATTGTTCATAAATCATGGTGGAGAGAAAAGTAACATCTGAGTCCCCAAGGCTTCTGGTAATGTTGTGGCTCACCAAAGATCTTTCATCTCGGCACTTATTTCTTGCTTAATCATGGAACTAGAGGTGCAGCAGCACCAATAATTTTGGGAACTTCGGTCTTTGATATAAATTTGAGTTAATTTTATGATATTAGGAAGCTGATGCAATGGAATTTTTGTATCATGAGATGTCTTTGCAGCAATAAAGTCTGTCATTAAATCCTAATGGCAATCCATGAAAATGCTTGCAGTTTTGGACAAAAGGTGGCACTTACCCAATAAAGCTAACAAGGGACTGAAAGTGTCTAGACCTGATAGGAGTGACCTAGGACAGGTCTATTGGTCTTTTGTAGGTGGGCTTCAGCTTTGTCTGCTCATATGTCAAGATAGCCAGCTGTAAACTATTTCTATTAGAGAAGTTAAGTGTTCATGTTAAAGTAGCTTCTGGCCTGAAACAATAACCCTTGCTAATGGCCTGAGTTTATTAGGTCAATAATTAGCTTACTAGGCATACAACTGTGCCTGCGTAGGTTTTTTGAATTTCACATTCCATCTGACCTGCATCCAGTGAGTTCAGTTTAGTTTGTAGAAGGCAGTTCATGTATACTATGAAGGGGCTGTAAAAAGATTTGTTGAAGAAACAAAAGGGGAAACCTCACATAGGAAGTCTCAGGCTTTGTGGGAGGGGAGAAGAAATGAACGTACCTTTTCCACAGAAGTTACGTTTAGCTGAAGGGCCAGTCTAATTCATAGAAAGCAAGCTGGTCTGAAGGAGCTGTGTGCTTCAGAAGAAAGTGCTTGCATCTGCCTGGATTTTGTACCCTCACTGAGGACCGAATACAACCTAGAGAATCTGTTAGAGCTGTAAGGAAGCTGAGACAAGGTAATCTGCACAGAGTTGATTGATGGGTTTTCAAGAGAAGCTTTGCATGTACTTCTAAACTCACAGTTGGTCTGCTCTGCGGTGTTTTCACTATCATACAGCCCACCAGGATCACACAGTGAGCTGGGCTCCTTCTTCAGCTGGGGTTACAGGGAAGAGTGCGTGCAAGTTACAGGGGCATCATCAGCGTCAACAGAAGGCCCCTGGATGAAACAATTGGACTCTAATTCTCGAGAAAGACCACTGGAAGGAGGATCCACACTGTGTGCTTAGAAAAGCCAGACTGGATTTATGCTTGGACTTTGCTCACTCCACAGAGGCTCACCACACATGGTACCATGTGGGTTCGGAAGTCGATTACATGTTCAAATAGGGAAGGAGGACCAGATCTGTTGTCTAGAGACAGTGGTCATCTCTGCTTTCACTAGCATCTCAAAAACAGTTCCTCCAGGTGAATTCCCCACCTGCCTATGAGCTTTGGTAAGAGAAAAAAAGCACATAGCAGGGTCTTAACAATTGGCAGATTAAAAGAAGAATCTAACAGAGAACTGGAAAGCATGGAAGGGATTTCAGGGGTGGGTGTGCAGTATCTTCTGAAAGGGAAGAATACTTGCGAAAATTGGATCTATTCAGAGGGAAACAATTTCTTTTAGGGACATCTGAGAATTTCCACAGTCAAATACAATTTTTACTTTAAAAAGTGTGAAGAGATTCTTCTGCTTTAGGGTAGACTGAAAGCAACTCAAAACCCTGACTATCCCTCAGTAACTGTCATTTTCTTAGGTAGCTGTAGCATCTTGGAAGTTTGCCCTTCATGATAAAAGGGGCACACCTTTTAATTTCTATATAATAAAACAGTCTTCCCAAAGTCATGGTAGGGTTGCACGATATATTGAATCAAACTATGTACCTGAACACAAACCCCACCAATCTTACAAGTTATTTTGTATTTACTACTTTATGTTTTTGTTAAAGGCAAAATAGTCAGTAGAGTCAGGAGGGGAAGTGAAATTGCTTACTACCAAGTTTTATTTGTTATTTTCAATGTAACAGTACCCCATTTCTGGATGGGGAATATGCATGAGGTGACAGGTGGATGCAGATGGAGCACTAGGAAACTGGGAGGTTAGGTCAGGCCACTGACACCAGGAATTGAACAAGAGCTAGGGCTAAGATTCCTAGTAATCCTTCAATTAGATATTCAAGCTAATGAAAGAGAGGCTTAACCTTAAAGACATCCTCTTCCTGGTGGTTTCTTGTACTCCTGGGTGCCAAGGCTTGTGGTGTTATGAGCACAGATCTGCAACAGCAGCCTTAATAATCAAAGTAGTATATACAGCTCAGCTATCTATCCAGTATCACTGGAGCTTTAGAGCGCACATGGGCTGAATTAGCATTTCTGATTAACCTCTGCTTTTTGTGCAAATGTTCCAAGGTGTTAATCCTTACGTTAATGTAATGAGCTGGAAAAGCTTTATGTTGAAATTCAAGCAGCATCTTAAAAAACAACTAATGTTTTTGTCATTGTCTTGACTAGTAGGCTGAACCCAACTTGGTCTGATTATTTTGCAAGTTAGAAATGTGCTCAGACTGACAGCTTGTACATTGTGTTTTATCTTCCAATAGAATTTTTACAGTCTCTAGTTATAAGCTTCAAAAATAGTATAGGTTTATAACTGAAAGACTGGCAGATGTTTAGCTGTTGTGGATAAAAGCAAGGTTTAAGTAGAGCTGTTAATTTCATATGCTGGTATCATGTAAAGCAGTGCTGAAGACCGATGCATTTAAGGATACTTAGCACTGTAAGAAATGGTTTATCTCTCTTCTGCCTGTTCTTTGTAACTCTTTGTAATGCTTCCAGTGACTACAATGATCTAGTTAGATAGAAGAGCTGATCTGCTGAAGCCTTACCCTAGAAATGAACTCTGCTAATCAACTGCTCATGACTCCAACAGATGTTTCTGTTTTTCAGACAATTGGAACCTCATGTTCTACTATATTTTTTTAATTTTTTTTTCTTCTTTTCCTACTAGCAGCAAATGCCCCATTACACATGTGAGCTTCAAAAACTTGTCACATGATACCAGGAACAAATTGTTAAGCCAGTCAGCAGAGTTCAGGTTTGAAGTGGTGGTCCACTGAAGACAACTGGGTCTTAGAAGCCGGAGGAGTCGTTTATGGAACTACCATGGTGTGGTTTTGTTGTAAATGCCAATATTCAATTTCAGCCTCTCGTATGAAATTTGGAAATGTCAGATGAACTCAGATCACAACTCTTTTTTCAAAGACTGAATCACTTTAGGATGTGGAGATAAAGTTAAGTGATTCTTTTGAGGATATGAGTATTATACTCTTGAAACCACAGAAACGGGATCAGAATTGTTTATATGATGTTGTTATATAAAGACTTACCTCCTGCGGCAGTTCAAAATTGATGAATTTTCAGACATAGTGGAAATACAGATGTGAAGAATTTACTTTTTACTTTGATTTGTTTAGTCTGTTGCATTTAACACACCATTCCAGGTTTTTCTAATTGATAAGTGACCAATGGATCCTTGATCAATCAATATCTTTGTATGATCTGGGCAGAAGGAAAAATAATGTGGGTAGAAAGGATGATACATTGTCACTCCACAAAGATGCAGCATACTCTGCTGTCAACAAAATCGGAACTACTTAGTGGAAATGAAACACCTGTTAAAAGAGTACAATGGAACCATTACGAATTGTAGGCTGGAGACACACTTCTTTGGGATTAAAGCAACTCATTTGCAAACCATTTTTCTGTTAGCAGTGAGCGATTAACCATGTACTGTCCCCTACCCACAGCTCACCCACGCTGGATTGATTCAGGAGTAATGGCACAGCATGGCTAAATAGGCATGACCAGGAAGTTTATCAGTATTCACACTTCATTAGCCAAGCAGGATCCTGACCAAATGTGGGATACCATAACCAGAACTTGTTCCTTTCACCCCTTCCCAAAGTAAATATATTAACTTGCTGCTGTTGCTGGACTTGATTGTCATGATACACCGCTCTTTGGACTTGTGTTTGAGTTGCAAGCTGTTTCATTGAGTGAATGGAAAAAGGTGAGAGTGAGGGTAGAGGGGGACATTGACTGCCTCTGCAGCCACTCTTACTATACTAGGTACTTGTGAAATGTTTCTCAGCTGATAAAGATTTAATCAGTTAAGAATATGGCCAATAATACGCATTGGGCATGTTCGTAGTTGTTTTCCAGCTGGTGATATGCTTTCTTCTTTGAACATCACATTCCTTCCTGTTGTTTTAAAGCCAAACTCTAGCCTCCTGATGCTGTTTGCATGTAACTGATGGAACTTGAACTTGGGTTGAAGGTCTGGAGTGCAGAAAGATTTCTGTCAGCATATCTGATGCTGTATTTTTTTTCATGGCTGTGGATGAGATTTCTTCTTTGCTTCTTGCGCTCTCTGTGTAGAGAAAGAAGCTGAGAAGCCCGTAAAAGATGGGTAACAGAAAGCCAGTGGATGATCATCACTGGAACATGTACACAGAGTGACAGGAGCGGGAGAAGAAGAATCGTTAGAGGAAAGAATCATCTAAGCCAAGGGATGACAGGACTTCCAGAAGAGCTTCATTAGAAGTGCTGAAGTTGGCTGACAAGCCATGGAGGGAAAAGATAGAGTATTGATTTGAAACTTTGGTGAGTGCCTTTTTGAAACTGAGAGAAGAATGGTTTTGGTGGAATGAAGGAGCAGGAGGTGGACTGAGCAGTGTCTGGCATGAACCTGGAGGAGGAGAAATCCAGGTGTTATTGCAAATGGTGGGCCCAGTGATCTTAGAAATAAAAAGAAGAGGTGGGAGATGGGAGACAGACTGGGCAGTAATGAAGAAGGCAAAGCTGGGCAAAGAATGGATTTGGGTTCTTTTAAGTTAGCAGAAATTTAAACAAGCACAAGCATGTGCAGTAGAAAGAAAATAACCACTGGAGCAGAAGAAAAGATGTAAGGGTGAACAAAAAGAAAACAGGGCTGATTTGTGCATCAGTGGAGAGGCTAGAGGAAAAGCAGATAAGAGGTTTCTTTATGGGGTGTGAGAGGGCCTTATTGGCAGAGAAGAAAAAGAACACATTGTGCATTATCAGTTTATCTCTTGAAAGTGATAAGCCAGGTCCAATGCAGAGACAGAAGTGGGGACAGAAGAAAGGGAGTATTTGGGCAGCAACAGTTTTGAGGGCTGGTCAAAGGAGCTGAAAAGACTGCTAAGATCATGAATGTGGGTTACAGCTAAATTAGAGGTGAATTTCTAGTGGTAGAAAGGTGGCAGGACAGAAAGGGATGGAAATCAGTCTTCAGGGGTAGACTTTCACCAGGAAATTTCCTCTGCAAGAGCAGAGGAGGCAGGTATGGGAAAAGAAAGAAAAGGATTAGTGGAGAAGAGTAAAACATGGAGAGAATCAAGCTTGTTGATGGGAGAAAGATTGAAGCTGGCCAAGATGTCACTAATGCTAATGGGAAAGAGCAGATGCAAGATCACTGTCAAGCAATGCTGGAAGTGACTTAGGCAATGACTGAACTTGGAAGCTCAGCAGCAGAGCAGTGGAAGGTACAAAAAGCTTTCATGAAGTCAGGTTGGGGTGTCAGAGTGCTGCTGCAGCTACTTCTTTCTGATGTGAGCAGGGATGGGTGTCACCGTCACCCTTGTCAAGCCATAGGGTCTGGCTGAAGTGTGACCTTCCTGCTCTTTGAATGCTGGGTGCCAACTTGGCCAGACCTTCTGTCTCGCATTGTGTGTTCTTTTAAAACAGTTGTTTCTCAGAGTAGCCTGCCAGTTGGTGATAGAGCTGATGCAGAGCCCGCTGAAATAAATGCAAAGACTCCAACTGGTGTCAGTAGTATGGGATATCTGATTAAAAATCACTTTTCCTTTGGCTGTGTTTTCAGTTTCTCTTCCTCTCACATGTTTAGGAGAGTTAGTTACACTATGAAAAGCACAAATCAAAATGTATCTAAAGGAACATGTCAAGAGGTAACAGCAGTGAATAGAGTTGAAATGTTGAGTCTTCTGGACTTAACAACTTCCACGGTGATAGTGTCATATCTGCAGACCATGATCAATGTTCTACCTTTCCAAGTATCTGGAGAAGATAGCACGTTAACCTTACCTTTGAAAACAGACCTGGGGTGTACAGAGAGACCAAAAGTCTGAATGGCCAGTGAGAATAATTTCAAGTGGTTCCCCAGACTCAAGATAGCTTGGTTCAAATAGTTCCCAGACATAGAGACATGAGAGTGGAGATAAGTGGTCAGCCTAATAGAAGCATTTCCTCTCCCCATTCTGGGGCAAGAGGGGTCAAGCTGGCTTTGCCTTTAACCCTAATTAAGGAGCTCCTGTAAATTTTTGGAGGGCTGTAAGAAAACTCTGTTACCCTCTGTCCTGCTTCCAGGCTTGTGGCCAGGGAGATGGAGACATTCCTCCTTCCGGGAAGGATTTCCAAAACTCTTAAATCTGCTGTAGGGTTGACTTGTAGTAATCTTGTGTGTGAATATGAGTGTGTATAAAGCACGTGATCTGGGTGAACGGGTCCCCTTGAGAGGGCCATGATGGGAGATCTGCTCTGTTAGTAGCCAGTCAAAGCAGTGGCTGTGTGGGCTACCCCTGAGAGTTCAGTCCCTGGGGGTTTTCAGTCTGGCACCTCTCACTACCGCGTTCATGCACTCGCTCACATACGCACAGTGCCATCAATGAGTAGTCATCTGCCGCTTGCACGCCCACGGAGCACATCAGGAAGGAAACGGCTGGCTCTCAAAGTCAGGAGTAGTTAAAAAAAAAAAAAAAAAAGAAAGAAAGAAAAAAAAAAGAGGCAGCGAACAGCAGGCAGCCTGTGTATTGTACCGATTCCTCCCGGACCGAAGGAATCCTTTGCCCCGTGATTCATGCTGAGCTGTCCGCTCCATCCGGCAGCAGCCGTGTCAGGCAGCCACCCACTTTTAACTGGGTGCCGGCTTTGCCGCTGCTGGCACCGGAGCCTGCAGCGTTTCAGGATTCTTTTGTTAGTCAGGACACTGGCACTTCCTTTGGCATTTGTCAGTCTCCAGGAAGGCTTGTGTGTGAGTAGGGGCTTTTATTTTTTTTTTTTTTTTGTTATTATTTTGTTCGTTTACACATTTGGAACCTGAAGGTTTGATTCAGACGTCTTGCTTACTCTCCGCTTCCTGTAGGTTGAAGTCTCTGTTTTCTGATGCTTAGCCAATACCGGCTGTTCTGGCAATGAAGATGTCTCAAATCAATCCTATCCTGTCTGGCTTTCCAGGAAGAGAGCCGCCCCTCCCCTTGCTCTCCACAGCCCCTGTCATCCAAGACTGAAATTTATCAGAGCTGCTGCGAGCAGGAAATTAGCTCCTTTACAACTTGTTCTCCACTGCTCCTCATTCATTTTATTGTTTTAACATTTTCCAGAAAATAAGGCAGAAAACAAACCTGCTTCCTCTTCAAAAGAGTTGTGCTGTTAACCTGTGAAATGCTTATTTCCCTGGCAGGCTGCTTCTTATCTTTATAGCAGAACCACAAGATTAAAATCAGTTAAAGTTGAACTGGGATAATGAATAAAACACTGGAAAACATTTAGTCATCCTTTAGCATCCTGAAGATAAGGATTTCTGCATATAGGTATCAAAGCTGTAAAGAACACCAAGGGAGGGATAGGCTCAGAAAAAAATGGAGTGAAGGCTGCCGCCTACAGACTTAGGAATGTGCCTGTGAGGAACTTCTTTGGGGGCCTGGGTCTTCAACACCTATATGAAGTTGACCTGACTTACCTGAAGAGCTGAGCACCTGCTACTTCCATGCATGCGAAACTCACCTTAGAATTGCATTCAGATAATACAAGAGTGGTTTTCACTTATTTTATGTCTGACTTTAAATATGGATATATTAATGTTTTCTGTGTGACTTTCCAACAGCAACATTGGAAGGTATTTTTTTTTTGAGATATGCAGAAGGAAGACACTCTCTTAATTAATATCAGACATTTTTGGTGTTATTCAGTATTAAAAATAAACCTTTGCCTTTGCCAGAAGTAAATTTGGCAATTGTGTGCTCCCTGCTGCAGGAAAACAATGTCTCTCTTTAGAGCTCAGAACCCAGCTTTGGCAATGAAATGAGGCCCAATGTCCATTGATCTCAATGGAAAACCTATTATTAGAAAGATCACTGTGACCACATCCTGCCATCATTTTGTACTGAGAACCACCACTGAGGTCAGCAGGATTTTTGTGCAAATATTTATGGCAGGATATGGCCCACTTCAGGGCATTCTGAGGGCTGACAAGCCTTCAGCTGAATTGTTCCTTCTTCATGTTGATCCTATCAGCCCACTAAAATCTGATCCATGAACAATTCAAAATCCCACCATCCAAGCTGGTGTTGACTGAAACCAAGTAACTCAGTTCGTGCAATTTTAACGCAGACATGAGGCAAGACTCTGGCATTGCACAACGTCCTGACTGATTATGCTGTGCCTTGGACACTGAATCTATCCTTCTAACTTCTCAAGAAAGCAGCATGGAGTAAATTGCTGCTGTGATAGATAGGCCTGTGACCTTGGCAAGTGAAAACTGTTGTTAATCGAGTAAGTCAGTAATTTTGTTTTTAGCAAATGCTTTGCATATGTGACTAGTGCAGCTAATTTCCTGCTTGCCAAATTCAGTTCTATCAACACTTATTGGAACCACGAGCTTGGATAGCAGAGGGAATGCACTCTCCTTTATCCTTTTGATATGGGGAATAAATGAATTCTTTTCAGCTTACTGTACATCCGTGTTTTCACTGGACAGCAGAAAACTGTGTCACTGACTCATTGTTTGATCTTGGGTAAATCATCTAATCCTGTCTATCCCAGTACCCTCGTGTGCATAAATAATGTAATGATTCTCATCTGCCTTTACAAGCTGTTAGAATAACTTTGGTTTATATAGTTTTAATTTTACTTTAGTCTTTTCCACAATGTTTTATTGGTGAAAGAAGGAGGCTCTTACCCAAGTCAAAGCCAAAAGGTTTCATGTCCCTGTCTGGGTGCTGAAATAATCAGTATCCACAAGTTTATAGTTTGCATAAATGATAGCATTTATAGCATAAGGTGTTTCTCATACCTGTAGGGCCAAGCTTTAAGTTTATATGAATTTGACACTGCAGAAATTTCTCTGATAAAATGACAACCTGGCATTTTTAGCAATAGCTGTTGGAGCCCAGCTGGGTTGTTGGAAGGTGGGAACATACCTGTGCTGTGAACCTGAGTTACATTCTTCCAAACTCTGTACACTGATTCTCTGTAAAAGGTGAAATAGGCACAACAATGAATTGATGTTCACCTGAAAGAGGAGTTACACTATAGCCTAGTTCATACAAAGCGTGTATTTTAGATTGAAGCCTAAAAACTTAACAAACAAATTAAAAGCTTAATCATTTCCTTGTGTATTAACAGCTATAAAGAGAAAAAAAAAACCCCAAACCAAAACCAAAAAAAGCCAAAAAAACCCCAAACCCAAAATGTGACCTGGAAAGATAAATGGGCCATTCCACAATAGCAAGCCTGCAAGACATTTCCAACTATAGATGGCACAAAATGATTCTTTGCATTATAATCTGCATCTTGAGGCCCAGGACAAAGATGTGGTTTATGGCCTCCTCCTCCTCCTGTAGCTATATGCCTGAAGAACATGTCACTCTAATGCTGGGAAAAAAAGCCTTGCTAATAACAGAACTTTAGATAGAAATGTATTAGTTTCAAAGAAACGGGTCTCTTGGAAACCTTCTTCACTCAGACATAAAACTTCTGGAGGGAAGAGACTACAGGATATGAGGATCTGAGAGTACAGGGGATGGGTGGTTTTCTCAGTAAGGGCACATCCAAGGGATGTGGGAGAGAAAGGTTTGTGTCTCTGCTTTTTCTTTTTACCTGACTTTTCTCTTTGGCTTTGGTGAAAAAAAAGTCTACTTTTCAATTTCAGTATTATCCCCATGCAAGAATAAAACTAAATGCTAAAACCTCAGAAATGGTTGCAAAATAGAATTCTTGTTTTCCAGCCAGTTCTGGGCCAGAACAATTCTATGTTTGTAGACGGTTGGAGAAAGAGGTTTCCTCTTAAACAGGAAAAGTGTAATCCTGCTACTGCACCTTAGTCAGAGGAGATGTCTGGTTCCCCAAAAGAGCTCGTTGTGAAGCAGTTTGCATTTGATCCCACACAGCAACCATAGCATAGGCAGTAAGTACACTAATGGAGACAGCTTTGTGGTTAATGTGCTGAATCGGGACTCAGACTAGGTTCAGTTCTGGCTTGCCCAGAGATTTCTTATTTAATCTTGAGCAATGCATTTAATCTGTCTGTGCTTCAGTTTCCTATCTGTGAGAGTTTGCCTGCATGAGGCATCAGTGAACTGCTTTAAGTACAGATGTGATAGTAATTTAGTATAACCTGTTAAGCAAGCTAACCATTTTAAGGTTAGTTTATAGCTTTTTGGCATAGGTTTAAGCTACTATAGTAGCTAATTTTCAACTCAGAGTACATATTTTGCACAGGTGCATCTAAAAATCTGATTGAATCAAGATACTGAAGCTGAAAGGTCCATGTGCACATGTCTTTGCAGCTAAAAAATATTTTTTTCTCTAAACCTTGTCTGTAGGGACTCCCTTCTGTTTGGCTCCCTACACAAATGATCAAATAATTTCTAGGTGATCCTGGACGTGTGAGTCTACCAACAACCCTCTTAGTTGGGGCCCTTATCCTGTGGGCTTCCCCACCTGAAAAAGCCCTATATTCATATATGTTTTGTAGGGAGAATGAATACTCAGACTTCAGGAGGGGCACAAAACCTTATGATCAAGGTTTCTTACAAGGCTCTAATGGGAAATGAAGGAAGTATACAGTGAGAGAAGTCTTCACATTGGTCTCCATCATTGCAGAGGCTGTAACAGTAGGAGGCTCCGAATTCAGTGATTTTATTACTGTCCTTTGAATGAAAATGTGCAGGTTCAGTCTGCACAAAGAAGTCACACCGCTGAAACAAAAGGGAATCTTTTAACTGGTTCCTTCTGTTGTCTTGTCTTACTGTCTGCTTTGCCACCAATGTTCTTTTTTGTTGGAATTAACACCGTGGTTTTTTGTTCCCAGGAATAATAATAGCAATAATAGAAAATCACTACTTTGCAAATCATTTTGGAAAGTATATACGGAAATCTTTAGCAGTGTAAATGGCTGCAATGGATGATAGTTGTTACTAGCAATGAAAATGTTTGGCTTAAAGTATAAAAAAAAAAGCATGTCAGAGATGCTGAAATTTCATCTGGATAGACATACACATAGACTGAGTGCATGATCTTCTCTGGCACTGGAAGGATAGAGGGGAGATTGTGAATACCCTGAAGTCCTGACCTGCCTTTGTGAAGTTCCCCTTACCACAGGCACTAAGTGTTCTTTAATGCAAGTCAAGCACTCCAAATGAGGAAAGAGAGAGAAATTAGTCTGAACAGGAAGCTTCAAATATTCTAAGACTAATTGAGTTTAGATAATTAAGGTTTTAGAGCAGTAATTCAGAGAAGAATGAGAGGGGAGGACAGTTTAATTGAGATTGCCTGTCCATCTGTGAATTCTCCATGCAGCCTTCTGTGGCATGTCCCAGTTGTCATTCGTTCTGACCTAAAGGAGTTGATGTCATTTGTATTGACCTTATTAGTTAGCGACACTGCAGGCTTCCCCTTGCATTTTGTAGCTATTCGCGTACTGCCTCTGTTGCAGTGCATGTGTGACAGTTGTCTGTGTTGTTCTTGACTGGAGGAAATGCTCTGCCCTGTCGTGTCTGCCCTTTTGAGACCTCATAGTGTGCTCTGGGATCATGCCAGGAGTTGGGGGGATGAGGAGCAGTGTCTGAATGCTGCTTTGTAGTTCAGTAGAGGCTGTTCCATGCATATTGGAGCTAAGTCTTGGTCTCTGCTACAGCAAGGCAGCCAAAATTGGAATCTAAACCCAAACCTCTGCTGCTAGGAGTGGCTTGATGGTGATGATAAGCCTGGCTGGTTCAGTAGGTGAGAGGAGATGGCAGCCAAGCCTTATAGCTTGCCAAGGGAAAAGGTTCCCAATAGCTTTGCATTGACTGCTGCTAAGAAAACAACTTTTTTAAAGGATGTCATCATATATTCTGCGCCTTGGGAGCAAACATACCTATGCTAGCTGCAGTGCAGCACCATGGATCCCCTCCTGCTCTGCGACTCCCCATGCAGATGCAGCTGGTTGATGTCTCACAGATCAAACTTGCCCGCCGACTTTTAACAGGCAGAGAGCATGACAGAGAGAGACCTCAGCATGGCGTTGCGGACGGGTGGGATTTGGACACAATGGGCAGGAAGCGGATGAGTGAGACCATCCTGCCATGCAGGAGATGTGCTGGTTGTTGAGGATGGTGCTGAAGAGCTCACAGCCATTCACTTAGCTACTGTCTGACAGCGTGGGCAAACCTGGAGTGCTGCAAGAGTGGTGCTGATATCTGAATTTTGATTTACTATTGAATTAATGAGAAATATGATGCTAAAGCTGTGTCCTGCTCGACCATCCCTCTCTTAGGCTGTGTCTGCCCCGCAGGCAAGAGGCATGAATTCCTGTTTTATGCTGACTGGTGCCCATAGACACTCCAGTGATTTAAACGGGGCTGGCCTAGCACCATGCCAAATGTAATCGAGATCAAAATGCTGTTAAAACTGCAGCAGATTATGTTTCTTCATTTAGAAAGAAGCTGGCAGATAATGAGAGGAAAGGCCTAGAAGCCTCTATGAGCACTGACAAATTGTAATGCATTTCTTGTGCTGTGTTTGTAAGTACAAGCAACTTGACTCGGTGCTCTGCAGGCTGTTCTCTCACCATAAGGACCTCTAAGAAAATAATAAAAGCATCTGGAAGTGGATTGTCTGGGGTTTTCTTCTTGTCTCCTCCTCTTTTACAAGTGTTGCAGTGGAGGAGTTGCAGCGAAGCACAAGGGGGCCTTTTCTGACAGACCGTCCCGCTTGCCCCAGGAGTCTGCTGATCAAAAATGAGGAAACAAACTCTAGGATGTTTTCATGGGGATTGCAGGGCAAATGCTCTGTACTAAGCTGCTATCATCAGGTGTTTTCCTAGTGATTGTCATTGTTACTACCCCTCTGGGGCTATTCGGATATGGGAAAGTGGAATAAATAATCAAAGAGGATGTTCCTAGCTGCTAATTTTTAGTCAGATTTGATACTGGTCCAAGATTTAACACTTCTTTTCTCTGCCAACCACATACTAAAAATAACATATTTTCAGGATATCAGAGACCACTAAAAAACTGTGGTATTTGGCACTTGAATATTGCCTTTCGTCTGGAGATCTCAAAGCAAAAAGTTGGAGCCTCACCACATCTCCTTGGAATTGGGAGAATTTGAGACATTTTTGGAGCTGTTTGAGATGTAGGTAAACATGAGAAAAAATCTCAGAACAGCTTAAAAGGTCTGAATTCCCTCGATGAGTGACATCTATTTACAAAAAAGAAAAATCACCTTTACCTTGGCAGTCTCATAGGTCTTCTGTCTGTGCCTCAGAGCATAGTTAGTCCTTCGAGGGGCCAGGGGAGATGCACATGGTGCATGTAATGGGGGTACGTTAACCGAGAGGGCGGTTCCCTCTGCAGAAAGGTTACATCCCTCAATAAAGGTTGGGGAGGAGTTAATTCACGTATTATTGTTAGATTTTGGTTTTGTTTTTTTTTTTTTGCTAGTTAAGCAGGGCTTTAGACTGCCTTTTAGTAATCAGACTTGTTAACTAATACTTCTGGCATAGGGAATGTTATTTTGACAGGGTTTTCTTTTTTGTTGTTTTTTGTTTTCCTTCTCTGTACTTTATTTTTCTCTTTGGTCTTAGTCATTGGTAATATAGAGATGGTGGAAGCAACTAAAAAAATAAAAACACTGTTTGGCTGGAAGAAAACCAGAAGATTAGGTCTGTTTGTGTAGATTGGTTGTAATGTCACCAAGAGTCAGGAGGGTTCCCTGCCTGTTTTGTAGGCTGCCTGTTCTGCGCTGAGTATGTGTCAGACAGGTCTTCTCAGGTCTTGGGAAAGCAGCTGCTTTTTCTCTGTTGGGAAAACAACACATAGGTGGTGGGCTTCAGCCAAAAGTCCAGTGAAAGAGCTTAAATAGATACTGATCTGAAAGGCGGACTGAGAGCAAGACGTAAATTCCCCAAGGAAATGGGATTTATTTGGATTCTGTCTCTGAGTAGTTGAGCACTTTTCTCCCAAGACTCAAAGTAGCTGCAGAGCCTCTTCCCTCCTGAGCTGAAGCACGACTAATGATTTCTTGTCTTTGATAGTTTTGATTGCTCTGCTCGTTTTGGTAATTTGCTTAAGTCTCTCAAAGCATCTGTAATTTAATCAAACTGGCAGCCATAGTCATGTGCCTGGAAAACAGCGAGACCGTTCCTCCCACAGTGGTGGTGTATGCAGCTGGCCATCAAGGCCATGTGCAGTCACTGAGAGCAAAGCCGATTCTGTTGGGAATCACTGTCTCTAGCAGCTCACACATCAGCCGATGTTCATGCTGTGCCACCTCTCACAAAATGGGAGGTGGATCAGGCCTTGAATTACCACAGGTACTGGGGTGTTTTCATTACTGGGAAGGGGGTGTTCTTGCTCTTTGATGTTGGCGATGTGATGGCATGGAGATAACTACAAGAGCCTTCTTAACTGTGAGCAAGCGTTGGATTGTTTATTTGGCATAAAGAATGAAGTCACCTGCCTGATGAGAGATGTAAATGGTAGGGAAATGTCAAAACTGCCCACAACTATTTGATCTGCCAAATCTCAGGGAAGTTATCATTTCCACCCGGCTTGGGGAAGCTGTTTTTGTTATGTTTTAGCAGGGTGACTCTACTGTATTGTCTACCTGACTGTGCACTGAACCAATTTGTTAGCTTCTGCTTGCCTTATCTTGCCCCATCCTGACAGATGTGAAGGAGCGCAGGTGGGTGATAGAAGATTTTTTTCCCCCAGTATTGATGATAAAGTACAAGTACCAGGTCTGGTTAGAGATATTTCATGCCTGACTGTTGCATCATGCTTAGTGACCTTCAAACTCTTGCTTCTGTGGAGACTGTGGGGACCTTTTGATTTACAGCACTGCTATTTAAGTGGTTGTACACCTTGGCAAGGGCCAAATTACTATTTCAGTTCAAGTCTGTGGGTGATGAGTGAAGAGACACATTTTGCACTCCTGACACACTGCTGAGAGATTTATTTCTTTTTGAATGCTACAGATTTCATTTGAAGTAAAAAAAAGACTTCTTTTTCCTGAAGAAGAAAATACCTTGATGAAACATTTCTGTGTCTCTTACTTTACTTCTCACTCCTCCGGGGCTGCTTCCTCAAGGAATCTCTGTCCCAGCTTTTTCTCCAATTTCTAATTGTTCTGGGCCTTTCTCTCCATGTTAGTCATTTCTGGCTCTTGCTTGGGTTTCTTCCAGTACCCTTCTCTTCATCTCCACTTCAAAAAAAAAAAAAAATCTTTCCTTTGCATCTTGACTCTCTTTTCCTTTGGCAGGAGACAAAAGGGAGGCACTGCTTGTGGAAGTGTAACCACTTTCAGACCTGTGAACACCAAGTGAGGCTGAGAGCATCAGATGCTTTCCAGATCTGGAGATGCTGTGCCTGGTGTAGAGATGGAGAGATAGTAGATGTTTGGGGGGTTCCTGCATTGCTTCTGGGCTGGAGGAGCAGAAATGAAAGACAAGACAGCTGTAGGGGGGAGCAGAATTCATTCCCCGTCTCTCTGTCTACAGTCTCTGGCCTTCTTGGACAACAAGCGAGCAGGTGCCTGTCGGCTGAATTGCAGTGGATATTGCACAAGAAACTGTAGGCTGGTGGAAAGACTCCAGGGAGCCAGCTTCAGCCTACGGACAGTAGGTTTGACTCCCTTAGTCTAGACACTCTCACAGGGATTACGTCAACAATAATTTGTCAGTCTCTATTTATTTTCCAGTGGCATGGTTAGTATTTACTAGTGCTGAGATTCTCCTTATACTCTTCCATAGTCTATCATGTAAGATTCACTTCTAGCAGAGCACCTACCTAGGCCACAATTTCCATGGTTTTAAAAATAGTATTAGTGATACTAATGCTTAGGAGAAGGAAAGGTATAGAATGTTCCTAAACATCCACATTCCACTGAGAGGCAATAACATCCTTTATGTGTTTTGAGAATCTCCACTTCCAGTTGATGGTCCAAGGGATATTTTGATAAGAACTGTACATATTCAATTATGTACCTCAGGTTTGGGAATAAGTTATGAGCATGCATTGCTGTCACATTAGGAAAAAATTCCTTCAGTCTCAAAACCAATGATGAAATGACTGTTACAATTCCATTTTTTTACACAACAAACCTACCACTTTCAGGTACAGTAACTTGAGCAAAATTACACACAATCCCTGGGGAATGTAAACACAGCCCAACTTTAAACATTCATTTAGGTGCTTAACATAAGAGGGCACTGTCTCTGGGTTCTCTGCGTAGTTGATGAACAGGTGACTCTGAGCTGCCTTTTGCAGAAACTTTTCAAGTAAAATTCTGCTCTGATTCACCTTCTGGAAGAGTTTTCCTCTTCCTGTGGACCAGAGAGGAGGTCTGAGTTAGGTAGAATAAACTTTTAAAATAAAGCTGTGTGTATAACCGCCTTTTTACTTCCTCCTTTCTTTTCACAACTAGGATTAGAAGTTCAAGCGCTGACAACATTTTATACCCTAACTTCTAGACTCTGTTCTCTCCAGTGACATTGTGTCATGTCTCCATAATACAGAGAGAGGGTGATTGAACAATTGCATATATTAATCTGATACGAAATAACCTAAGTCTACAAAATACGGACTTCTTAGAATGTGTTTAATGCAGTGCTTCACTTATAATATGCAGCAGGATAATAAAAGTTTTTCCAGACTTGTCGTTAATGTTTTGGCTTCCCCCACCCCAAAGTACTAAAAGGGCATTAAACTATGCAACTTGTTGGTTGTTGGGGAGAGGGGAAACCCATAGAAGAATAAATCTTTAACTAAAAACAAGAATCAAGGAACTCTCTCAAACTCAGAGGATCGATGTTGTTTTATTATTAAACCACTGTGCTGTTGTTTCCATGGAAACAAAGAAACAAATATTTGGAGCTGTGTCACACCTTCCACCAAAATTCCAGTTAAGAATGTTTTGGAAAGTGTTTCTGTCAATGACAGCCCTCCTGTTCTCTGAATGACTGCTTTGTGCAGCCTTCCTGGACTCCTGCACAGGCAACAAGGTGAAACTCTGCACTCAACCTCATGAACATGTCTTTACAATTCTTTAAAAGGAATTAATTGCATCAGGAGGTCTTTGCCCAGTACAAATTATAAGTTTGAGGCTGCAGCAATGACCCAAATGAAATGTGTGACAGCAGCGGCGTTTGTACATTTGCTATTGGTTTGGGTGGGTTTTTTTAAATCCATAATTTTCTACAGATCAATCCTAGCAACATGCCAAATGATTTCACCTTGAACCCAGCATGATCTGTTCAGAAATGAAAGGAAAAAACCCCTATGAAATACAACTGACATTTTGGCTAAAAAGAGTATTTACTTTCCTAAGATAATATGATCCATCTACTCATTACCAGTGGGAAGAGATCTCTCCATGCTGCCAGATATCTTTTACCTGAGGCACCCCATCTGTTTATATTTGCAGGTTGGGGTGAGAGGAGGAAATCTGATCAAACTTAGCAGGTGCTTCTTTTTTTTTTTTTAATTAAAATGCTGCTATTGTCTTCTCTTTGTCTGTATACCTGCTTTCACCTGCAGATCAACCATGACATTTTAAACATTTTAACCAGAAAGTTTTCTTGTTACCTTTTTTTCCCAAACAAGGAATTTAGTCCAAACAAGGAGCAGTAAAATACATTGACTCTGGTTTTCTGTGTTGGATTTTTTTAGTGAATATAAGGTCAAAACTGTAATTAAATATCTCACCACTGCAAAAAGCATCATACTTCTCATTTCCAGCATGGAAGATAGTCGGCGATGTCTCATTAAGTGCAAGCCCATTTTGCAACCTTTTCCTTGATGGGAGTGCTAATCACCATTTTTTTGTCTACCCACATACCTATTTTCACACAGTTCATAGAAATTTAATATCTTAGAAATCTCTTCTGCTTTGTTAAATGTCTTTGAAATCTGCTAGTTGGTTCAAAACTTATTAAGGATAGGAGGGGAAAAGGACATTTACATAATGTTTTTGCACATTAGGCTAAAATGTAATTTCCTGATGTGTGAGGAGACATCACGATGAATTCGACTCTATTTTGCTCCTCTTCTGAACTAGAGTTTATTATGCTGCATTGACTTTGTGTAATACGCTTCTACAAGGATGCTGAAGCTCTCCAAATGTGAAATAAAACAAACACAGTTGTCTAAAACTTTCTAAATGGAATTTTTCTCATATTTCCCTCCCTAGTAAACGTTGACATTATATTCCAAAAACTGCTCGAAGTTGGAAGGTTTAAATTGTAACCAGCTCTAAAAATCATCCTTTTCAAATTACAGGCAGGCTAGAATATACCAGCATGGGAAAACCTTCTTTCGCTGTAGGGTGAATGAACTGTTCAGCTGCCTTTGATGGACCACACACTATAATACCTTTCAGTATTATCAAATAATAACTCAGAAACCCTTGGCCGTCTGCTGTTTGAACTGAAGTCAGAGGGCATATTTGGCATGTGGTTTGTGGTCCCTGGAATATATCATGACGGATGGTATATACTGAAATGAGGGGCTAGGAAGTAGTGCTCTTTATTTGTAAAATCCTGCTTAAGATAATTAAAGTAGTGTAGAGCAGAAGGAAGTCTTTTGCCTAGGCTAGTGGTTATCTGTGTATCATGGCCTAGCATGTCTCCTGTCTCAAAGGAGTATGTAATTCAAGAAGTGCCCCTATGAAATGGAGAAGTAGCTTTTTTCCTCAAACCCAGCGTTGTCATGATTGAGGCCACATGTTCCTTTATGGCCCCTAATCAGTTTGAGGCCGATTCCTATTTAGTTCCTTTCAACCACTGTTATTCTAGCTTTATGCTGTTGTAAATTTGCTCTTTCTCATCAAGTTTTACTGGAGTGATTCTCTAGTATGTTAGGGTCTAGGTATATAGATACTGATATTCTTTCTAATGTACTTTTGCTGCCTTATGCTTGGTAATATTTTTCTACATAATGATTCACAGTAACTGTGCCTAAGGCAGTGGCTTGAGCTAGAAGGTTATGCAGCAAAGCTACAGTACTTTAAAATACCAATTTTGGTTTTGAAGAGATGCATGAAAAGGGAGGAGAGTTCTTGGGCTGAGGATAGTCTACACAATTTGGACATGTTGCAATATGGTGAAAGATAACCCATCATCTTGCAGAGAGACACTGTGAAAACTCATATATTCTCAGCGAAGATCCTGCTGCAATTGCAGTTATTGGTTATGAACGTTTGAGGAGGCACACTCAATTGATCAAGGTGGCTGTGCATTAATATTTTATGATTATAGCTTATTTTTCAGAACTGTAATTTTGCTAGAAAATGCAGTTGTTACTGCTCCCAGCTAGTTTTATCTTTAATTTGTCTGATAATTGATAATATTTTCTTTGTTGTGAATACGTTGCTGTTTCATCAGATACTAATAATTAGATTTATAGAATTAAAAAACAGTCTAATAAAGGGAATTCTTACCCAGGCTGCAGGAAAGCTGACTTCTAATCCCTTTTCTCCAGAGGGACTTGAACCTCTATCTCCAGCTTCCAGGAATGGTCTTAATCACTACATTTTAGGACTGGGTTTTCATTTTGAAGAGAGAACATTATGTTTTCTGGATCACTCACTGGAATTGGTCTCTTGCCCTTGAGGTGCATGTCGAGTCCACAGGGCTGCTGATTTATATAGGTTATTCTCATTCTCACTGTTTGGCTTGACGCTTTTTGAGGTTCTTCAAACAAGGGAGGAGTATCAGTAGAAGGGGCTTATTGGGGCTAGAGCCCAGAATATGCTTGACTGCCCAGTTGGGAAACTGGTCCAGATATACTTTCTGGATATACTTTGATTAAGGGGCAAGGAGCCAGCGTGTCAGTTGTTTGCTCCACAGAATTTAAAAGATGGGTTCTTTTGCCAAGCAATTTTTCCCCAAGTCTTCATAGCACTAACATGAACTAAAATAATGCACTCTGCAATTGCTGTTATTAAACCCAGCATGACTGTATTTCAGCCAATGCATTTGTGTTTAAACCAGTGAACTAATGATCAAATCCACAATTTCTAATTGCAACCAGTACATGGTGTTGTAAACATGATACAGATGGCCTTGCTACCCTGTTAGCTTCCAATTAAAAAAAAATAAAATAAAATTTACTGGTCACTTAACCCTGTATGTGTAAGTCTTGGCCTGACATCATTAATGTGTATTTGTTGACTGGGAGGAGGTACTAGAATTTCTTTTCTTGCGCTTTTACTCTTCCTTCTGTTAATGTGATCATTTTGAATTTGACATTGGCTGCAGAATTTGCAGAACTTAAACCACGTAATTTTTAGGAAAAAACAGAGTTGCTATGGCGTAGTAAAAATGATTATTCCTCCTCTAGCCTAAATTACTCACTTAGCAACAGTCCTAAACTAGATCTGCTGAGCCTTAATTGATGCTTCTGTATAGTTGTTTGCCTGTTAAAAATACAAGAATATCTTTATTCTTTCATGAATGCTAATAGTACCTTCCATTACTTGATTTTGTTGGAGACAAAATTTGTCCCAGCTAATACTTTTCCTTGACTGATCCGACTGAGTACTTAAGCACATGCCTAACTACAATAACCCGAGTAGTATGACTAACTAGAGTATGATTCCTCTTAAGAGATTGTGAATATTTGGGTGGGTTGGGACTGTTATGAGGCGGTTCATGCTTTAATGTGTTTTTTTAAGGATGGTCAGCTGTATACTTTTTTTGTGTTGTTTTGACAAATTAAAGATACTTTTGATCGGTTCTGTAAATAAAAGAAGGGAACACTTTTCAGGAGCAAGAGAGCCCTTTTCTGTCAAGTCCTAGGTGTTCAGATGTGCCTGCAGTTTTTATCTGGTTTTCCGTGATGAAATGGTTTTGCTTGGTGCATATTTGACTTGAGCCAACTCTGTTTAGACTTGATCAGTGTATAGTCACTGAGCTTTGCTGATTTACTCCAGTTAAGAATCAAACTTTTTCTTCCAGTGTGCAGTGAGCTTTGGGAGAGACAACATATTTTTTGGCTAGACAAGTCTCCACCTATGATACATCTTTTTCCAAATATAGTCCAGTGCTACTGCTTTTTTTCTCAAAGCAGATTTGGGAAAAGAAAAAGGAAGCAGTGGCATGTAGGAGGAGAGGTGATGTTCAGAGGAAGCACTGGGATCTCTGCAGGTCTGAAAAGCAGGCCACCTACAGAGGGGTCAAAACCGCTGTAGGACTGCAGGGAAGATGATACAACATAAGCTGTAATTATTGTAGTGAAATATCTCCCCATAAAATGTAAAGTGCTTTGAGACCTTGAAAGTCTGGTTTAGTTCTTTGTTTATGCAGCACCTGAAACACCAGAGCCCTGACTTCTGAGTGGGGCTTCTGGGTGCTGCTGTGATAGAGAAAGTGAAAAATACTGAGGAAAATGCTACTGGGACAAAACATGAGATTCTCTGTATTAATGACATTGCAGGACATAGGAATCTAAGAATGTGTTTGACAGTCTGTCAATGTAACCACTGAAACCTTAAAGGTCCAATTAAAACCTCATAAAGAGTAATTCAGTGATGTTTGCATATGTAAAATAAAATGCTTTCATAGCTCAGCTTTATGAGCATGTATGGACTCTAAGAATTCTGAAAACATTCGTGTATTTTTATGAATGTCATGAACTCAAAATTATTTAGCAAATTTTGCCACTTTTTTTTCTCCACAGTCTTTCACCATTGCTTACAGCCCAAACCACAAATAAAGCATTAAAATTATTGATGTGAGCTAAGCAGGAGGGCCATTGCCAAAAATAGCAGTATTCACTCAGACTCATTCTATGTAGCTCTGGAAAAATTATTCCCATGCTACAGCAAAGATCACATTTTTTCCTTTCTTCACTAATAGCAAAAATATTACCTTTCAAGTGGTCTGTTATTCCTGCAGCTGGGGGATAAGCAGGTTGGATGAAGTTTAAGGTAGCTAAATGAGCAAGGCTTGCCGATCCAGCCTCCTGCTAATAAAGTGAATGATTTACGATGCTTTTCTCTCCTGGTGCCTTCCCACCCCCTATTTTTGCCTTCAAGATGACATCAAAATGAGGCAAACAGGCAAATGAAACCTTGTATTTGACCTAACAGAGCTCCAGGAGCATTGCTCTTTTTTCTTTCCACTTTAATGAAGTGCATGGGAGCAGTTTGAGTGCATGGTTGGGCTCTCAGACCGTATGTTCAGAATGGGTGCTCACAGTCCTGCCTTGATGCGACCAAAAAGACACTTTAACACCAGAAAAGACATGGGCACTCTGAAGTTTGAAAACAGTACAGGTATGTACATTCATGAGACTTGTCTTGTGTAGTGTGTCCACATCCTTTCAGAGAGATTCAGTCTGCTTGGCAGTGATGGAAAGACACTTCATTCTTGGATAAAAATCCCATGTGTGGTGCTCTCTTAAAGCTGGAATTCCCGATTTGGGCGACCTCCTCCCCCGTATCAGCAGCAGCACACAGAAGGCCTGCTGCTGGTTGGTCCCTAAATGCACCGAGTACTCTGCATCATATCTGCGGAATGGAGTAAGCTCAAACTCCCTCCAAGTTATGTATGCAACCTTGCTGTGCCTAGGGCTTGCCAGATGTTTCAAGGTGGCTTCACACAGGAGCTGATATGTCTTAACTTCCATGAGGTTCCCCCATGTACACATGACGTGTCACATACTGTGGCCTTGATAGTGGTGGTCTGGGGGAGAAGCATACGAGCGGCCAGCCTTCATGTATGAAACCGATCTCCCACACTGTCAGATCTGCTTTTCTGTCTCCTTCAAGAGAGCACAGCATCCTTGCTGACTGGTCCCTTATTAGTTTGTGACGCTGTCATCAGGTGTCTGCATGGGAGGAGCTGAGCTAGTGCTTGGCATACATAGTCTTTCAAGCCTTGAGAAGCAAAGTAGCTATTTTATGGGGTTCAAACTGCAGCCCTGGGAGCTGTAGCTAATTGTACATGGTCCCAGGCTGAGTCAGTATCACTGGTGGAAAAAGCCCACCAGTGCTGTTGCGGGGGGAGACAGGAGACTTTGGAAGGCAGGTGGAATTTACAGAGAAATACGAGCGATCCAATAAAGTGCTGAGAAAGGTGAGCTATGTAAAGGAGAATTTTCTAAAAAGAAACTGATAATCCTGAGGTGTGTTACATTGTTGAAGGGAATCAGAGACAAAGAATTTGTATTGTCCATTGCGATAAGTTCCTTTTGGTAGGTACGATTCTAATTACTAAGAAAATGCACTTTTATACTTCCTTCGGTCGTTAAGAGTTAGCTTTTGTGCTAAGCAGTGCTGCTTTCTGGACTGAGATTAATGACAGCACAAAGACTCAGGTGATTTGTTAGCTGATGCTCCAAGTGATTTAGAAAATGATTTGAGAAGCACATTTTGGAGCTGGGTTTGCTTACCACCAATGCCCAGGTTTGTCTTTTGGCAGATCTGTAACTACCTCACTGCCTGTAGTAAGACAAGTACAGCTATTTCTTATCTTCCCCAGGTGATTTGGAAGGCTGAATTTATTTGTGTGAGAATATAGGTTTTTGAGATCTTAGAACAGTATCAGTACAAGGAATGATCATTGCTAGTTTTAAAGTCCATGATTCAGAAATAAAATGATCCTGAGCAAAAATGAGAAAGAAACTTGATATCCCTGTAAAGCTCGACCACAAAGAGCTCATTCTGTTGATGAGCTATTACCAGAGGTGGGATAGCAGAGAAAATGGACAAGTGCTGTATGGTGTTTTAGCAGTGACCCTGGAGCCCATTCTGCCCTAACTGAAGCCAGCTAGAGTTTTGTTTCTGACGTCGGAAAACCCCGTGTTGTATTCAAGCCATGGACAAATACACAATGATTAAGAACTTAGTAAGCACTGCACATAAGGTTATGTGAAGCGAGACTGAGGTGTGTAAAAGGTTTTACCTTGAAGAACAGTAGCAGCAGCCCACAGGGAGGGCAAGTAAAGTGTGGGGACTCTGATGGCTGCATGGTGAGAGCAAGAAGAAATGATGCGGATTTCAGGCTAGGGGAGAGAAAAGCCTATTAAGCTGAGAAAGCAGTGGCAGTAAAGATTGGACCTACAGAAAAAGTAGGATCCTGGGAGAGATGTGTGCCTTCAAGCCCCCTTGCTAAATAATGTGGAAAGAGACACATGAACATTATTGTTGTAGGAGTTTTTCTCATAGATCAAGCGGACAACATCACAGCAATCTGTTGCTTCTGTAGAAAACACGGCATCCAAGAGGAGGAGGAGACACATGTGGGCAGCAAGAAAGCTCTTGAAAAACAACTAAAGAGACAGCATGGAAGAAACAGCTTACGGGGTGGGGTCAGAGCAGTCCCAGTGCAGTCAGAGAGGAATGAGAAGGCAGATGAGTGGGTGAGGACAGACACCCTACTGAATGTTGATTGTGGCACAGCCTCCATCTGTCCTTCCTTGGTGCACCCACTCCTAGTGCTAGGAATAAGCTGTGATACCATGGAATCAGATTGCTATTTGTAATGGTAAAACTGCTGCTGAGAAACAGTGTCTTTGTTTCCTAGCGAATGATAAAGAAACACTAATAAATGGTGTTTACAGGTCCAAGTTGTTTCTCCTTCTTTGCAGCAGTGCTTTTTCTCTACAAACTGTTTTGTCTGTGCCATCACAGCCTGGAGACCCCATGCACTACATGCATGGGTGACTTTTACCTTTCTTAATCTCCAGTAATTCATGGCTATGAGACCAAGGCACTTAGATACCAAATAACCTCCACATTAAATAATCACCACAGGAACTGATGCTAATACAAAGCTACATCCAAGAATCCAGTAGCTTTCCCCGTTGACAACCCCGTAGAGTTTCAGCAATTAACACTTTCCTGTTGTGAAGATTCTCCTTGAGGACTATGGAGGAACATAAGTCTAGAGATGGTTAAATTGTGTATTCCAGCATAGGAATTAATCAAAAAATGTAAATTACCTTCACAAAGTAGAATACCTTCGATCTCATTTAATTCTTGATATATCCATCAAAAAGACTTTGTCCTTGTAACCTCACATATCTTCCCATCAAGAAACTGTACAGGAATATCAGATGAAAATGAGGGATTTTTTTCTTTCCTTATTCCTCCTTCACACGGTAGGGAGAGGACAGAACCATTCAGAATCAGCCATAGTATACTGCCCTACCTACAGGGCAAGTACTCAAATGTCTGCAGTACTAGCACAGTATGAAAAGCAGACAGGAAAGTCAGACCAAGTTCCAGACCCCAGGTTTGCTGTTAAATTAGTTCTTTCTTGGCCTGTGTACTCGACACTTTCCTTGTGATGGCCTTGATAATGAGCATGGCTCTACAGCTCCAGATGTCTGAATTTTGTGCTGCTGGCAGGGTCCGGTTTCAGAGAACAATCCTGCTTAAAAAGCTCAGGAGCAGTTGCACAAAAGCACAATGAAATGTCAGAAGTAAGTAAAGAAATGTATTTTTATTTTGGCACTGAATTTCCTTTGGAAGTATTAGCCATCACTCTTGGTATGAAATGACTGACTTCTCTACATGAGGGTGTTATCATGTTCTGAACCTGACTTTAATGTGGTCCACATTAGAGCTAGGAGAGGTCACCAGCAAAGGTGGGCTGTGTGTTCTCCCTGAGGCAACAGTATATGAGCCTGTGGGGGGTTTTTTAGGCATATTTAAGGAGAGAAAAAAGAAATCCAGAAATCCAAAATAAAGTAGCTAAGTCTTTATGCGTGTTTTCTTTTTGGAGGGAACACCTGTCTGGGGTAATACTTCATTGCATGCATTCATGAGAAATAGGAAAGCAGCTCTATTTACTTCGACTTCATTAGTGGCTGACCAGCTTCTCAAATGAGCATAAAGTTTCTTTTTTTTGCCAGCTCCAAACAGATAAAATTACTACTTGGTAAATTCCACAGAACCTTTAAGGCTTTCAATCACAGCAGTAAATGCTACTGTGCCCCAGCTCCTGCTTTTACTAAATTGTATTATAAGCACCTTAATTATAGTCCATGCTGCCTGATGGGCCACGGAAAATGTCGTCTTCCAAAGAACATATGATAAAAAGGGTGGAGTGATACTAATCATTTTTTGTCCGTTGGGAAAGAAAGGGCTTTGCAGAGAAGATTAATAGTAAACAGTGTTAATCTAAATGTATCTCAGACACAAAATATCGCATTCCTTCAGGCTTGCCTTCTTAGGGGGTACTGGCATTAACCATTTTACTGTGGGGATAGCTACACAAAGACATGCGCCTCCTCTTCAGAGCAGAGCTAAAAATGAGGTATGTTTTTGTTGTCATTTTACTGTTGAAGCTGCAGCAGTACAATGAGGTCTCTCACTTGCGCTGCTTTTAGCAGTTGAGTTCAGGGTTTCCAGGTTGAGATCTAGTTCAAGGGCAGAGAAATGAACAGAAGTATTTGCAGTGACTTCACGGCGGTTTGAACAAATTCTCCACGCCGCTGCAAAAGAGGAGAATCAGACCTGGGTCTTACAGATGGATTAGTCCCTCATTATAGCCTGTGTCTGCCTCTTTACTTATTTAATTATTTTTATAGGTCAGATCAAATATAAGTTGGAGGCAGCTTGCTTTTTAAGTCTCTGCTGTACTCAGCATAGCAAAGCATCTGGCAGGACGATTTCATTTCTGACTCCCACTGTTAATGGCATGGCTTTGGGGCTTTTGGGCCTTTGGGTAGGCAGGCTATCCTTATCACCTTGGCAGGCTTCCAGCTCCAAATAATAATCCATTAACGTCTGCCCCGCTGGTATTCTTGCCAAATACAAGGGATATCTTTTAAATAAACATTGGCAGTTCCCAGTCGGAGGAAAGAGAAAGGGAGTAGAGGAAAAACAATCCTTGACATTTCAGTGACTTTGCAGGGCTAGCTGACACCTGGTACCACCCTTATCTGCGGGTGTTTATGCAGAGCTGCAAAACACAGCTTCTTCTGTCGACTCTTTTACTTTCTTTAAATAGAACTGGGAAGACTTACAATGGTAGGAGGAAGTTTCTTGGATAGGCACTCTTTTCTTTGCATTTTTTTTTGTTTTCCAGGCTAGGGAGACCCCCATGTTAACATCTGTGCTCCTGTTTTCCTCTGAAGTACAGCAAGAATAGTGTAGCAGGCTTGCGTGCCTCGTACTTTGCCAACGTTTTTTCCCACAGTCTTCCTCTCTAGTGGATTAGATACAATGCAGATTTACTTTCATGGGGGCACTTTCCCACCTGACTTCGTATCTCTTCATCCATCAGTCCAAACAGCCACATTGATCTGCCAGTAATCAGAGCAACTGGGCCTCAGCCCATTCTCAGCGTTCCTTGGGAAGTGCTTTTTCTGTTTGTTTCAACCATTTCACTTACTTTCTTTCTCTGTAGCTGAACTCTCAATGACAGCTTGAGGTTTATTTTTCCAGCTGTTATATTTTGCTTAATAGCAAGAAAATTACTTGTTTGGATATTTCACAGTATCAATAAATGAGCTGTCTAGGTTTTATTTTTGCAGTTCTGTTAAGATCTGGAGTAGGATTCATTTTTCCAGAATGTGATTGGGAGACAGTAAAATATTTATTGTTCAAAGAATAACAAAGCATCAAACATAGAGTTTGCTACCCAAGTCTGGAACTGGATTTCATTTCTGCCTGTTTTGCCTTGATTCACTGATTGCGCTGATACTACCTTAGTGTATATCAGAGGCAGCTAAGGGCACAAACAAACTCTCTTTTATTCCATCTTTATAACAAGTTAATTAAAAGATTGGACAGTAGTTTGAAGGATTTGAAGTCTTGATTGTAAGCGTATTTTGGTACTTAATTCTCTCCTGCTAATGACTTGGGACTTGGTTCGCAACTACTCCCTTGCCAAAATTTCCTCAAGTTTTATATTGCATTTGCAGCATTATATTTTGCTTGCCCCTTCTCATCTGAGTGGTTGAGGCTATTCCTATCTTTCCCTCAGTTTCAGAATAAACACCATCCCCACCCATGATTAAACTACCTATCAGGTGAGCATTCTTACTGAATTTTCTGATGTGCAGCTAAAAGTTTCCTCTAACCCTATTACTTGTGAGTGGGATGGGGCAGAGGGAGGCACCCTAACTGCTAAAGGGCATGGAGACAAACTGACCAAGTGCAGAATGCATTTTTTGACCAGATCCTCATTTTGGGGCATTAAGCTTTTATGTCTCAACACTTCCCTTTTTGAAGCATGGTGACATTCGAATATGTGGATGTGTTTTCAATGAATATAATTTAATCACCAGCACTGCGAGCTTGTGTATCTCCTAATTAAAATACAACCAATCTGAATCTCCCAAAACCAACCTTTGCTGTATTTTTAGTTCAATATATTGCTCCACCCCTGGCCAGCCTGTGTATGGTAAACCTTCTGCTATTTCCTGCTCAGTTATTTAATGCTGGAGCCAAACTAGTTTCAGTTCCTGAAGCAGAACCAAGCAAAGCAAATGTGGTTAGAATGGAGTTAACTGGAAACATTCCCAAAAGATAGCAGATTTACTCCCAAGTGCATACTGATCCACCTACAGTGGAAAAGAAACACCATTTGCAAATCATAACCTCTTCACTCTGTGTGGATTCTGTCCAGGCACTTACAGGCCTTTGTTAATAGTCTGTACTTAAAAAAAAGAATTATGAAGAAATACTGTTAAGTATCTTTGCAGTGGAAGTTATCCCCTTAGTTGTTGAAATATTGCAGCTGAAGTGTAAAAAGGGGGCAAGAGAAGAAATGTGTAATATTGAGAGGCTGCTTAAAATAGGCAAATGCGTATTAAGTACATGTAGGTCTCTAAACTGGATTAAGGTGACACGTCTATTGCTCTACTTTCATTGTTTTATTAGACTGTACCAAACCCTAGCTGCTGGAACATGTAATGTCTCTAATTTTGCTAGCCAGGAAGATCCTTAAATGCAAGTGTGCTCAGGTAGGGAGAAAGGAGGGAGCTGCTGTTGCTGTGTGGGCTAATAAAACACTTCGGCAGGCTATTTAGCAGGGAGGAGCACTCCACAGTAGCGTCCATCTGAGTCCAAATCTGGAGCTGTTAATTGACTTTAGATTAGTCTATGAGGATCTTCTCCTCCAGGGGAAACAGCACTGTTAGCCCCCCTGAAGTATGAGGGTAAAAGGTAAATACAAAAATGCTGCATTCAGTAGAGGCTGTCAATTTGTGCTAGGTGAGATCTGTATTCTGCTTTCCTGAAAGTAATCCTAAAAAGCACTTTGTAGAGTACTCCAGTGGATTTCTGCAAAACTGTCACTAGCACCTGCTTCACTTAGATGATAAGGCTTGCAGGGCAGAGAGAATATTTACCATGGTTTGCTAAAGAAAATGTCCGAATTTATCCTCTAGTAACTTTTCAACCCGTTCTTCAAATTAGAAGGATAGAGGTCTTGAAAATAAAATCCTGGATGTTTAGTGAAAATAAAAAGACAGATACAGTGCAGAGGCCCAAGCTGTGTCTCCCACTCCTGCCTCCCCCTCTCCCCAGGGGATGATTGCAGTAGAGGTGAAACACTTACTAGACACTGGTGAATCCATGTAGGAATTAGTTTCAAGGACCAAAATCAATAGTAAATCTGGCTTCAGTAGCTCTTCTGTTCACAGGGTTAATTGTTTAAATAAAAGAATGCAGTAATAGGGACGCTTTCTTCAGGCCTCTCTCTTTTAGAGACTCTGTAAGTATTTTCTAACCCAGATTTCAAGAACAACAATGTGTAGCTGTGCTGGAACAAGTGCTATTTTTAAGTTTCCTGTGGTTTGAGAAATTGTCAGATTTCTCTGTCTGAAGGATCGAGGATCCAGAAAACCAGTTCTGAGTTTCTGGTATGAATGTTGAATGAATACAAAAATGAATAGACACTGATTTTCTGCACTGTAGCAGATGAAAGAAGATGAAAGATCTCAGCTATGCTAATGTAGATCCAGAGCAGCTCCAGCAACTGCAGGCTTTAGTTAAATAAATATTATTTAACCTAGTTCAGGAAAATCCCTCCACTACTACAAAACAAGTTTTTCCACTCTTACGGGTCATGACCGTATACGGAAGCAACCCACGCTGATAACCTGTTGCACAACTGATACTGAGTAAGAGTCTTCAAAGAGCAAGTCTCTGCACCTGCTGACCTCCGGTCTGTCTAGCAGGCCCGTCCAGGTTTAAATGATGTGAGCTGCCATCTCCTGTGCGTATCTAATTCTAGCCATTAGTTGGTTGTGCACAAGAGGTGCCTTTTCTCGGTGCAAGCAAAGACAGTTCACATGCAGAGATCTATATATATTAGTAAATGTCCCATTGTACATGGGAAAATGATGTCTGTCTTCTAGCTTTATCTGTGATGCTGTGGCCTACCTGCCACTTTGTGGATTTTGTTAAGAAATAGTTTCTGGAGCATTGCTGGCTTTCACTGGTATGGCTGTTCCTATGTCTGTGTGTTACCGGGCCTGGTATAATACGTGTTAAGACTACATAGTACAAATACTTTTCTCTATTATAACACCGTAGGTGCTATTTATGTGTTTGACATGCTCCCTGTGACACAGCCTTTCTTGTTTCACAGCCAGCAGTGCCTATGAACACCTTTCTTCTCTGTCTCTCCTGCCCATGTACTCACATGCCCCATAAATATCAACAGTTATGATTAAATATAAAAGAGATGCAGTGTCAGTACTTGTGTATTGGCATAGGGGAAGAAGAGGACAGAGAAGAGGTAAGAGTTTTGTTTTTATGCAGACTGAAACATTACAGTAGCAGAAACGATGGCACTTACAGTAATGTCACAGTCTCCTGAATAGTATGATTCCATCATTGCCTGGAAACTTAGCACTTATGCAGGGATGTATTTCACTCTTGAGTAATTGTATAGCATCTCAGCAAATGAGTATTAGTTTACTTTATGCATCCAGGAGATCATGAGGGCTCATGCGTATTTGTTGACCACAAGACTTCTTTCCAGCCACGCTACTTGCACAGGCCTTCCCATGCACCTTTGAACCAACACACCTTCTAGACCACGTGTCACCCTGTCCCCTCTGCCTCTGCGAGTGGAGGGACTCTGATGAGGTTGTGATGGGAGCCTGTTGCTTACTCTTGTATAGACTAAGTGAAACCACTGCATTGCTTCTTTCAATTCAGCAAGTTACTGGAGGCATTCGTCAGACTTTGAGGAATTTTTTTTGTCTTTGTTTGATACTCTCCTCTTTGTTTCCTCATCTGAATGAACTTCAAGGCACTGACACCTTTCCCACATCTTCTGAGTTTTGCCGACATCTTTTTTAAGACTTTCAGTAGTGGAGCACAGCAACAGTCTCTTCTGGTTCACACGAATTTATAAGAATCCAGAAGCCTTTCCTGGGTGACTTTAGACCAAAGAAACCAGTGATACGGTTCTACCCGTCTGGGAGCATAAGGCAGCATATATACAATGCTCTTAGCAGGGACTTTTGTATGAGAAACATCACATTTTATGCCATACAATGCACCCATCCTAGAAACAGACTTTAAAAACCTGATATGGGAATGGTACAGAAATGAGCAGTTGCATGGCTTATAAAATTCTGATGTGGCTTTACAATCCAAAATGACACATCTGGCATCTAGCTGAGAGAGGTTTTTCACTTTTTTTTCCTACCCCAAAGTGCTTTCTCCAGGGAAAAAAATATAAGTCAAATTGCCTGAAATAACATGCTTGCAGTATTAGCAGTATACGGCTATCTGTGCCCTGTGAAAGTGGAGAAAATATCACATATACAATCAGCACATTATGTTGTTGACCAAAACAAAACTGGAAAGTTTTAAGAACAACCACTGTATAATGTCACATTACCACAGTATCTGGTTCATTCTCTTCTTTGAGAGTTATTATGCCAACATATGAAAGAGAAAACTAAATAGAAACCAAGAAAGATATAATTTTCCTTCTTTTCTTTTGCCCCCTTTCTTTTCCTGTTGGGAGTGTTTCTGTTTGTCTGAATAAAACGCACCCATTCCAGTACCTAACTACTATTTAAGATTGCTTGCCAGCCTGGGAAGCTGTTACGCAGGTTGCCCTTAAATAGCTCACATTTGACTGCAGAGCACCTGTTAGTTGATTGGGAGACAGTAAAATTCAGGGCAAAGGCTTCCCAAACACAAAGGATTGCTTGTGGAAAAAGACCTTGTTGATCTTGGATGAAGTTACAACCACCACTTGATGACTTTAGTGAGGCATTGTATGGTGTACTAAGTCTGTACATGTGTTTCTGTGTGAAAAAACAACACCTGAGCTAAACAGAAGAGAACAGAGCTAAACCAAGTCTCCTCCTAACGGTCTTTCTTCAGGTGTATTTTATGGAGCACTTTTGAAAGGACTTTTTGTGTAAGCCCCTTGGAAACTCTTTTCAAAGCCGCTACGCAGAAGTGCCAGAGCCTGTGGGCCACCTTCCTGCTTGCATCTTGTAGCTCGCATCTTTCCAGTTCAGACTTTTGGTCTGTCAGGTCAGGTGTTCCAGGCCCTGCAAGAGTCGTTTGCCTTGGTGGGAGGTGGAGGAGCTTGAAATAAAGGAGAATTTTTGTGGAAGAGTGCTCTCTCTTTATCCCAGTCCCTGTTTGTTCAACTGTTACCACACACTGCTGCACCCTTAACTTTGCTTCGTGCCTCCTGCTTGCTGTGCTCTCCAGAGGCATTTATCCCTTCTCTTAGAGTCAGATTTGTGTTCTGACTCATTCACTATTGTGTTTGTGGTTGATTTTATGGGGCAAGGCAACTGGGATAACCTTGCAAAGATCAAAACAGAGTACTTCTAAGTGACACACGGTTGCAGTATTAATTTTCCAATACATTTAGAAATAATATTGACATTAATTTGTTCTTTACAGGAACGTGCTTGTTTTGAAAGATAGACAAGCAAAAACTTTTCATGATAACATCATCTATGAAACAACTTGTTGATTTTCAGAAATTTTGTTTTAAAAGAGCTGCTCTAAACGTCCCGGATTCATGAAGCTGTTCCCCAGAAGAAGACATCAGTCTAATCCAGAGCCCACTAGAGTGTGTGAAGATCTTTTTGTTTTGCTGACTTGGTTCCAGTAAAGGACTGAGTTATGAAACATGGTGACAACTCTTGGTCCTGCTGACTTGTATCTGCAGGATCTTCTCACTCCTTGGGACCTTTCTTTTTGTGATTCAGCTGTAGTCTGCTGGAGTAACTTTGACTTTCTTAGCAAGAGCTGATACTCACTGTAAAGCTTGTCAAAATTTCCACTCACTTTCAAAGCTAGACAATTTAGTGAATTGGCACAATATGAAGAGCGTTGCCCAAAATGTTTACAGTGAACAAAGCCATACCACTGTGTTTTTGGCAAACAGCTGTATTCTGAATGCTTGCATGATCTTTTCAGTAACCACTGCGTCCTTTCCCAGTAGGGAAAGGACCCTCTCAGGGGCTGTTGCGCAGGCTGACGGGGAGGCTACTTTGCGCAGAATTGAGATTTGCTGCCAGACAGGGCAGCCTGCTCCATCCATAGTGCCTGAAGGAACTGGCTAGGAGCTGGTAGTTATTTCTTACCATTCAAGTTACTTCATACCTTTCTTTTAACATTTCAACCAGAAATGAGTTATTTCTTAACCACTGTGCAAGGCAGCACTTCTGAAATCTTGCCAAGTTTGGGATTTACCACCCCACCACATACACACAATACATTTTACCCTACTCCAAATGCCAGAACAAGCACAGTCCATGTGTTTGAACGTAAGGCATCCAGGCTCAGGTTGAGGGAAAACCACGCAGTACATGGATCGCATGCAGCAAGCTGATCTTCTGCTGCAGTTTTTGTTTAAAACCTGATTATTTGTGCAGGCTGGATTCTGAAACATTTGGTTTGGGGCTGGACAAGCAGAACCGACAAACTGGATGATTGCCTGGTATGCTGCAACAAAGGCAGAGAAAGAAGGAGCCTCTGGTATCATTCAAGTGCTTGACTGTTTTTTCAGTAGGTATTTTTTCAGTTCACAGCAGGCCATTGACACCAGAAAGTGCAGCAACAGCAACCTCAGTGGTGAAACTGCCGATGTTACAATCGGAGGGAGATAAAGTGAAGTATTTGTTGGAGTGGCAGTACCAGGAAATGGCTGAGACATCACATGACAGAGGATGTGCACTCTGTAGCAGAGGGACGTATTTACTTACAGGCTAGACTTCCACCAGACTCCACCAAAGGCAGTTTTGGCTAGTTATTTGAACTACCTGACCCACTTGCAGTAGGAAGTCATTATATAGATAGTAAATACCTACCCCACCCTTAGTAGGCAGACAGACTCTTTGCCAAAAAGGTCTAGCTTGTCTTCACAGAATATAAAATATTGCACCTCTCTAGTTAAAACTGTCATTGTAAAGACATAAGAAGCTGCTGCTGTTCCAGTAAACTCCTCCACTTCTTGGCATTTGATTGCTGTGGAGACAGCCTCTAGGATTTACCTCCTACCACCACCTGGAACACAAACCATACGCAAAGAATAAATCTGGAATTTGTCTTAAGGTGCAAATCACTTGTTTCTCCCACTGATGAGAAAAGCTCCCAGGCCCTCTGGCAGTCAGGGAAGTTGCCTGTGATGGAGGAATTCTGATAGGAGCTTTACAAAAGCATTCATTTTAAGTGTTAAACAGAGACTCCACGTTAGTTTCTCCTCGACTTTTTTGTTTCATTTTCTTGTGAAATCTGCAGCTAACTTAGCACACATAACATGCTTGGTGAATAATTGTTAATTAATGGGTGGGTTTAAAATTTTAAGCAAAGTGCTTGAAATGTTGCCTTCAAGTTATCATTTAAAAAAAAATCATGTGGCAATTATAATAATTTGTGAGTGTAAATTCTTTTCCCCATAAACAGATGAGATTTCACCAAAATCTGTGGCCTGCACCAATGTTGACCTTTAACATAACCCTGCAGTTTATCACCAAAATAAGATTCTGATCTTGTTTACATCAGAATATAGTTGGAGAAAGTCCATGAGAAGACAGCAGGTTCATACTAATGCAGCTAAGAACAGATCTGGTCCAAAATAGATTTTAAAGTAAGAGGACTTCTTTCAAATTAAAATGATGATGGCATTTGCTTGCACTGTAGGAACAGGTGATGACAGAAAAGGAAGAAAAGAGAATTGTCCTGTCTTCCACTGCACATATATCTCACTTTAATTTGCCTGTATTTTGTGAGACTTACATGAGTCTTACATTATGTGAGACTTCAGATACTGAGGCTTAAGATACTGGGATGGGTTGGAGCAGTTCATCTAGCAGAAACTGAAGTGAAAAATTGATTTCCTTCAAAGGTCGCTTCTCAGAGTTCAGGAGGTAATTTTTCATTTGATAAAACCAGGGGACAATCTTGCTTGTCCTCTGCAAAATCAGTGACTATTCTCTGAAGCTGACCTGATCTATCTGTATGCATGTGGCTCCTGTATTGCTGCTGCCTTCTCTGCGCACCACGTGCTTGCTGCCTGGGTTGGATAGGCTTAGGAGAGACCACATGTAAGTTAAAAAGGATTTATGCTCCTATTCTCCTGGATCATTAGTCACGTATGTACGGTGTTAAGGACAATGTGTCGCACTGGGCTCAACAGGGGGGTTTAACGCACTGAGACAAAGATTCAGAAAGGACCTAGGCACCGAGCTCTGAGGCTGGGATTCAGAAGCCTTAATTAGGATGCTACTTTGCCTGCACAGTGAGTGGGGAGAATTCAGTGTCTAGTAATGGGATTCACATGTACCAGTACTCTGAGCGGTGGGAGTTAGCAAGCTGGAAAAATGCTGAAGAAAAGGATACATTTCTGCGCTTCATTTGGTGCCTAAGCCCTTTTCTTGGATCTGACCTTGAATGCTAAAGTTTTAGTAATATGTACCAGTCAGCCTTTGCTAACAATTGCACTGAGTTTCCTTAGGGAAGTAAATCAAATTAAACTTTTTTCATTTGACCCTGTTATTAAAGTAGAAAGCTGAACACCAAACTGCACTGGAGGCCCAATGCTATACTGGAGCCACACTTCCCTTGTTTCTATTCTATTTATGAACGACCTTCATCAACTAATCACTGGCACAGTATTAAATTTAATTACTGAACTCCAAAACGTTGTAATGTGTCTACCTACTCCATGGTTCCATTTGGATGGAAATTTTCTATCTCGTTTAAAGACTATTAAAGCCTTGCCTTTCTTGTTCAGAACAAAAGGGTATTGTTTACTTTGTTTTTCGTTATTTTCGTATTCAACAAAAGATGATTATTCTGTCTCCTCAGTGCTGAGATCCCTGTGAACATGTAGACCTCCTCTCCACTTGCTTTTCTTCCCCCTCGGTGACTACAAAATAGAAAAATTTCCTTCACACAGAAGCTTATGGTTGAAATGCACAAAAGCAAATGTTATTTATCTAAACTTTCAAGGTTTTCCTAGTGAAGGTGTTAATTAAAAAGTTGATGTGAGGCATAGCTGAATAATGAAACAATGTTACAAGGCACAGCAGAAGTAGCAATGACATTAACACACATTTATCATTAAGAATTAATCTTTCATGAAATAAAAACTTATTTCATTCAAAACCTTTTGGCCTTTTGAGAGAGATGCAGCAAACCCACAAGCACGTAGTTGTTTGTTTGGATCCTATTATTGCCATCACATTGTAACCTAGGGAGAATAGCTTTTTTGATCCTACAGCTAGGCAGCCTGTGGGCAGGAGAGCAGGGTTCTTGCATTTTGAGAGCTAGCAGCCCATTCACAGTGGGTTGACTTTCAAAAGACCCATTTATTGAATGACGCAAGGTGCAAATTATGACTCACTCTGCATAGGTTAAGTTTGTAAAAATCAACGTATATTCATCTTCCTAGCACCTACACAGCTGCATAATGTATTTATTATCTCTAGGGTCCCATTAACCCTTGTAGAGGCTTAAAAGTGATCTGCAGTACATCCCAGACAAACTGATGTTCTTACCTAGTGAACTGAAGTTTTTCTCTATCAGTGGTGATCTAGTGAACAGCAGATTTTCTTCTCTCTGGCCACGATTAGGTCACAGAGTGGCCCAACAGTCTGGGTTTGAACATTGCCTCCTTCTCTAACAGCCCTCATTAAAAATATGTTGATTGCTGATGTTTGTTGATATGTGACGCTTTGTTTTCCAGGTCTCGACCAGATGAACCAGCTACTCTTCGATCTCCGAGTCCTCTGATGATCTTGCAGTGATACTGTAAGTAATTGTTGTTTATTATAAACAGCTTTTTAAGCAGAAGTTTTGTGCAAGTCCAGCGCATTTTATTAGTTGAAACATATCCTTGTATTTCCCACTTGTATCGCAACCTGCTTTTTCTGGTAGATTTAAGGGTATGGGAGCAGTTTTGCTGTGTTTGCAAGGTCTTTAAAAGTACAGAACCACCTCTTCACCTTCTCCACCCACCTCCTTCCCTGTCTTCCCTCGTTTCAAAGGGAGAACATCAGGAAGTTTGCAGATTCAGATGTGGTTCCTAAACCTAAACCAGTGTCAATGAGAAAGGTGTACTACGCTGCTGGAAATGGTGTGCAGCCACTTGTTCCTGTATTTCAGCTCTCCTTCCTCTCAGGAAACCCAGACTTCAAGGGAAGGAAAACCCCAAGTGACCCTTGTACATGTCATTGCAAAAAATGCTGGTTGCTTAAAAAAAGGGTGTTACCTTACGTGCATGGCTTAATTTCTCCACCTATTCCGCTACTGTGCGTGTTACAAGTAATGACAGCTATTAGAGGACTGGCTGTATGGGATGCACACTGAGCAATGAAGCATCTCTTTCTTAGAACCATTGTCTGTAGTCCTAACTCAGCAGAATTTTCCTTGTCTGGTAATATGGCCAGACTAGAGGAGGGACTGTACCTTCTCTTACTGCTGCGGATGAATAAATGTTGCAAAAAGCCTTTCTCCAATGTTGAATCAAACACTGAAATTAATTTAATTTCTCTTTGTTCATAAATACTACCTGTCAGCTTTCTGCAAGCCACAGTATGCTAACCTACTTGCAGAGATTCCTAAAGAAATGAAGTGGCAAAATTGCATGTAAGATTATTTACAGTAAACTAATATGAAAAATGAACATTGGCCAGATACTTGTCTGTATCTTTACTCAGGGAACACGTATTACACTGTGACTTTCATGATCAATCACATCTAAACATAAAATCTGAATTTCAGAACACATGTAGGGAGCAGATTGGAATTGAGTATAAAGATATTCATGCTGTTATTTTTAAGCCCATAATAAAACTTATTGAATACTGATGAATAATAGATGCATTTAAAGGAAATTACGATCTGCTCCTGTTTAATCCTTCAAAGAACAAAGCAAATTTGCTTATGAATTCTCTGTAATGGTTTATTCTTTAAGACAGAACAATGGAGGCTTGGTACGAAACTCACTGGAATCAATAAAAAGACCCCCATTTTATGCCCCAAGTTTGTAGCCTACACAGAAGTCTGTTATGGCAGCTGCCACCTTTACTAACACACCAGGGTTCGGACCAGGTTCCTCTAGGGCTACAGCAGTAACGGCTCTTACGTCTGGCTGAAACAGTCTGATATTCCCTGTGGATCAGGCACAGAGGTGGACCTGTAACACGCACTCACCTGTGCGTTACGTCAGTAAGTCTAGTATGCGCTGTTCCAGTTGTAGCTCTTGTAAATTAAACAGAGAAATAAGCTGCTTTTTCGCTTCGTGCCACTGCTGAAATACGATCCAAGGCTCAGGTAGATTCCAGCTGTGATCTTGCTTCTTGGTTATGAACATACATTTATGTTCTCAAGACATTAGAGCTCCTTCTACACAGGCAAAAATTGTAAAAACAAAATGAACAACGTTCTCTGTGTACAGTAGAGTTATTTAAAGTGCCTGAGGGTTTGAACATAAGCAGACACTGTGTTCGCATACAATATAAGCAAGACTTCTGGGTTTTGGCATTTAAAATGACAATTAAAAATACAGCAGGCATGTTTCAGCAACTTTATGGGATGCCATAAACATCCAGAAAAGGATTCCAGACAAAAGTAAAGATTCACAGTAAGGACTGTTTTCTTCTTTTTGTGTCCTACCTCAGTTTTTAGTGTGATGTGTTGTGACACACCACAAAACTAATGAAACAAAAGTAAAGGGCAGAAGGTATCTCACTTATTGGAAGCTATTGTATGACAGAAAATGCTTCTTTGGGAGAGTCAAAGTTTACAGTCTGTATGGCTCTGTTCACGTAATTGTTTTAGCTTCCTGCTTAAGATTTTTCTAAAAAATCTTGAGGAGAAAAAGCCCCAAACAAGTGTGGAAGGTGAAAAACACTTTCCTTCCTCAACACAGAAACAGACACAATAGACTCAAAATCTCTCCCTGGCACAATTTTGCGTACCATGACACTACCTGAATTTTCTTAGATATATTTACCACAGGAATGGCGCTACTGCATAGTCAGTCAGCTATTCCTACTGTAGCCTCCTGACAGCATGCCATGGATTATGAAATTGTATATTGTATCACGTACCTTTAAGCAACACAGTGTTTACAAATACATAAGGCACCTCTTGTTGTGAATGTGTTTCAGGCATTAAACTAAGGTGAGAAGAACCTGAATCTCAAGTTAAGGATTTAATTACAAGGTCTTTCTTCCTCAAAACTTTTTTTCCTGCCACTTGTAAACCTCTGACAAAAAGAGTTCCTCAGCTTCTTTAGTTTTTTGTACCTGAATTTCTCATTAATCAACTCCTAAAGCTCCAAAATGCTTTGAAATGTTGTTATGAGATTGAGTGGAATTTTGTCTAGGATGGTCAGCTCTTTCCTAGCCTTAAGATGGGAGACGAATCACAGTTTGGTTTTAGATAGTTCTGAAATCCATCTCTTCTCTTTATGGCACTTTAGTGATGTGTTTTGTTCTGTGCATGTACTGAAAGCACATAGCCATCAACTGACCCACCTAATGATGCTCAGCCAAAACACCCACCCCCTCCCCCGGCTTTCCTGGTTTCTCTCAGGACCCTCCTCACTGTAGGAGTCATGTAGGGCTCCTATTTTTTTTTTTTTTCCCACCTCTCACTGTTGCATTCTGATAAAAATGTAGTCTTGTGTAGTTTTGGGGGTATTTGCAGGGAATTTACCTTCTTCCTCCATGCAGGGGCCAAGGAACAGTTAGCATCTTCTTTCTTGTCACTGGACACCAGCATTCGGATTGTTTTTCAGGAGTCAGGGCTAAGTGAGAATTAGGTTCCTGCCACTCCTGAGTTAAGCAGCGCTCCACATTAGTGATCCAGTGTCTCAGTCAGGGCAGGAAGAAGTAAGGAAACTGTTTGCTTTATCCTCCTTAGTGCACAAACCAATCCACAGGGACTGGGAACGAGACATCTGCCAGAAAAGAGGGAGATAGAAGGTATCTTGGGTTTACATTTGTTTCCTGTGGCTATGCATTTGCTTTGATTTATTTTTCCTTTCCCCTCCCCCTTACCACAATTCAAGACTATGTAGGAGCTCTTTTCTCCCCTTTACTTGTATTTATTTCCTTTAATTAGGCGATAATTTTGCAATCTGAGGGATTCAGAGACAATCCCATTCTCCCTTTCTACCTTGCTAGTTATAGCCTCTTATTCCTGACCCTGCCACGGTTGCAATGCCATGCTGTGAAACAAAGTTCAAAGGTCCTTTTTGTTTGTTTGTTTTTTTGCCTTGCATTCCTTCCCTTTCCCTTGCATTCCTGCTCAGTGTAGCCCCAGTGGCTCTTTTCCCCTATGTGGAGCATCAGGCACATCCCCCAGGCCTCCTACTGAAATCTTTACCTCCCTGAAACATGACCTTGGGCTGGATCTCACCCCTTATGCAGGTGCTCAGCACAGAAAAAAGTTCAAGTCCATTTAAGAGGTATTTCAGGGGCTTAAGGGGGCATGAGATGATAGGGTGCAATTTTAACACTCATCCTCTGTGCAGGATAAATTTGATGTTAATTGTAGTGAAACTGCTGTGGTGGATAGTTTTTCTAGCTGTGAGTGATCTTGTGTGTTTATTCCTTTGCAACAGCAGCTATGTGACTTCTTCATTCATACAATCAACCTGGAACTGTCTTGATGAAATAAGGTTTGTAATTGCTGCTATCACAAAAATCGTAACGGGAAAAGCAGTTGCAGTATGTCTCCAGAATGCTATCTCGGACTCCTATATACCGTGCCGAACATTGCAGATAGCTTCTCCGGTAATGGAGAAGTGGAGCTCATCTGAACATGACAGATTTGAATAATCTCTTTCACCTGTCCAGCAACACAGAATTGGTCCTTGCCTTTCATTTGCTCCTGCTTTGCCCAGGCTAGTCATGACTGACAAAACTTCAGCTGTTTGGGCAAGTGTATCACAAGCCGCTGCACCTCAGTCTTAGGAAATATATCTTGCTGTTCAAAACAATTCCTCACACTCCCTGACATTTACTCCTATGGGTATTTGTAGGCTGTTATGTCTGCCCTTACTTGTTGTTTAACCTAGCAATAAGCATTTAGCTCTGTCCTCATAAATCATTTCCCCTCAGCTCTTTAGCTGCCTGTGCTCCTAAATACGAAAAAAACAGGCTAAGCCTACCCTTTCAGTGACTACTCCCCACAGGATTTTATTGGTGGCACAAAATCATTGCTCAAGCCATGATTTCGTTCCTGGCTTATTGCATGATCCTTTTGCTGATTATACTGACCTAAGGATCTATACCAGCCATTCTCTGGGTTTCTTTCCTGTATCCTCCCACATTCTCTTAAGAGTTGTTCCACCTCTTCCCCCCAACTTTAAAACAACTAATTCAGGCTCCCTGCCCCTTTTCCCCAAAAGCACATCTTCTGGGAGTAGCGCAGGCTGCAGGGAGCATCCCTGCTGCCTCTGTTCCCACTCCCTTTGTCCCTCACTCTTCCCGGAAGGAATTCTCTGCAGCCAGAAGCTGGTTCCCAGGGGCACCCGGAAGGTGGGCTTCCACAGCACATCTCCTGGGATCGGTGTCTGGCGGGTGCAGCTCCCTGGTGCAGGGTAAGGAAGAGTAACTGGCTGGATTTAAACCTCCTCTGCCCAGATCCTTGGCAGGAGCTGGTGGGCAGGTTGCTGGGCCAGGGAGCTTACCAGCCAACTGCGAGAGCATGGGAAATTCTTGCATTTTTGCCCCTCCTGTGGGCAGCTGTCTGCATTTTTGGAGCAGCTTGTCTGGACTTAACGCATACGAATTTCAGGAGCTTTGTGGTAAGGCTAGAATGTGCTGTTGATTAAGGCATCTTTGAAAGTATCTGTGTCTTAAAACCAATTAATTGCCACAAAATATCACCAGGAAGAATTCAGGAGAAACCTGGAAAAGGTGCCTTTATCCAGCTTATGAGGACACTTACAGTGACTACAGCAAGGATTGAAAATAATTAAGAGGTGTGTAAGGAAGGCACAGGAATTACTTCAGGGTGCAAATCAGGCTTTGACTTTTGGTGAGAAGAAGGAAACTTCTTGTGGGCAGATTTGCCCATAGCTGCCTATCACAAACTTCCTTTTACTTTTTTGTTAAATTTTTGTTAGAGTTTGCAACCACAGATACAAGAAGGATCAGAGAGCTCTCTAACCTGGCATAGGATATCATCTCATCAGCATAGGGTATCCTACCATCACATGCATAGTAGAGTGTTGTTCTCTTTTTAACTGGTAAAAATTTGAAAATTTCAAAATGATCATGAAAGCAAGAGACAGGATGTGATGGAAGACATTTATTTTCGAAAAACTAAAAGAATTTAGACAAGCCTCAAGTCTATGCTGCATTTCTTTCCTACTTGCACATTCATTTTAACTCCTCCACTCTCACCTCATTTGTTACTATGTTAAATGTGACTGATTACTGCAAGTGCATTTTCTTTCAGGACTCTCTTGTCTCCGGGTTGGAATAATCATCCATTTGCCTTGCAGCAGAAAAATTTGGTTCTAAATTTGGGGTGACTTGTTCAAAAGCTACTTTCATTTCACCTCTGAGCTACAGTCTGCCCTTTAAAATTCTGAACATTTATTTTGATTTTTCTGAAGACTGAATTGTCTTCTGACATGAGGAAGAGGGTCATATATAAGCATGAATTAAGTTAAATGGTACCTGGGAAGTTTAGTCTTGTTTAATGGCTTTGTTTGGTTATTCTACCTGTTCATTATCTTACATAAACATTAAAATCATACAGTCATTACATTTTCTTTTCTAAAATAAAGGAGATTCTTACAAGAAATTTAACTCTCTGCATGTTTTCTTTGTTTCCATATGAGTGTACACATGCACTTTTTTATTTTGTTGAATAACTCCTTTAGCCATATTTTTTCTCCTTTGTTTACATCTCTTCAGACACAAGGCAAGCACAGAAGAATTCAAAGTGTAACCAGAAAAAAGAAAAATCTGGTTCCTTCCTCAGATGTTCAAAATCATGGAAGTGTTGTATGTCTATTTAAGCTGCGGTAGAAAAAGCCACTGGTGTTCAGCGAATTGTATTAGGGTTTTCAAAACCATGACACCATTTTCTGAAATTTGATTTTCTAAGTCCCAAAATGAAAAAGAAGAAGAGATGCAATAATCCACTTGAAGTGAGGGTCTTTCGTTTCTGCCTGGTTAGTAGTTTAGTGAAAGTTTAGCTATGTAAACACTTATTCACCAGGAAAGGTTAGTCATTGCCATGCTTTTTTATACTCTGTTACTAGCTTTCATTTTCTTTTTCTGGGCCTTTCTGACCAGGTCCATGAAGTCTGACCTCTCTTACTGGCTTCTCATATTCCTTCATTATATATCGATCATGCTAGAATGATGACCTCTATAGAAATACATGCATAAAGTATTGAGGCAGCCCTGGCACTTGGTGCACATTCATCAGACTAAATCAGAAACAAAACTGAAATCCCTTCTGAAAATGAGGTTGAACATTTAAAATGAACCAGAGGAGATCTCATCGGAAATGTCCATATTAACACTGTCCTCTCTTCTTTAAAAAGCATGAAGGCTGAAGCAGTTTGTCTGATAGAAACAGGTTCTGCACTAGTATTGCGCAAACAAATACGCAAACACTGCAGTTTAAGAATAGACCAGGATCTGCGAAAATATGCTGTAATCCCTCTGACCTCCTCATGATATGTAAGCATATTATAGGGAGAAATGTGGCACCAAGCTAATAACCTTTGTGTTGGCTGTGTGAAACCGTTCTAGCTTTTCCTGCTGCAAAAACATGGGAATCCTTGGTTTAAGGTTGATCCCATGAATTGCTAAATGGCCTCATGCCCACTGACTCAGGGCAGCGTATATAAATTGGGTAAGCAAAAGCTAATTACCTCCCATAAAACATCTCACCTCTTGAATCTGAATGGGCCATTTTGCCCCATCACTAATTGCATGTCTCTTCACTTATATTTGATCCAGCCTCCACAGAAGGTAGTAAGAGTTAATTTTCTGATTTTCCTGGGAAAGGAATTGGGCCCTGACTTTAGCAAGTTAGTTTTGCTGAGCAGACTGGTGTACGAGGTGTTGCTTAATGGTAGAGTCAGCAGGAATTCTGCAAGACCCACAGGTTTATGGCAATTGTCTCCGTCCCACTCAAGAGAAGACATCAGGCAGACAGAGCAGAGTGGGCCAGTCCATCTTCTCTAACAAGCAGAAGTACACATTTCTGTGGCTTGCTCTGCAAACACTTTCCCCTCAGAGACTGTGCATTTAGAGCACCAAGAATTGAGGGAAGTGTAAGAAGGTTTCTGTCTACTTAGACCGTTTCTAAGCAAAAAGAAGCAATTTTGAGTTCAGCTGACTTGAACATTAAATAGAATACATTTAAAAAGCCATGACATTTTTTGAGTGCAGATGCATTTAGAAAACTTCCGGTTTTTTTTAAACCATGTTTATACTGTGAGCTGTGGACACAGAATTATTACTACTTCATACCTGTAGCTGAAAAAGGAACCATGTACCTCTGAATGTCAAATGTGGCTTTAATCTGCTTCGCAGCTTGTTTTGTTTTGTTTTTCTCTGTTTCATTTCCCTTTGCGGTGTTAAGCTCTGATCCTGAAAGGTGAGGAAGTGAAGGAAATGGAAGAGTGAAATTTGGGGAGTCTGACGCTAAAAAGCCAAGGGAACCACGAGGCAGCCTGTCTGGTTGTGAGACTGAAATGTAAGTGGACTCCTCAAATTAATTACTTTGGAACCCGCTTACTTATGTATGTGGACTCCCTTAAGCATAAGTCTTACATTATGTCACCGAGATGGCATTTGGGCTTGATTTATATTGGCACAAAACTAGCTATAAACCGCACGTGTGTGCCCATAGTAGCCCCTTTTCAAACAGAGCATGTTTATAGAAACAGGAAACATGGCTGCAGCAGGAGCACCCGAGCCTCTGCTGTGTCAACAGCGTCACAAATACAGGTATCCAGGATCTGCACGCTGCGTTCATTTTCCATGTATTTCAACTCAGTCGGTAACTTGGAACACCATTACCAGAGATTAGTGGTTGGTCGATGGAGCAAAAATGACTTATTAGGTGAAATTTACTCCAGTAAAGATATGTATCTGAACAAGAGCCACAATCCACATTTTAATCTTTTTCTTTCATTCTCTATCTAATCTGTGGCTGATATTTCATAGTGATAATCTCTCTTCTTTTTCCCCGCTTGGAGAATGAGGACACAATGTATTAATTAAATCTGATTCTGTAGTCACATAATTTATCTTTAAAAAAGTATGCGCTTTCCTGTCTGAATAAATTTGAAGCCTTCAGGTCATGTTCAGGGAAGTGTCAACTCTTCACTGTTCTTTATAGTACATTAGAAACAGTTAAATATATACAAGCACCATTCAAGATTTCTTTTAGGAGACACAAAGACAGACATAAATGAAGATCAAAAAGAGCAGAGCATTTCTGGTGACTGAGAAAACTGTATTCTTTGGTTCCTCAGATGCATTTATTTGCATATTCAGTCTTCAACCTGTTTGAGTTGTGAGGTGCTATATAAATAGGTACAGATAACCTTCTCCATGATCCACTTGGATCTGCTGTGCCTGTAGTGAAATAAGAGGGGGTTTTATCCTTCAAGAATGCAGCACCCTTGAACATCATCTCTGTGACACTGATGAAACCTTTCCCAGAAGGGGAGAGATGAAGGCGAAGCGAGCCGTGAGGGCCCTATCTCCTCCATCTGGGTTGACCTAAAGGCATACTAAATGAGCTGCGCTCTGTAGGAGTTCCCTTTCGCAACATCCCTTTCTTCAGACTTTAAAGAAGTCTGTAACAGAGACAGTGTTGTTGTGTACACAAAACAGTCTCCTCTAAGTTTCTAAGGAGAACAGATGATGCAGGAGGAATCCTTTTTTTCATGTGGTATACACCTCCCTCTTTCTCTCCCTCAGCTGGGAGAATCCTTATGTTGGTATTTAAATGATCCAGGAGAGTTTTTTAGGGCACATCTCGTATTGGGAGTTGGAAGAAAAAAGATCTTCATGTTGTCTTGGAGAGACTGAGAGGAAATGCATGTGAATCCTAAAGCCCGACTTCTAAATAAATGCTGTTTGTCAATGAAGATGAGCTTGAAGCAGGAACTAGTACCAAGTGGGATATACTCTACCTCTTGCACCTTTAGAGCTGGCAGAAAGTTTGAGCGTTGCTCATAGGAGCACGCCCTTAGCACAGTAAGCTATAGTGTTAACAAAGTAACTCGGAGAGTTTGGTCTGTTCTCAGATCTTACTAAAAAGCAGCAGTAACTGTGTGTTACAGTTCTTGCTCGGTGGATATAGGTAATCTCAGAGACAATTTGAGTAGGCTATAGGAGTAGGACTATTGTATTACTCACTGAAGACTTGCCCTCCCTTTGGAGATGGTATGGGAATGTATTTCTTCAGGGAAATAGTTCCCACATCAAGTGTCTTAGGCCTTGCTTATTTACTGATTGCAAGTCAGATAAATTTGTCAAAACATTTGTAACCTACAGCATGAAAACCAGAGCCAAACAACCTGCACTTGGTTTTTTATTGCATGAAATATTTCAAGTCTGATTGCTGAACGTAGCCCTCGATGTCCTGGCATGGTCATTGTTAGAGGATCACAGGCACTAGAGACAGTAGCTGCGATGCTTTGTTGGATTTGGGCTAGGATGTCTTTTTACCCCTTTTGTTCGAAAACTGCTTGCAGGTAAATGCTTAGTTTGAATTACCCTCCTTTGCTATTTAACTTAGGGGCATACTGTTGTGTTTGGGACAATACTAGAACAGAATAACAGGCACACCTATCAGAAGGACTGGGAGACAGATACTGTAGTGCTGAGTGGGTGTCATGGGGAGGGTTTTTTAACTTCCCTGGATTAGTGCCCAGCACAGGAGTAGATGGTAGGAAAAATCATGTTGGCAGAGAATTGCATGTTGAGTCTCTGTGGATGTGAGTTGAGGACGTCCCACAGAAGCCTGTAATCCCATCTCTGCTTTCAAGAATAGCAGGCACAGGCAGCACAGCCTTCGGGAGCTCTCTGACAGCAAAAAAGGCTGTGGCAGTCTGCCCTGTCAGAGCAACGTCCACGCAGTGGTATGGCCTTCAGGTACAAAAAGGTCTGTTGATTAGAAATTAAAAACCATTTATTTCCAACAGGTAAGAAACATGACATTTCTAAAGTTCTGCCATGTGTTCCGTTTGAGAGAAATGTTACCCCTCAAATTCATTGAAGCCTGCACTTGTATCTGTTGCTGCTCACTGTTCCCATCTCACAGAGATCCACTGAAAAGGATCCTCTGAAGGACTTACTATGTATCAGTGCAATTTTTTGGGATGAGTAGGAGTTGCTGGCTCTAGCATTCAGTTTGTGATGTTTGTAAGGACTCTGAAAGTTAGGAGGTCTCTGAAGGTGCATGTTAGAATGTTGCTGGAAACCGAACGACTTATTTTTGTGCCTTAAATTTCGTCTGAAATACAACCCATGGTGCGTAGCGTCCGTGTGTATTTGTGTAGTGGGACTGTGGTTTTAACACCAAGCTTTATTATAACCCCTAACAAATTCTCAGATTTTAAAATCTTTATGCATACCAAGTTTTTGTCCCCCTGTGTGTACTTGAAATTAATTTACATGACAAATGTAGAGCAATCAGAACAGGATATGAAACAGGAACCTCTGGAGTGAGCGTGAGTAGGACACAGATGTAATAGCCTTCAAAAGCACACGCTGCTTGCTGACGTTTGTCAGTATAGCAAACTGAATTCCATTCCAGAATGGCCTGGAATCCCAGCCCAAGCAGATATGTTGCAATAGGCAGAGGAAGAGATCAGTCTTGTGTCCCTTGATGGCTTCTCCTGAAGATTTGAGGTTATGCCAGCTGCTGCTCTGACCGCCAGCTTTGGTCTGTTGTTCCAGCCTGGATCTGGAACGAAGCATTTCTTCCCAGCTGTGATGTGTTCATGTTTTGGTATCTGTGAAGCAGAGACTTGATGTGAACCTGGACAGGGGTGGAGCAGCTTCTTATAACTGGACCTTGCCTCCATTTGCATAAGAATTAGCCAGAGGAAGAAAAATGTTTATGCTCTTTTTGTACATAAAGTGTAGAAACTAAAGAGATTCACACTGAGATTTGCCAGCTGTGTTGGTCACAGAGGTTTGCAGGCCACACGCAAGTTCGCCCCAGAGTATCTTACACTTTCAGCTTCAGCCTCTGGTCCTGTGTAACCTCGTCCCTTTCCCCCTGGCCTCCCCCAGATCCCTCCATCTTCCTTATCTCCAGTACCCCTCATCTGACCCCTCCATTCCTGGTTTCACAGTGTCTCCTCCAGAAGCTGGACAAATTGACAGGTCTGTCAGGAGGTGCAGGAAGGGAGCCAGGGGTTATCTGAGTGTGCATGTTATCTAAGGGGTTGCTCTCAAGAAACAGTATCTGTAAGCAGTACAAGTTATCCCAAGCCAGAGACAAGTAGAGGCTGGGCTGGCGAGTTCATCGGAGCCAGCTGTCTTGTGTATACGGGTGAAAGATGAGAAGTCTGAAAATAGTGGTAGAGTTGCCCTGAAGCCAGAAAGAGGTGCCTGCGATTGAGAAACATGGAAGGAAAGTTATTTTTTTGGTATGTATTTGGGGACTTTGAATTAGCTTCCTCGGTAAGGAAGGGCTTCCTGGAATTCTTCAACCAGTTTTAAACGCAGAAGGGAATTATTTGGCACTGGATTCAATATACACATGGGATTTGACTTTGCAGTGAGACTGCCCTGTGACAAACCCCCTCCAAAATATAATCAGCAAAGTTTTCCTCAGATGCAAACTCTGTGCCTGCTTCCAAGTTGGACTCCTGCTTGCTCATTTCTCATCTGGGTTTGTCAAAACTTCACAACATTTAGTCTTGCTTTTCCTTGCAGTGCTGAGTCACTCTCTGATTTGAGTGAGAATTAAAATGTTTGTTACTGTAAGTTTTGCTAGCCTCTGTCTGAAATCCAAGTGAAAAAACCTGCAATGTCAGTTTTCTCAAAAATCAGTTTTTAGAAGAATTTTTATCCTCAGTACTTTTATATGTAACACTTGCACGTACTTTGTTTTCTCTGTCACCTGTGGTGTCTTTAATTACGCCAAGGGAATCTGAACTGTGGCAGGATCAGACACAGAAGAAGCATGACCAAAGGAAAACAGAAGTTTTATTGGCTTTAAATTGATTTTTCAACTTAAGAGGTGACTCTTCTGAAAAGACAACACAACATCCTTCTGTCTGCTAAGTTTTCTCTCAGTCCTGTAACAGACTGTAGGATTTTTATGTCAGCCTGAGCTCTTTTTGGCTGTTTATAATGCACTGTTTGGGGTGTGTAGAAAACACAGGTCTCTAGAGCTCTTTATTGACTTGAGGGTTTAGCTCTCTAGTTTCTTATTTCTGTCCCTGTTCATCCTGGTCAGGCAGGAAGCACATAAAAGGTGACTGGAACAGCTCTGTACCTGTGGAAGTTGGATGGCAGTGCAGATGCATAATGCTCCTTTCCCTGAGCAAAAGATGCTCACGTCAGGCAGGCATAGGTCATATCTGCTGAAATCCCAGAGGCACATGCAGCTGCACAAGAGCTGACTCTGGGGGATGCGTTGGAGAGCTCTGAACATCACATGTCAATCACAGCTGAGCTAACAAGCTAGGGAACTTCGGTGGTGGCAGACCTGTAGCTTCCTGGCCGGAGCAGAAAACAGGACACACTAGTGCATATAGTGACTGGTGGGGTACGTATGCACCACAAAGTTTTTGCAGGGTACAGGGTATTGCGCAAATATAACGAAGGCCGTAATTTTAAGGATTATACTCATGCATACAGAGGAAAATTTAGTTTTCAGAATTCTTTACTGGTGATGAAACATAAGCCAGAAAGAACACTGTTGGGTTTTCTGATGTCAGCGTGAGCTGGCAGAGTTGGCAATAAGAAAAATTATCCTTCAATTATAGGCTAAACAAGTTTAAAAGAAGACACTGAGACATAGCTGGTATGGAGCCCCATATTGCTATTATTGTATTTGCCTCTCGAAAGAAAGACGTACTTAAAAGTCCATAAGCTGTTCCCTCTCCTTCTCCCTCTGCTGAAAAATTAATCTCTTTTTGTCACATGTAAGAGCTGTGCAAGTAACAGGAACAAAACATGTAGGTGTTCTGAATAAAGTAATTAAACAAGATGCTATTTGTTAAGCACATCAAGTTCTGGACAAATTCATACTGCAGCTTTTCTGTTTGATGTGCTCAGGTGATAAAGAATACTGCAGAACTTCCATCAGTTAAAATTTTATTTCTTACCTTGAATCAAATTATGACTCAGATTGAAAATGTCACTGAGACATGGCCTAGAGTGAGAATATATATGACCATTGTTTCTAATCGCCCTGTAATTAGAAGGGGGTTTTGTTGGTGTTGCATCAGCTAAAATAATCTCTGCAGGACTAAGACAAAAATTAAAACTCTGCTTTCATCATAAAAGACAGTGGTTGATAAGCCATGAGTTGAAAAATGTTACATTCAGTGGTTCTTCATAGAAAAGGCACTATTAATGACATAGAAGCATTTCATGGTAAGAAGTCTGTCCCCCAAAATGTTAAATTGGAATGGAAACACACTTTTTCAATTTTTACATTTTTTTCTTCTAGATAATCTTTCTAACTAACTTCTTTCTGAATCTTCTGTGATTTATATGTTAATGGTATCATGTAATTATATGATATAATAATGATAAATGATAACGATTAAATATTTAATGTTATATATTCATGTCTATAAGATGGCACTGGTTTTGGCCGTGGTAGTTGCCATCAACACATATGTTCAGGAGGAAGCACCCAGCCCTTAGGCACTGTTTATACCCCAGAGAAGTTTGGGAACTTCTGGTCTTGCAGTTGAAGGCACCCACTAATGTATTTTATATGCACTCCCACTCAGGTTTGAGTCTACCTACCTTCTCTGTAAAGTTTTTAAAATGCCATTACTCTGAATGATTCATCGCCCACGTAAGGAGGGAGGAATTCAAATCAGATGGGGAGCAAAGCGCTCTCGGCTGGGAATAGGAGGAGATAGGGCTTCTGGCAATGGGAGAAACGGGGAAGGAAATGAAACCACTGATGGGGGGAGAATGGGGTTCTGTGGTATGGAAGGATATGGATGTAGTTAAGTGGGACCACGATGTGAGAGCAACAGACATTAGCGGTGGGGAAAAGGAAAATGCATGTTCATCAAGCCCTAGCCATAGGAAGAAAATGGAGGACAATACAGTGATGGGGGAAAAAAAAAAAAGCCTGGCTTTTTCCATGAGGATACTCAGCTTGCCTATTTGAGGTAACACTTGTCTTTTTGGGTCATTCCAAAACTGATATCCCTGTCTGGAAGAGATGATGCACTGCTGGCCATATCCATGCAGGCCACAACAATGGTGTTAGCACTGCTGTCACCTCCGTGAGTTGCGGGACACCCTTCTAGTTCATTGCAGGAAGCAGGAACCTCTGGTGGCACCTGGCCCACGTCACCCCTCTGTGTGCTCTTTGATTGCACTGACTGTAAAGCTGAGAAGCCCAAAGCAGGAGGTGGGAGAGATCTGCAACAGGAAAGGAAGGATCAGGGGAAAGTAGCTCTGCTTGTGTAGTTGGTTGAGGGTGTTTTCGTTATAAAGCTACCTGTTTTTAATGGGTACTTCGCCATATCTCTTTTGCTGTGAACTGAGCTGTTGCTTCCTATTGCTTGCCTTCACTACAACTTGATTACAAGATGCTATTTTGACCCCATCATGTTTTGGATTTGCTTCTGACCTGCTTATCATTCTAAGTGGGGGTTACTAGAGAGGGAGCACTGGGTGCTGGCCACCGGTGCAAATGCTATTGTGACATGATCCAAGGCTCTAGGGATAAAATGACCTATCTTTTATTTTAGCATGTAAGCGTTACCACACTTGTCTACATCAAGTATCCACAAATCTGAGACGGGCTTTTGCAAGATGTTCCCAAGATGCTTTTTTAAAAATTTGTTTAGAGTGCTCCCCATTTACCTTCTTGTTTGCAAGTCTTGAAAATGCAGATGGGTCGCACTTTAAGGCTTCTTCATGCAATCAAGTTTGAGAAAATTCTTTTAGACATAACTATATCCCAGGAGCTGGCTCTCGTTCAACTTGCAGAATAAATCACAACAGTTAGTAGGACTGTACCGGCTTGGAAAAGTCCAGAGAGGAAATATCACACATTTGTAAAATGCCTCACTTGAACTACTTTCTATTTATTTATATATTTACATGTTTATTTACTGCAATGGTAGTGCAGAAGTGGAAGCTGTTTTGTTTAGATAAAATCAAAACATGTCCATTCCTAAAAGTGAGAGTGTGAAATCAGATAGATTCTGATTGCTAAATTTAAACAGATTTACCATCTTTTAAATACCGCTGGTTTTTTAGGAAGGACAAGGTTTAAGTGGAAAATACCTGCTCTTCCTTACGCAGTGAAACTGGAAGCCAGCCAAAATGTTGGGCAGTCTAGTCTTCTGGTCTGACGTGTGTCTCCTTCTGTCTCTGGAGCAGAGGGAGCACTGACCTAGCTGTCCATACTGTTTGGATACCGAGGAACTTGCCACATCTCTGACTGCCCCTATTTCTTGTTTTCTCTCCTTTCTGAGAAGGTTCAGAATGCTTCTTGAGTATATTCTCCATGTTTTGAGATAACATGAAAAGGAAACTTTTTTTTTTTTTCTGTTAGTTGTTGGGGAATTCTTTTCTTTTTTCCCTTCTCAAATTCACATGACTATCAGAAGTTGAGGAGCAGATAGGTAAGCACTAAAAACAAACGCAGAAGAGCGAGCCATCTGGTGTGTGGAGGAGGGCCGACTCCTACAGCTCTGATCTCAGCACTAACTTACAGCATCTGTGCGGGACTGAGGATGGCAGTAAGGAGGATGTGCAGCACAATTAGCCACATGAATATCTGGCATCTAAACACCTTGGGGGATGAAGTGCCTGATGCCCAGGCAGCTTTTCATAGCAGCCTAAGGAGCAGAAACAGCCTCAGGGCAGTGGGAAGGGTGAAACATCTCTGTTCCTGACTGGAAAGCATTGTTCATGGGCAAATGGGGCTCTGCACTAACACCGTGTTTTAAGTGTTGTTGTGTTTGTTCCCTGTAAAAAAGTGTCGTAACAAAAAAATCAGAAGTGATTGCTCAGCCCAACTGAGTTTCAGCTCCTTCCTCAACTAACCTGATGGCACAGTGTTCCCTAACAGGTTGAGGGGAGGACAGAAATTCCTTATGGCCGTTCTCATGGGAGCTTCTTCAGGCTGTGTTGATGCCAGGAAAAATGGGTTCCCAGTATTAGCTTTCTTGAAAGTTGTAAGTCTTGTAGACAAACCAGGCCCAGCCCAGTGTTGTTCCATGCACTGCTTTGCTGTGCAGCAGCACTGCCAACCCTGAGATGAACTTGCTAACTCCTCACACATCCATTGGGCAAAACCAACTGAGCTTCCGAAAGATATGACTTCTTTTGCTGTCTGTTTTGGGGTTGTATTCAGCCCTCACTCTAGAGCAAATACTGAGAGAAACCTTTTCTTGATGGGAGTGAAACTGATGATTTCTGAGGTTGGGATAAGATTAACTGTTATAGAGCCAGCAATAAAACTGTGAGTGCATATCCAGCTGTTAGGCAGTGACACCCTAATCTGTATAAGGTCTTTTACCTGCTGTTTTACTTCCCCTTCTTAGTGAAACTAATGATATTACCCAAGGATACTTCTGAAGGCGTAAGCAGTTCCTATTTACAGCAAGCTTCAAAGACATAAATGGCTACAGAGTTGCAAAGTATTATCTGCCACTTTGGAAAGATGCTCCAGGTTTCTGTGAGATTTAAAGCCAAGTAGAAAATTAGGATGTTTATTCTACAATTCACTGGAAAAATAAGTTTCTATAGAAACTACCACTTCAGAGGTATTTACATTTCTCTTCTGTGAAGCATCTTGAGAAAGAGCATTCCCATAAATAGCAAATAGATGTTGTTACATTTGGTATAATAAGATAATATTTACAAAAGACTGTGTATGTTCTAAGTATTATTATGGGCTTGCTGTATAAACCGTGGATCCATTGAATGTATTGTAAGAGACTCAAATCTCCCCATAGGAAAAATTAGATAGTGACATGTAAAAGTAATGTGTAAAAATGCCTTCCTGCCCTCCCTAGTGATGAATCTGCACTGAAACAGCAGATTGAATCTAACATCTCTGGCAAAGCTGATTCTTTAAAAGCTCATTTCTGATTAAGTTTACAAGAAAAACACTGACATTTTTAGCTGTAGATGGGGTGCTGCCTGTATATGCATGTGCTTACAGTTAGAATTTGGGCATTTGTCACCGATACTTAGCTTTGCAGTTTCCTTCAGCTCTCCAGTTGTAATGCACCACATGGGTGTATTGCTCTATAGTTACCTATTAGTGAAAACAGTATACATAGAATTGTGGCGGGTTGACCCTGGCTGGACGCCAGGTACCCACCAGAGCTGCTCTATCACTCCCCCTCCTTGATTGAACTGGGGAGGGAGAATATAACGAAAGACTTGTGGGTCGAGATAAGGACAGGGAGACATCACTTAACCAATTACTGTCACGGGCAAAACAGACTCGATTTGGGGAAAAATGAACTTAATTTATTACCAATCAAG
>JAVKLA010000090.1:4754936-4814700 GCA_034782735.1 Sagittarius serpentarius | reverse complement strand
GCCGCTCCTTCCTCTTCAGGGGCAGGACAGATCACACTCTTCCCCAGCTCCAGCCTGGGGTCCCTCCCACAGGAGACCGTCCTCCACGAACTTCTCCAACGTGGGTCCTTCCCACAGGCCGCAGTTCTTCATGAACTGCTCCAGCGTGGGTCCTTTCCACGGCAAGCAGTCCTTCAGGCACAGACTGGTCCAGCGCGGGTCCCCCGCGGGGTCGCAAGTCCTCACAGCAAACCTGCTCCGGCCTGGAGTCCTCCACGGGCTGCAGGTGGAGATCTGCTCCACCATGGACCTCCATGGACTGCAGGGGCACAGCCTGCCTCACCATGGTCTTGCCCACGGGCCGCAGGGGAATCTCTGCTCCGGTGCCTGGAGCACCTCCTCTCCCTCCTTCTTCACTGACCTTGATGTCTCCGGAGATGTTTCTCTTACATGTTCTCACTCCTCTCTGGCTGCGGCTTCTGCGCCCCAGTACTTTTTTTTCTTCTCAAATATGTTATCACAGAGGCACTACCATCGTCACTGGTAGGCTCGGCCTTGGCCAGCGGCGGGTTCGTCTTAAAGCCGGCTGGCATTGGCTGTATCAAACACAGAGGAAGCTTCTAACAACTTTTAAAGAAGCCACCCCTGTGGCCCCCCCGCTACCAAAACCTTGCCATGTAAACCCATTACAAGAATAAAGAAAATATAAATGGCATTTGCTGTATTTGCGATGGTGGTGAGAGAAGTAGTTTTGGAAAGGCTGATGAGCAGTGGGTTGTGTGCTGTATCCCTACTTCCATCCTGTGTCCATCTTTTTGAAGGAAGATATTAAGCATAGCAAGAACATTAGTGCTTCATTTCTGGTATATAGGCCCACCATGATAAATGAGATTACAACCCACAGAAAAAAACCACTGCCTGCCAGTGTCTGCAAGCTCAAGCTGAAGTTGATGATAGAGAATTGGGGTTATGGCTGTTGCATACAGTGGAAGCTCTCCCTAGGGGAGAAGATCTGGATCTGGTATCATGTCCTGATTCATCATGCTTTTGCTTATGTAGATCACAGTGATTAGAATATGAAAGAGGAAAATTTGGTACTGGATTAGGAGAAGGGGCCGCCCTACCCATGTCCTGCTCAGGGGATCAGTCATCATAGATACTTAGGGAAAGAAGATAAGAAACCATGAATGTAGCATTACTTCCTGGGATGCTCTCCCAGCGTCTGGCAGTCAGCCATTTTCAGGACTTGATGGGCTGGAGTTTGCATCCAACCTGTTGCATTTAGTAACCGTTGGTAGACCTAGGCCTCAGTGAGTATTATCTTACCCTAAAGATGTGTCAAAGGAATTACAGTCAGGCTGGAAATGGGAAGGTACTGAGTACTGAGCACATCCCGACTTCCTCAGGAAAGCAGATTCCCTTAGGTGTGCTTCTTTGAAAACACATCTGAAAGATTCCGATGCCTGAGCGTCATTGGTGTCTTCTTTGTCAGCTGAATGCTTTGAAAAATGTTAACCAAAGCCTTTAATCAGTCCAGTCGCAGTGGAAGTCTATGCTCCAGATGTAAATTAATCACTCCATTGATAAATAATGGCTGAAGTGGTTCTTGGTACCAAAGCATCTTATGATGGCTGCTGCCAGTACAGAAGTAAAAAAAGCCTAGGTACTAGTATCATCTTTTCAAGGTAGTAGTTTAAGTCAATTAACTGACAAATGCAACCCCCAAATAACAGCCAATAAAAAAGGAGGGGCCAGGCTGCTGCTTCCTAAATCGGATTTGTTCTCTGACAAATGACTGAATTATAGGTCTTAATAACAATGAATGCAGCGTATTGGTGCTGCCTTGACCCATTTACTAGATCATGGTGTCTCTCCCATGCCTTTGTTTTGTTGTTTTTCTTGCCCAAGACTTCTCAGAAACCTTGAATGCAAGACATAATAACACAGATCCTGCCCTGGTAGCAAATTGTGCAGTCTTTTGTTTCAAGCACACAGCATGCACCCAGACTCGCTCATAAAATATCCATAGCAAAATCATGCGATGCCTGTCTCTCTTATACATTTTTAAGAGCTGTGCCCTAAATCCATTAAAAGACTGTGAGGCATGTGAGGCATAAATAGAAGAATAATCCTTCCTACTATATGGGTGAGAAAGGAGTTGGGATCAAGTAACTGGACATACAAAACGAACCATGTGAATTTGCTGACTACCAAACTTCTGCTATGAGAACACAGTACGTCTTGAAGTTCAGTTCTTTAGTCTAAATTGATAAAAAGTATTTTTTATTATAGAACAGAGGAACTTCGTATAATAAAAATGGAGCTGGCATAAAGAGAGGTCAGAGAAATAGAGCTGTACAAGGGTCAGAAGATGGTGAGGACCATGTGTACCGACAGAAGGTGCTTTCTGATTTCAGGTCAACTAAGTTGAGGGAAAGGTGTCTTTATGATAAAAGTAATTTACTTTTGAACTATGAGGTGGTTGCTCTTACTCCAGAACTGAACCTTGGAAATCCAATTCTATACATTGGAAAAAAATGGCCTTCGTTGTTTTACCCTTGGGAAAGAAGCAGGGAACCTAATGACATCCCACATAACCTAGGTGGATGTTCAAAGGAGGAGGAGGGAATTAGCCACTCAGAATGAAAGGGAATTGGGTGTCTACATCCCTAAGGCTCTTTATAAAATTACATACTTCACCTCTTGCCAGGAGTCCTCTCATCTCATCATGTCTGTAGAACTGTAGTGTCTTTAATTTGGAAAATTTACACTCCACCTAAGTCTAGGTGCCAGATACTTCCTTTTCTTATTCAATGTCTTGTGTCTTGGAAGTACTTGCAGGTGCCCTCAGAAGTACATTTCCCTCTTTAGCCATGTCCAGGATCATTTGTAGGATTTCAGATGTATAAATGGGGCTCATAAGCAGCTGGTTTTGCTCCCATGGAAGCTGGGAGGGGACTAGGTAGGGGATGGAGACATTGCCCCTACTAGGAGCCGAGTGCTATGTTCCTGCTCCTCTGTCACTGCCCAGCAATCCAGGGCCCCTTGCATTTTCCAGGGGCCATCCTCCTCAGGCAATGTGTACCTCTGTCCTGAGGTAAGTTACAGAAATAAATTGCGTTGGTATTTATTGTAAAAGCTTACAGTTGTAAGGCTAAATGCAGATTTCCATAATTCAGCGGGTGTGCACTCTGACTGAATACAGCCCCATTCCACCACTAGCACAGGTGGAGGCCTCGGTGGGTCAGGAACTCCCAAGAAAGCAGCAGACCGTTATCTGGGCCGAGAGTTTGAGAGAAAAAGTGGCCTCAGCATTTAGGAACTAATTTCTGTAGAATCAATTCCCAAGTGCTTAGGTCTCTTGAATATGAGGTGATGCATGCAAGTCCTCTGGTGCTTTTGCACGCTTGAACCCGAAAGCCATGTGCTGTTAACAGAAGAAAACGGAAAAGCTTCATAATGGGCTCTCAAGAGCCTTGACTGTATGAACGGTGGGACTGCATGACTTTCCCATTATGAATTCATCTTAGTTCAGAAATGGATCACATATCGACCTCAGTTGTTGGTGTCACTCCTCTGAGCTTGGTGGAATTCCTTGAGTGAGCAAAATCAGTGTTTTCTGTTTAGAAACAGGCTAGAGGACAAAACAGCCTCCATGTACTCTAGTACTTCACTCTGAAGAAAATCCCTTTGACAGAATCTTCAGTAACTAACTTATCACACAACTTTAAAAGCAAAGTTTACTGTAAATATTAATTTGGGATTTTTCTATCTTGGTCATCTGCTTTTTAAAATGACTTGTTACTAGAATTGCCTTTGCAGCTTGTGATCCTCTTTTCTACTTTCAGTTTCCCTTCTGTACTGCTTTGGTTGTAAGTAGGCTGTGGTTTTTTGAAAACGTAGCTGTGATGTTTGCTGCGTTTTCTTATACAAAACCTGCATTTAAAAAAAAGACAAAACCCAAATGACCAACCAAAAGAAAACCCTAGCCCAAATATAATTCTTTCCCCCACGCATTTAAGTTACTACTATTTAGACAAGTTTAGCATACACAGTGTAATTGCTTCACCAAGATTCTGTGTTCACAGCACACCATACTTGTGTATATATTGAGACTTTTTAGTAACATTCTTATTGTTAAGGCGTCCCATTGTGTAGGGTATGCGCGTGCACAGATCACCTTGAACACGTGATATGTGGTTACTTGACCATAACTGCAGATGATGAAGTCTTCACAATCATAGTCTGCCTCCTTTGTTTTACAAACAGCAACCTCAATCTTGCATTTATGTCCCTGGATCCCAAGTAATGTCAGGAGGCTTCTGTATTGGAGGGGAGCCCACCCTCCTGGTTTGACTGCTGGTGAGGAATTACGATTAGCAAAATACCGTGACTTTCTGCACTCTTCTCAGAAGAGAGATGTTACTATTATAATACCTCATTCTCCGTATGTCTATTTTGATGTCTCCTCTGATTTTGATTTCATTTTCATATGGTAAATTTGATTCTTTTCTCTTTCCATTTTAAAATACCTCAGGTTACTTCAGGCACAGATTTTCTTGGTCGGTAGGTGACCTCAGCTATTGTTACCATCATCTTGCACTAAAATCAGCAATACCTATTTTGCTCACATTTCATCTGGGCTACTAAATGCACTTAGACAAGTTAGATTCCCAAATCAAGAGCATGAGATACTCTTATTTGCCTTTTACTTCTGTGAGCTGATTTCTGTTTCTGTCCGGGTGTGCCGCAGTGCCTCAGAGCTCACTGGAGCTGTGTACGCTTCTCTGGAGGACTGAAGATCAACCTGCCTTTGGTGCTGCTGCCGCCATTCCAGGAGATGTGATCTCACTGATGTTCCCTGGACCACTCAGTCGTGGGAAGGCAGCAGAGTTCAACATTTTGCATGGGGTTCATTTGTTTGACCACATTTAGCCACCTAAAAACTGTCTAGTCCAAGGTAGTTGTCTGGTCTGCCTCTGTGGACAGGGGCACCTTCAGAGGGTGCTTCTCCCATCCCTCTTAGAAACCTTTCCTTGGGGTGACGTCAGTCGTCGTCTGACCACATCTGACTATAGGTAAAGCCTCAGCAAGTCTCTGGCACCTAACTGTCAGACAGGTAAAGGTAGATGAGATAAAGCCTCCCTTTTATTTAAAGGGAAAAAAAAGATCCTGTGTGCTGGATTTCTACATCCAATGGTGGAAACAACAACCTTTAGAGCTCTTTCCTCCTTCTTGTGGTGGTGAACATAGCATTTCTGGGAATTTCAGTGAAGGTACGAATCAAAGGGCAGGTTCTGCCCCTCTTCCTCAAAGGGAGCGGAACCTCAAACTCCCTGTTTGCTGGGAAGTGCCACCCCGGCCGGTTCCCGTTTTGCGTGAGTGAGTAAGTGGGGGACCGAGCGGATGTAAGCGTGGAAAGCCACGTCCCCTGCATGCGGTGCTCTGGCGTTTGCGCTGCAAACACCCCTCTGCCTTCGTTTTCCTGCAAAGCTGCGCTTGCCGAGTCCGGCCTGACAGCTGCCTGAAACGAACCTTTTCCTTCAGGTCTCCTTTGCCTGTAACAATCTTGAACTTGTTGACCTATGTGCCTATTAATTATTGATATAATGTTGCATTATTTAGGCTTGTTTCAGCAGACGGATACATTATTACCAGACATTTGCCAGACAGGCTGATAGATAACATCCTAAAAAAAGTCTCAAGTTGCATTTGTACAATAAAGGACTGTAACTTCATTACTTTCCCCCCACCCCTTTCTCTTGCTGGCACATTAGCGCTACACTACCTTGAAACCCAAACAGAAGTCCAAGTATAATAACAATCTCTTTAGACAACGGACATAATCTTAACTTTGTTGGAGTTGTGGCCTGATGTTGGTCAGTCCTCAAAAATACAGAAGTCGTCTTCTTAACCAATCCGCTGAAGCTGTTTTTCTTCAGATACAAGAAACTGTTTTGTTTTTCAAACCCTTGCCATGGAAAGGAGAACTGATTTTCTTCCTGGTTGCTATGAGCTGTACTGCAACACTCCAGAGACATAGGCATAGCTTGATGTGTATCTCCCAGGGAAACCTGCCTTTGATTTTTTTTCAAACCCCACTGCAGTCATTTTGTCTATGGATCCAAGAAAAAGGCATATCTAAATTAATTATCTGGCATATCTAAATTAATTATCTGCAATGTAAAACATGCACGCTGAGCGTTTCTGAACCTTTGTAACTGCACCATAGCTTCAGCTGAAGCAAGAATGAAGGAACACTGTCCTTCGTGGCAGTCGTATCAAAATTACAAATGCAATGTGCAATCACGGCTGGCGAGCAGTGCCGAATATATGACAAGCTTGTTAGTGTCTGCATGCTGCCCTCTTTCCTCTTTCTCTGCTCGTCATGCTTGGCTCTGTCGCAACCAGTTTTTCCTCTGATGTCAAAATCCCAGTGCTTGACATGTTGTCCATACAAAAGCAGAAGAGGAAAAAAAGAGGAAGGAAAGCAGACGAAGGCAGATGAGAACAAGAAATGCAGTCTTGAGTGTTACAAATCTTGACTGCTTGTTTGTTTTCCAGGGCTTCCTCAGGAGAAACAGTTGGTTTTGGGGAAACAATTTCAGAAAGACTCGGCTACCGTTTTCAAAAGTGATCTAGCACCAACTTCTTGATGTTGTTTGGGTACTTACCACTGCAGTTACACTGTGGGGTTTTCAGAGCTGTGTAGCCTCCTGCTGCCTTGGGTGCCTGTGGTAAATTTTTTCATCCTTTGTGAGTCACTTCTGTCTCATTTCTGATTCACTGCTACAGCAGAGCTGTGTTTGAGTACCCGGGAAAGCTCCCTTAGTTTGATCCCAACTTGACCAATGTGTTTGGCTCCATCACTCAGGGTTGTCTCTCTCTTAGTCTGTCCTTACTTTGTGGCCTTACTAGCATTTTCCCTGGCTTCCAGGAATGCCGGCCACATATGCTACCCTTCCACAAAAACAGAACCTCACCGTCAAAGCCTGTGTTAATCCCTTTGTTTCCCTTCGTTCAAGCACACTCTTTCCCAGAAGTCCAGCCCTGTTCAGCAGGAGGGGATCTGTTCAAAAGAGATCCTTTAGGTTTGTCAAAAACTATTAACAACAGACCTGGACAAAACAATAAATGAGGAAACCTGCATTGGTTTCTTCACTGCTCTATGGTGTATTGTGGGTCTTGGTCAGCGTCTTTGAGATGCCCAGGTTTCCCCCAGCTCATGGCTTCTCCCCCAGGTTATACAGTCTCTCTTACTCCTGTCAAGATTTTGTTCTTTTTCCAGACTGATCGGTGAGGGACTGTCATCTCTCATCTCCTTTGTCACGTATCTCCTTCAGCCGGTCAGTCCATCAGTGCTATCAGGCAATCCCAGCCTTCCACTAGACAATTACTTCCCACCTCTTTGAAGTCTGCACTTGAAAAATAGTTTTTCTGAATGGTAACCATCTTTTTTTTCCCAGTAGTCCTCCACTTGAATACATGAGCATCAGAGTTTAGCAGCTCTCCCTCCTAGTCCTGGATAAGATGGAATTTATCCTGTTGCACAGTGTGGGTTTTATCTCCACGTAGGGACAGGGAAGCAACTACCACACTCAGATTGAATTTTAAGTCTGACATGAGTAAATATATAAAATGTAAGTACCTAACACTGAATTCGCAAAATCTCTGTAGACTTTGTAAATTATTTCAGGCTAGTTTACTGAAATTAAATTACATAAAAGTCATATAAAACAGCATAATATTATGTAAAACTCTACAAAACAAGTGCTGTGATTTTAACTGAGTTGAACAAATAAAACATTAACTGTAATTTTTGTTCGGGGCCATGTGTTAGCTTTTGAAAACAAAAAGGAAATAAATGAACCAAGTCACACAAAACATATGTTTGCAGAATAATGATAAAACATATACTATATCTGGACATCTTGTAAGTGTGGTTTTAATTCTTGCTGCTGTTGTGGCTGGAGGCTTTTGCTGTGCAAAAAAGCTACACTGTGTTCATATTACAATACAGAATGTTTTTTATTCCTACTGCATCAGGCATAATGTAATCCTCTTGCAATAATGTGGTGGGTTCTGAGTCCTTCAGCCAAGACACCTTCCTGGGGAGGGCTGGAAACTTGCAGAAAGACACTGTTCAGTCCTGCTGACTGTGATACGAGTCACCTATCAACCCACCCAGGATATGAAGGAGACTGACTTTGCCTTTGGCGTACAAAACCCTGAACTTTGAGACTAGGAAGTCCAAAGGAAGGGTCAGCGTGTGACCAGCTGAATTTAAGCACTCTCATACCAGAATTTCTGTCACTATGCTCCTGGAGTTGCTTTGTTAAAAAAGCCATATGGGAAGTGGTGTGTTTCTGTTCTCCCTATCAAGTGCAGACTGCATTTTGGGAAGAGAGGCTGTGGTGGTGGCTCTGACCATGCCAGGAAGACTCTCTTGCAATATATGGCATAGAAAGGCACTTGCCTCTCTTGGCATGTCACGATTCATGCCAGGATTAACCAAAAAGGCATGCTCAGAGGTATTAACAAGGTCCTTTTGGTAGCTAAAGATATCTCTGTTCCCCAGATTCATCATTTCCTTACCATCTGTCATCCTATCATCTACCTGAACTTGTGTTCCACAGCTGCTGCTGCAGCCTGAACCCTGGCTCCCATGGACTGCTCTTGGAGCATAGGTACCCGTATCTTGCAATTCTGCTGTTGCATCTTTGTCATTCTCAGGGCAGTGCAGTTGTGGTGCATTTCTGTCAGTGTTCAGGGCATGGGCCAAGAGTACAACACCTTAATTAGTTTTTTCTTGTTGAGCATGATTTCATATTGTAGGTACACGTGTTTAGCTGTCAGCTTAATTGTTGCAACAAAAGGAAAAACAAACCAGTAATAAATAGAGAAGTTGCACAAGCCGCTCTTTAAATAATGGCATTGGGTGGAACATGTGAAATAGGAGCTGTGGCTACAAAGCAGATTAGTGCTTCCTATTCCTCCTATGAACATGATATAAATTACGGCTGTTTAAACTGATGCAGCAGCCAAGGAGAATACTGAAAGCCTGAAGATGCCACTGTATTGCCGCCACTACTCCTGTTTCAGGTTTGTAGACTGAGAAGTGAAGAACTGAGCCCCAAGCCTTGTCCTCTTTCACTGAAGACTGGTTTAGTTCTGGTGTACTGAGCAGAAGCATTGCGAATTCACGCTCGTATTTCCTGACGTCACAGTCACTGATGCTGCATAGGGCTTTGAGGTCCCAAGTCACGAAGAACTGAGTAATCAGGCACTGACTTTTCAGTATTCTTTTGAATGGGCGTGGGAAGGGATTTCTAAATACTTAAAGAAATCAGGCCTTAAAAATGGAGGCATGGTATTCCAAAAATATGGAAACATGGCTTTTAAAAGCCTTCCATCATTTCAGTTTTTTAAAGGTCTTAGTTTAGATTTAGAAGGTAATGACTCATTTTTGCAGCATTTCATTGTATCATATGAAATGTCTTTTTTGGTGAAGGCAGGTTAATGTGACCAGTAGATGCGTATTCATCTGTCAGTACATTTGTATTTAAATCAGTTAGTAGTTTAAATGATTAATACCATTCCAGATTTCTTCAAACATCATCATTTAACATTAAGCCACAAATATCTTCTTTTTGAAAAAACATTCTATAGATGTTTGTATTTGAAACTGTGGTGGTATCATATACCTGAAATATAAATGCATTTAGAGTGGCAGAATGTCCTCATGGTTTTTTGTATTATAAATGCATCCAAACAGATACTGTAAAATCTGTATTTTGAAGCCCTAAATTCCACAGGATTCCTACAGTTTATATAAAATTATATTATATAGATTATATATAGATTATATAAAAAAATGAAAAGAAGTACTGAATTTTAGTCTTTCTTACAGAAGTCATTGACACAACTTCTTCTGGCTTCATTATTTATATGCCAGTATCATGAAATTCTGGGAAGAAAGAGAAAAATGGGTTCTTTGGGACAGAGGTAAGACAGAGCTGAAATACCACGTGCCAGAGCGATTCTCCTAGCCCCCAGCTCACGCTTTGCCATGGATTTTCCTGGGGATTTCTCTGACTTGGGCAGTGAGTTATCATGATGAATTATTCTGATGCCCCACAGCTGACCCCAAGCTCTCCTCTTTCTGGAGAGCCTCACGTGCCCTTCCTTGTCATGAGATCACACGCATCCACTGCAGACGGCAGCATGTAAGAACAACTTTTTTGCCTCAGAGCAGAAAGGGACAAAAATATCAAGCACTATGGGTCGGTGTATGAGACAAAACCAGTTTCAAAACAAAAGATCCTGGTACCTCTATTTTAGCGTATTTCACCTAACTAGATGCATTTGAAACTCTTGTCCCTAACATGTATTTTTGCAGAAGCGTCCTACACTTAATGATAGTACAGTAGTAATCCCTAGGCCTTCCTTCCTTCATAGGCTGAAGTTATAAACTCATTTTGGTTGTGAATTAACTTGCATTATCATGTAGGGCAAATAATGCTCTTGATCAAATTGTTAGTGACAAATTTGTTGTTTACTTGAATCTAGACATAAACATGACCTTTGAACTTTTGGAGGAAGGAGCTCCTTTTTCACATGAATTTTTCACCAGAAAAACAAAAGCTTGGAAATTATTTTATCCACAATTGTTTGCTTAATCATCAACATCTTTTTTTAATGAAATGGTAATGTTTTATGGGGGAGGGAGGAATAATTTTCTGGGCAGTTCTATTCTGAACTAAACCCATCCAACATGGATATAATCAAGATTTTACAATTACTTAAATGGATCAGCGCAAGAGGGAGTAATTTACACTCCCCTGGAAGTGGGGAGTGGTGCATATGCACCATCATCAGAGATAGTTGATTGAACTTCAAGAAGAATGCTATTAAGCTTTTTGCATTAATTATGCTTAAAGCCATCCCTCTAGTGATACTGGGACTAATTTTTAATTGATACACTTAAATCAATTCCTTCATGGACAGACATTTGTTCATTATGAACTCATTTTTACGCACGGCCACTCTCAGAGAAAGCAAGCTAATATTGTTCCGTCAGCAGTCAGGTACATTAGAGAGGCAATTGCTATACGTCTCTTTCTGATGTGTTTTGATGGTGCTCATTTCTTCTGGCATGCTTTTAGCTCCCAGTGATACAGATGTGTCAGCTACTATAGCTGTAAGAAAACACTGATGATGGATTTATAACACCCAGACTTCCACTTACTGACCTGAAAAATGGCTAGAAGTATTTGCTTTTGAAGCAAAATTGGTCTTACCCAGACAAAAAACATGCTTCCTAAGTTCCCCTATCTGTTTAATGAAACATTTTATCCTGGTTATAATTCATGACTCTTGTCAGATGAAGTTTTCTCAGTGAGGCATAGTTGGGGTAGCTACTGAATTTATGGGAGGGAATCAACTTAATCTCTTTAAAAGTGAAGTCGTCTTGTAAAGTGTCAATTGAACTGTATTGTATAATGATTCTGAAGTGTCTCACTGTCTATATTAAGGAGGAGTTTCTCTAGGCAGAGAGATGCTAGAGCTCTGTCAGGGCAATGGCTGCCCAAGGAGGGATGCTCTTCAGATCTCCCTCTGGGAGCAAATGAAATTCACTGTTGATCTTGTTGTTGTTGTTATATTGGTTTTAGAGCAGCTCCCATCTGAAATGAGGTCTCGGCATGCTAGGTGTTGAAGAGGTATGAGGGAGAGCACAGCCGCTGCACCAAAGGTTAACACTCCAGACAGAGATAGGTTAGAAGGATCAAAGGATTAGCAAAAAATTGCAATATATGCAGACAGAGCTGTCTTCCTGCCAGATGAATTCCAGCAGTGAGATCAGATACCAAGGCTCCAGTCCTGCTGTCCTCATTCAAACAGAAATCTGGTTCTACTTCTGAGCAAGCCGTTCCAGCATAAAACCCGATAGATTATTAAATAATGAATTGGATGTATCTGATATTTATTTTCCATCTATGTTCTTCCAGTGGAGGAAGAGCTCCCTGAGACAGTGTTAGCTGTGGGCCATTCACGCTAGATTTGTTGAAAGCTTTACTGAATCTCCTGGGAGAAAAAAATAATCTGCCCAACAACAATCCCACTGGATGCAGTCAGGAGATCCCTGTTCACTTTTCAGCCTGACTACAGATTTTCCTGTGTCCTTGGACTGGCTATTCAACCCCATTCTTTCTCAATTTACCACCTGCAAAACAGGAATGACAATATTTCCCTTACTGACAAGGAACAGTCCTCTACTCAGGTACTATCCTAAACTAGTAGGATAGATCTGGGATATATTCTTGGGCTGTTTTGTCTCAAGTAAATAGGGTCTCCCATGTGCAAGTTACATGGGATCTCTCTCATACAGTCATATTTGGAGGGCTAGCTGGATTAGGGAGGAAAAGTAGACGGGCCCACATTTTTTAAATTATTTCTATGCTTCAAATCAGTTTAAGTATTTTGAGGTTACGTAAGATCATCCCCTGTTGATGTTGGACAGAAGGAGTCAGATTATTTGGCTTTGAACTACATCAGAAAGCGGCTTCTTCCCCTCGCTTCTCCAGCAACTACTATAATATTTCTTCTGCCCCACAGGGAGAATTTAGCTTCTAGTACAGGCTACCCCTGGAGCACCTCGAAGTGCATCTCTAATAGGGCCACGGGGATTTTGTAGTATATAATTCATAACCAGAAACACTTCCCTTATGGACAGGTTTCTTGACACACCCTAGGCGGAGGGCAGACAGCTGTGGTTTTCCTTTGGCTTCAGGGGACTGGGTTAACCTTCCTTCTGCAAGTCACTAATGGAGGTGTTTAGCTCTTGTCATCCCTGCTGCTGCAACGGTGAATGGAAAATAGAGGTTACTGAGCACTGAACAGGCAGAAATCAGGCGGAAGAAGAGCAAGATGCCCCTATGTGCTGCTCTCCATGAACCTTAGCTTTAGCATTTAATCTTAAAACGCATTCTGTCCTTGGCCTTTGGATTGAAGGTGCCAGTTACGAGAGTGGTTTTTGTCGTATCACCGTCTCTGGAAAATACGGTAGAAGCAAAGGCCATCCAGCCATGGTCAGGCAGTCGATGGCTTTTGGTCATTACCACACCGGTCTGGATGTCGATCTGTTGCTGGTGCAGCAGGAGAGTGAATAAAGGAGCTATTGCCTCCTGAAGGAGACTGAAAGCATTTGGGGTTCTCACACCAGGTGAATGGGCTAGCAGGGAAAGCAGGGCTGCACCATGGTGCTCAGCTTTGTAAGATACCGCCTTTACTTGCCCATGGAGGGGACTGGGAGCTGGCAAGGGGAGCAATGAGAGACCCCCAGCTGCAGAGGTGCAGAGCCCTGTTCTTTGGCCTGAGGAGACAGTGGAGCCCAGAGAAGGCTGCTGCCATTTTGGGGGAGCAGAAAGAAACCGAACCCACTTGCCTGTCCTTCTCCCACCCCCCTCCTCATCGACTGAGCCCTGTCAGCCTCCTCAAAGGGGGCCCCAGACACTTCTCCGCTGTGCGAAAGCCTGTGCTGGGAGTTCCTACCTGCTCGCTTGTTTACAGTTCCTCAGCTCAGACCTGATGTCTGCTCTCTCCTTTCAGCTAATTGGCAGACAGAGGCCTCGAGGGGTTTGGTTTGGTGCCATCAGACTCCTGCTAGCTCCAGCGGCCGTGTTCTTCCCCAGACAATGACTTCAGTAGCCTCCGGGCACCCCAGAACCTCCGAACAAACATCTCTCGTAACTGCCTTATTAACTGATTGCTGTAGTAAGATAATAATGAACACCCTTACTTGTGTCTTGGCTCAGCCAAAAATATTCTCAAGTGGACTTAGAAATGCATAAAATGAATAAATGATTTATGTTTACTATTTTTAATGGAGCTACTTATTAGTAACGGTCTAATACAGAGCACCATAAAAACACTCTTGATTTTGTTACGGATTTAGAAGGTGGTAATGAAAAGCTGTAGAGAATAAAATGGGGGAACAATCCCCAAGCCAAATTCTACTCTCAGTTGTATTTAAAGATCTTGCTGAGTTGAATCCTAGAGAGGATTTTGGCCAGAAAAGCATTGAAATGGAGAGAAATCTCTGTCATCTACTCATTCCAGCTTACCTATTCAGAACCTGTGCCAGCCAGGTGAAGGGTGCCTATCCTGTAAATATAGAAACAAAACCACAAGTGCAGGACATGTGTATCTGCAGCACATCAGAAGGGCCATGTTTACAGACGCACTCTGCGTTGCTGACTGTACGAGGCGTGAGACAGTGGGGAATCTTAACCATGGCAGCCTGAAGTACTTGTGCTGGCTTCAGGATGCAGGCCATACAGTGCCAGTGTCTCTGACCTCGGTAGGAAGTGGGAAGGTTCATGCAGCAAATCTTCACTAATTTATGTTGTTTCTTACAGTGATAAGAACACTAATTAGGAAAGCATGGTGGCCTTTAGAGAGAGCCCTGACACAGGACTTGGGGGACATGAATGCTGTGCCTTGCACTACTGCTGGGTGACAAGAAATGCCACCCTTCCTCCATGGCCTCTGTGCAAAAGTGAAGGCACTGACCTTTGTGTTTAAGGTCCAGGTGCATTTAGGAGCCTCGACATATGGGAACAGAGCATGTGAACTCTTCACAGTGGGTGGGTTTACTCTGATTTAATTCTTCAGCAACAAATACTGTTCGCTATACTGTTCCTGAAATGAAGAGATGGGAGTCCATCACAAGCTGCCGTGACACGCAGCACACACAGTTCCCAAATTTCTTTGACCCACCATCTAAATCACATTTTATTCCAACTCAGAGAGAAGTTCTAAGCCCTGCCTCCCGCTTAGTTTTCAAGATCTTCTACTGATCTCTCTTCAGTGAAGATAGCAATGCAGGCGCATACAAGCTTGTGACTTTATCCTGAGATACATATTTAGTATTTAGGATGTTTCTTTCTGCATGCACTCTATCCTGCAAATGCTAATAGAACACTTTTGCAAATACCATTAAATACCTGCAAATATTTTCTTGCTGTCTTTGCTTGCATCTGTTGTGAGAATTAATAAGGTTCATTGGCTGAAGTTCCCAAAAGAATTTGAAATGCCTGGCTAGCAGCACGATTAAAGGCATCTGATTTTTCTTCTACATGGACAGGATTTCAGCATTGTCTGAGAAACTGAGGCACTTTAAGGTGCTAGAAGTGTCAGATCATTAGTCTCTGGAGATGCTAGAGAATTTTCCGAACCACCATTTTTTCACTAATGTGTAAATGAAACATCCTGTGGATATTATCAACATTTATTAGGCAGTCCTATCAGTCAGTCACATACAAGCCAAAGGCTACAGAACCACACTTGTCATCAAGAAATACAGTATTTTAAGATAACTACCATACCAACCTCTCTGCTGTTTCTTAAAATGATCTATTGCTCTATTTTTTTTAATTTCCCGAAATAAAGATGAGTTTGCTTCAGGGCAGACAGTCTAAAAGCTTGTGCTAATAAATCTATGCAAGTTTAGTAGCGTTTAATACATATTCTGCTTCAAGTGCTTTTTAAATGCATTATCACCTTCAAGTAAATACAGTGGAAGACTGCCAAATGCCTGGATGCTGTTCTCCGTAAATTTATGCATTTATATCATTAATGCAGTGAAATGTTTAAACTTTCATTGAATTTTGCTAACTGATTTGCAGTTTGAATGCTAGTAATTTTATGCATTTATCAATTACCATTTAAGTAGCTGCTATAATATTTCTGTTTAGGCAGGCAAAGCACACACACCAAAATACTTTTCATCTAAATTAGATTTGGGATGAAGTATCTGAGTAATCGCAAAACAGAGGACACATCCAAGCTATAAAGAGTTCAGAGCTGCTCTTTTCTGATAAGAAACAATATTGAGCCTTGCAGGAACATATTTTGCGAGGGTATCTCAGGTTCTCAGCCTACTGGGCAAATCCTTCTCTGCTGCACACTTGTGATGCAAGTGGGTCTAAACAGTGCCCTGTCAAAATTATTATCAATCTGTCATGTGTTGCTGTTATGCTGAGAAACCATGGCTCCATTGGACGGTGTGCCGTAACAAATTCAGAAGATAACCTTTGCCCCTGTGAGTTGATATCCTAAAGATGCATGGCCACTTTGTGCAGCTGCATGTGGCTGTACAGCATTCAAGGTAGTGGTGAATTAAGGCTACTGTGGTTTGTGTCACGATGCCGCGTGTCGCCTTTTGTGGGCTGTAGATGCCTCCTGCTCCTTTTGTCCTTCTTGGCTGCTGGGTGCCTCCCCACCCAGCTCCCCGCCGTGTCCTCGCTGCTGTAGGTGCCTGTCCAGCCTGAAGTATCACGGCAATAACCATGGCAGCAACAGCTTGAGGAGGGAAAAAAAGGATTTGTGCAGGGCCCCCACCTCTGTGCCCTGGCAGCTGCTAGTGTTAGGAGCGGCTGGACAAGGAGAGCTGGTCTGTAGCTGTATGACGGAGGTGGACGGGTCTCTGCCCCATCTCCATCCACTGCCTGGGTGGAGTGAAGGAGGCCACAGACCACATCTGTGTGCACCCACCTCTTCTAATGGTATTGGCATGTTGGGCTTTGGTTGTTCACAGGAGAGGAAGTAGACAAAGCTGCAGTGGTATTGAGAATCCTTTGGTAAAGTGTTTCACCAACTATTTTCTGTAGTAAAGTATGCAAATTTTGTTTTGAACTGTTCTTCCTCCAGCTAGGCAGACCTGTAGGTTTCCTGTGGGTTATGTATATGTAGCTGAGAGAAGATTTACCTAAAAAATGGTAGCAGGTATGAGGATCAGTAGTTTGAGCAGTCTCGCCTCCAATAGATGTCAATACACAGCAGCAGACTATGTTTACAATTTTTTAAAATCAAGCCCTACCTGTTTAGGAGCCTACCTGGAGGCAGACATTATAGCAAAGCAATTTTAAAAGAGCGGTGTACTGTCTTTTTGAATTTATGCTAATTTTACTAAAAGTTTTTGGCAAAAGATTAACATATATGTTAAAAATAGTCTCTAATTTATAAGTGAGCTGATCCACCTTAGTGGATGATAATTCCTCTTGAATTTTTGCTATAAGAAAAAAAAAATAATGATCCTGTATATTTTTCTGCCTGTTTTGCTCAAGTTTCAAGTTTAGAAAAAAGTGAAGAATGGATCAAGTGCCTTGTTTGAAGATACAGAAAAACATTTTTCAGCTCCCACTTGGGTTTAGTTTTCAAGAGTGACTAATAAGAAGGTGGTGATTGCTTCATTACTATGCACTGAACTGAGTGCACAATATAATTATATATTTCAGTTGTAATTAGGACATTTAATTGATTTGTTTTAACTAAATTAACAGACATCAGGAAAAAAAAAATTTGGCAGATTTTGAAATGTTTTCCACACAGCCAGCTGGGTTCAGCTGAGCAGAAATATCTGTGTTATTTCTGGATAACATTATGAAGATCAAAAACCTTGCTATTGAGAAACTGTTATGAAATAATCTTGCATTTCTTTAGCTCTCTCCTTTATATGACAAAAATTTATGAGTTGAATTTCATAGCATTCTTATGAGATGGGTATGGATACCTTTGGGGAGAGAAAAAGTGGGAGATAGAAATGACTGAAACAGGAGATGTTTCCATGCATTGCCATAAGAAATAGGGTTAAAATGCAGGTTTCCTTTTATTAGATTGGTTAATTGGTAACTCTGCTACCCAGTTAATACAAGCATTATTTAGAAACCATCTTCTTCCTCCTTTTTAGTCACCTACTTCCCTCTGATTTTTTTTCCTGGTTTTGCAACCTGGCTCCGTACTTCTTCTTGATTCTGGGTTATTCTAACAAGATGGCTTTTCACTTCCAGTTTTTAGCATGGAAGCAGAAATGCTGATACAGCATGAGAGAGGCTTAACATGCAGTATAGCTGCTAGTCTTACTGAAAGTATTACAAGGCTTCTTCCATAATTTTTTCCCAGTCTTTTGTCTTGGAGGAGAGAGGGGATATTTAAAGGAGAGCTTAGAAAGTCTGTCTGTTGAAATCCATCTACAGTATTTGCATCCAGCCAGATGCTTTATCTACCTGGGCCACTTGATCCATACCACCCACAAGGGCTGCCAAAACTAGCCACTGACCCTAGGGCTGGACAACCTGACCCAAAAAACATTTACACTATTGAGTTTCTGTGTGAAACTTATTTGACTTCTCATTTCTGTTTCTATTGATCAGATACTATTTTTATTTTCAATTTTCCTGATTTCAGTACACTCATGCCGCAAAAAAAAGTAACAGCCTCAGAATCTACCCCATGCAACTTGTCCTGAGAAAACTGCTGCAAATAAGCGTGGAGATGAAACATGCCTTGGAGGCAGCGGTGGTTTGCTGCTCACACATATCTGTAGTAGCTGACTGTAAGGAGTAGTTTAGAAACCTCTGGTGTGAGAATGAGGTGGGGCAGCTGAAAGTGCTGTGGTTCCTAAATTTATTCTGCTCTTACATTTACAAGAATACGTGGAATTGAACCCGTAGCTAAATGCACACGGAATAGAAGAAAGAAAAACTAAAAGAAAGGCAGTAGCTGGGCACCCTTCTGGTAAAACCTGTTCTAGTTCTTAGGAACAGCTCATAATCCACTGTTTACAAACAGCAGTAACATCAGACTCATATTGAGACAAAACTAAAAAAAAAAAAAAAAGAAAGCAAAATCCCCAAATTGCCACTGAGTTCTGGCACAGGGCGCTAAAAATAGGCAAATTCAGAATGAAAGCTATGGCACGGCAAACAGCTTCCCTCTATTAATGAATTGCATAGAGACTCTGCACTAAATGGGCAAGACACAGATTTTTCTCTGAAATGTTTTTCTTTGAAAATACGGTTTCATTTGAACTAAAAATTTCTTCAGGAACTTGTCAGAAACAATTTAATTTCATTTAGATATATCGAGGCAAAGAGATCCTTTGATAATGTCAGTCATTTCATGTCAATATTTTCAGAACGTACCGTGCATATTTTTAATTCAAGTGATTGTTCATATTTACATATTTTTGGGTTCCTTCAAGAATTGTTTTAAATTAAGGTTGGAAATCAGGATGAGATGGATTCATTCAATCCAACAGAAATAACTCACTTGACACATAATGCCTTTCTAGTTTTAACATCTTTATGTGGGGAATAACAAAGTTTCTTGCAACCCTGATAACACCGACTCAAAACCTATGGAAAAATATTTGCTTTAACAGCAATGTATATTACCAGGAATTCTTGAAATGTACAGTTTGTTCTAAAAACCATTTTGTGTTAAGAGCGTTTGCATTGAGAATAGTGGCTGGATCATTATGGCTCTGTTTAGGAATGAAAACAAGTTTTGAAGTAACAGCTTCTAATGAAACAGTAATTTAATTTTTTCTGAGCTGTAGGAGAAAACAGAGTTCCCAAACACCCTTTAAAGCACGGAACGTTCTGACCTCTACGGTCAAACCGAATGAAAGTCATGGGGGTCACGTAGCGAAAACTCATACATGTGCTGTTGATTTGCACATGGACTGCAAAGCTTTATTTTGCTTTGCTGTGAACAGACAGCTCGACATTTAAAACTTGGCAAACTGTGGCGGGAGCAAGGGTGTGCCCCTGCTTGGGCAGGGCCAGCAGCTACATCTGGGCCTGGGTTGCAGCAGGGAGATGCTGCATGGATACAGTTACATCTACAGTGAGATCCAGAAAGCTGTTCATCCTTGAGATGTGGATCCTGGTTCCGCCACCCCTTTCCTGTCTTCAAATAGACATTTGGAATACTTGGTACTATAGTACAACAACAGGATGTACAGAAGCTTAGCATCTTCAAAAAGATGGCGTTATATACTACGTCATATTTCCATTTCCAACAGTAAAATGAGGAGATGGAAACTTTTGTTGTTTCTTGCCCTCTGCCATCCCAGCAGGTCAGGTTAGTGGCTATCTCATGCTAGCTGTTATGAATCCAACCTCCATTTATGTCTGTAACTCAATTATATTATTTTTATTATTAATATATATTATGCCTCTATGGAAAAATACAGCAAAACAAGGAAGGAATTACATATTTGCATCATCAGCACATCAAGATGATTCATAGCAAGGAAAGAGTTGGTCCATTTTACTGCTCTTTCTATTGCTTAGTAGCCAAAATTCATAGTTTATAAAATATTGAAAATATTTCACATCTTTAATGTAACACTGTTGTAAAGAATTTTTCCAAAAGGAAATACATGTAGTTTATTGCTTGCTTCTTTGCACTCTAGGAAATCCAAACTTTGCACTTTGGTGCCACATTGGAACAGAAAGTAAAAAAAGTCTAAAAATGGAAAGTGAAAGCACATAAGCCCATTTTGCCTTTCATTTGGGGGGTAGCAATACAAACTTTAAAAGCACAAATAGTGATCAGATCTCAACTTTTCACTTTTAATGAGTATAGATTCCACAACCAGAGAGTAAAATTAAAGAATAATCGCATGTGCCTTTTCAAAATTTTGAAGCTTACAGTCTTTTCTCTTTTTGTTGTAGGAAACCCAGAATCTGTTTATTATCAGGCAAAAACACTTTCAAATGAAATGTCTTTGAATTGGAAAAGACTAAACCTCAAATTAAATGGGAGAGTTTGAATGCACTATTGAACAACTCCTACTTTCTGTTAGCAGAATATAGGAGTTTCTGAAATCTGAAGAGAAACTGATAGAGGAGTAACTGTAGTGGTAGTAAATTACCTTAGGCTTGGAGTAATAAATGTGTGTGCTAAGAGTGTTAGAGAAGCCAGTGAAGCTGGCTGAAGTGAGTTTCCTCTTCTGGACGAAGCTGCAATCTGAAGACAGAATCCATTAAACATATTAAAAGGTAGCTATTTCTTTGCTCGCATGAGTAGACCTGGGGAAGCAAACCACAGTATCAGTTAGTGTTAAGTTCAGCGGTAGCCTACCAGTTTGCACGTAGCTGATGATCAGGTCTCAATACTTCCCTGGGAATGCAGTAGCTCATCCAAAACATGGAAGGAACAATGCAGATGGCAGAAGCAAAGGATTTGGATGGAGTAGCAGGGAGCTGGTCTGCACCCCATACAATAGCATCATAGCACTTCTGCAGGCAACACTCAAAGCTAGTTTTATGAGACACCAAGTCTGTCATTGTTCACAGGGTATGGTCTATGGGTGCACTTAAATAAGGCATGTGCAGCGGTACCTGTAGCCCCCAGGCCATCAAAATCTACTTAGCCTACAGCTGACATCAATTAAGCCACCTTCTGTGGCTTGTCCTGTTTTGTGGCTGTGGAGGTGGGGTGAGATGTGTTTTGCCTTTCATTTGCAACCTCTGTCTGGTCCCGCACACTGTAGGCTGAGAAGAGTATGCTGAGAGGTTTAAGCTTCTTGTAACTTGTTAATGGTGTTCAGAGTAGTCTGAGAGAGGGAGGGCCGAAAAAAGAACATCGTATGACTACTCTACCAGAGGGTACAACCTGGATGTTGTTTAATAGCTGTGAAGAGGAGTTGTGTTGGCTTTGCTTTTGGAATGTAACCAGGCGTTTGAAGGAAGAGAAATAGCCTGGATGCTGTGTCGGATACAGCTTGTTTCTGCAATGACTGGTTTTCTCACAGTTCTCCTTTATGTCATCAAAGTTTGGTGGGGTTTTTTGGTCCATTTTGTCATGAATTCCACTGAGGTATTTTGAATGGAAATGCATAAAGCAATCAACTATGAAATACCTGCGTGGATGGAAGACCTATAGCTTGAATTCCCACTGGGGTTTGTTACTCACTGAGATAGTTTTTTGTGGGCAGAGTATCCCAGAGCTGTTTGAGATTTCCTAGAATAACTTATGTAGGCTTCCACCACCTGGAACTGGCCTAGGAGATACACTCAATGTAAGTAATACCTTCCCCCATCACACATGTTGCAGTTTTCTAGTTAAAATGCAGATTACGTTTTAACTGGGGGGATGAATGAAAGCTTTTCCTTGCCAGACAATAAAAATGTATGTAACTAGTTTGGAATGACAAGTCAACCTCAACAAAACCATAGAGCAGTTGGGAGAGCAGGAGTGTGTTTTGCAGAGGCATGGCAGGTTGCTATATCACTGATTCATGGCTGAAGAGTGATGTGGCCAGCAGACACATCTGAGAAAAGGCAGCAAGCTTGGGCTGAAGGCACACACAGTACCAGCTGCGAGACTATAATGAGAGTCTTTACTTTGTCTAACCCTAAAGATGAGACCATTTAACCTGTATTAGCTGGCACAAGAGCAGCCTGTTCCTTGGAAGAAGATACGACATACCTGAATGTTGGACTCCGCTATTCCAGAAAGCAAACTGTGAGTTGAATTTTGCAGGCTCTTCGTGGCCAGTATGACCATGTATTATCACTCCTGCTAGAGAGATGCTAAGGCTAAGACTGCTGCTGAGAAACTCTGGGGATTAGAAACCTATCCTGCAGGTAGCACACTGATGACTGGCTCTTGCAATGTTACCCTTTGCTTCTCTCTGTCCTCCGTGAAAATTTCATTTGCTTCAAGCCTTTGGGTTTGGTGTTTCAGAAAGGAAAGGCGCTTGTCCACAAGTGAACCTAGTTGAGGTGACTCTGTTTTTGAGGTCTTTGGATAAAAGCTTGATTCATTTTTCAGAGGATCTATTTAGTGATTGTTTCAGAAAGCTTCCAATAGCACCTGGCACAAGGGTTACCAGAAAACACTTAACATCTTGTGAGCTCTGCTCATTTCCAGGGAAATGCTGAGTCTCCCTGTTATTGTAGTAAAATTTGGTAAAATAATGATGTCTGCTTTCGAGCCCTTCCTGAAAGTGTTATATGTTGCTTCCCTAGTTAATCATGCCAAGTAATCATATCAAGTAATCATATCAAATACTTCAAACTGAGAAAAAATTATCTTTCTGGAGAATAGTGAGACACTACGGAAGGGCACAAATATTTGCATTGGAAAGAATATTATTAATAACTTATATTCTTCCAGGAAATGTAACATTTCAGTGCCTGCTGTTTTTTGTTGTTTACATCAATATGGTAGTCTGTATGGGTTAAGCTTCCTAACTAAATTATTAAGTGTAATTAAACTAAAATGCATAGCCAAAGACCCCAGTTTCTGTTGAGAGATAAATGGGATCTGTAGCAGAGGAAAAATACACTTTATGTGAGGCTGGCTCATGAAGTATTTTGCATTTAGCATAAACGGTCTCCTGGCTACTCTGTTGTGTAGATTCCTAATCTCATTTAATTCAATTTACTTTCCTCTTGTGGGCAGCTGTAGCACCTTTTGCACCAGCTTTAAGGGCTATAAATGCTGCATTCTTATAGTCAGCTACTACTGTCCCTGGGGGCTTGAGGGAAAACTTAGATGTTGGAGCACGTGAAAAGGGGTGCTTTGACCTGAGCTGAAGAGTTAATCTGATGAAAACTTGAGCGCGGCCTCAGCTGAGCTCTGTGTTCAGTTGTGGTATTGAGCCAGGGAAGGACCAAGCCAATGAGCGTATTCTGGCATCAGCTCTTGGAGGTTACAAGAACCTTATGTATCATTTTATGTATTTTCTTTTCATGTGTATATAATCAATTCCAGTGGCGAGGCTTGTGTTTTGGTTCATACAGCCAAGCCAGGCAATTGACTTGGCTCCATTTTCAAACCTCTTGGCTTGCTAAATGTCAGAGCCTAAGTAGGGCTTCTCTTTGTACTCCAATCTCATACAATTGGCCTGAGTTATGTGTGTTCCCTGAGAGTACATGCATGGCCGTGAATACAAATCAAACCTAGTTAGGAGCCAAACACAGAGGTCAGCGAAGCAAATATTTTTGTCTCCCCAAACTACCTTTCTTGCCTCCTGGCACAGCTATATGAGGCCCTAGCTTGACAAGTCTTCTAAGTCCCATATGCCAAGAACTGAAAATGAAATAAAGTATTAATACTAATAGTGTAAATGCATCAACAATCTCTTAAAGTTCCGCAGTGACTTACTGGATTCTTGCAGTTCTGCACCTAAGGGAAACTATAAATTCTCTGGAAGAGGGAGGCACTGGAGGGGGTTTTCGTGATGGTTTCTTCAGAGTGTTGATTATCTTAGATCTCCTTAAATAAGGTGGTGGAGAATACAGACTCCGGCAAACAAAAGTGATCAGTTCACTGTGAGATATTTAAATTTCCAGTAATACCTAGGAAACAGTGAGATAGTGAACAAAAGAATGTTGAGGGAATTAATATTCAATATATTATCTTTAGATGAGTCTTACAGGCTTTGACTGAAGAGACTGACAGATGCAATTTTGCAACAGTTTTATTGGAGCATGGTCAGAGATGCTATTCCAGTTGCAGCTGAACTGAGTCAAGAAACTATCACTCTCAAGATGAGCTAGCTCAAAACAACAACAAAAAAAAGCCCAAACAATAAACCTACTAAAAAGTATTTAAGCTAATCTGGATCTTTCTGACAGAGCCAGATTTGGGAGTGTCCGCACATGTGGTTATGTGGCTCATGGAAAAGGGTGGTAACCCCTAATGGGGGGCAGTGGATAAACAGCTGTGGGCAGGCTGGAGGTGGTAACCTCTTAACCTGGCTCAGCTGCTGCTGGAACAGCACATCAGGCTGTGCCCTTACTTACACAATACTGGGATTTCTTAATAGATGAATTCTTAGATCGAAGAGCAAGCTGCTGTCCAAGTTTGCGATGGGATGTGCTTCATCCCAAAATGTATGCATAAATATACATTCCCCAAACGTGTGCGCTAAGTGAACATTCAGTCCCTAAGAGCACCAGCACATAATACTGGCTCTGATTCCTCCTGTAGCCATCGTGGTTGGAGCACAGTATGTTCCAAACAGCAAATTTTGCTGCATGAGTCTCAGCTGTAGATCTCGAGCAGAGAGGCTTCTATTAAATGCATCTGTACTTGTGTGTCTTTGGTCTGTATCAGATTCTCCTTAGGTTACTTAAACTGCTTCCAGATTAAGCTCTCTTATGCCCCCACTGCTCCACAATATTGTTAACCCTCTCCTCACCTACCATCCATCAGTCAGGACAAGCCACTTGCCTGAACCCAGTACAGTGCCCAGCGCTGCTTCGCCTTGTGGGAAGAGATATTAATTGGTTAAGTGTGAAGCGCACAAGCTGGAAATACAGCACTGCTCCACAAGCCTCTCTAAACATGAGGAGGAACGAAGGGCTGTGCTTTGCTGAAAGGTCATGGTGAGCTCACGCCGGCAGGAGGACAGCATTTTGGGCAGGACTCTTGCTGGGTGGAGGGAGCTGCCTGAATCGTTCCAGGGCTGAACTGGCGAGAGGCTGTGCAGAGGGGAAAGCCTGACCACACCAAAAGAAAAAGGGGTGGGGGAGAGAATTGGATATAAGGGCTCCAAGCGTTGGGTTGGTTTAGATTTGATGCAAAGAAGAGATGGAAAGATGTGGTTTACCACTATTAATACCTTTGTTTCATTTTTTGCCCCCGGAGCATCTAAAAAGCTATGACAGGGTAACAATGAGACCAGCTGTATGCTTTATCATGAGGTTTTTCCTCGGGCTTTTTGTCCCATACGCTCTCAATCTCCGGTGCACCACAGGACCACAACGCCTGTGGTTATGTGGATCACAGAGACCCTGTAGCAATTAGTCCTAGCCCAACTCCTGAGAGTGCCGTAGAGGAGGAGGACTTGCTGCCAGGCCCTGGGCTTGCCACGCGCTGTCCTGAGAGGAGCTCCGTGCTCTGCTGACTTCTGCTATGTCTGGGAGAAGGTGGGGTAAGGAAGATCCAATGTTACACTGAGCAGTTGTCCTTCAGGCATCTCCCTTTGTCTGCTGAGGTGCTTTCAATGCCGTGTCAAGAAGGAAGATGTGCAGCACTGGGACATTATCTTGAGGTGCAGCCACTGGCACTGTGTCCAGAACTCAGCAGGTCTCTAAAATTTGCAAGATTTGGAGTCTGTGAAGCCTTAAAAACCTACAGCCCCTCCACGGTGGAGTGGTCCTCTGGTATTGTCCTCCTGTACTCTTCTGTTTAGGAAAGGGCAGTCTGTCCATGACACAAAAATTTGGGAGTCTCCAAATTTCTTTTTTAATGGTATGAGCCTCTGCAGCATCGATTACTTTTTCAGAGTGAATGTTTAACACTGCTGGGATAGGTCTCAGGAGAACGGTGAAAATCAGACTTTAAATTGTACATTCACTTAGGTTTTTTTAAGGTGAAGCTTGTGGATCTAGGTTTGGTCTGGTATTGCTGAAGAAGGTGGATACCCTGTGGAAGACCTCACTCTTCCCACCTGCAAGTCTTGCCCCGGTAGCCCCAGCTCTGCAGCAGACAGGCTGCGGCAGTCTGCCCTTCATTCAGCACAAAGTGTAGGTGCCAGACCTGGCTTTCCTGGCTGGTATTTTTTTCTAAATGATAGTTTTGGTGATGCTCGGAAAGACTCATGTCGTTCAAACCTGCTGCGCTACAGGACTTGCCTGGCACTGGTGCTGCCGGGCAGGACCACGTGCCAGAACCTGCAAGGCCAGAAGAGTGAATCGGTGCATTGCCCTGGCCTTGCACAGGAGCCGTGAAACCTGCTGGGCCCTGTGTCCTACTGAGAAAGGAGGATTCCCTGGAGTATTTGTACATTAAAAGTGGGGGAAGAGGACTGTGAAGCAGCTCTTGAGAAAGCAGAGAGGAAGTTAACAACCAAGTGGGAGGGGGAACCAATACGAATGTGTTTGAAGGCCCAGAGAGGGAGCAGGGCTTTATATGCATTGTTTCTGAATGTTGGCTGTATGTTTACACCTGTATAGAGACAAGAAATGACATTGTACAAAGCTTGTATGGTTTTTTGACTTGAAAGCCTGAGATCCCGCTTAGCTTAATTTGATTAGAGTTATTTGATTAGAACAGACTTTATTCCTTCCAAAAATGAAGAAAAACATGGTGTTTAGTTGTAGAGATACAATTCTATAGGATCAGATAGCCACCAGAGTGGCTTAAGAAGGGCACGGAGAAAAATCCTCAGGGTTGTGGGGGGAGCAAACTGTCAGGATAAAGCAGAGGCAGTTTCTTTTCTCTGCAGGGCATCAAATGTATGTAGTTCTTGGCATAACTTTTCTGAGTGACCTTAGCCTAGTGATATAAATTTTAATTGCAACTTTAAATGATGCTGGGACCAGGTGGGTGAAAACTAAAGAAACACTGTTAGCTCTGCCCACCTCCTCTCTGTCAGAGCTTTGCTTGCAGCGTATGGAGAATGGCTTTGGGAGAGGACTTAAGTTGGAGAATGGCTTTGGGGGAAGAGTTAGGTATTAGGTTTAGGGATGTCAGCAGAGCAGAAATACATGTTATCCCCATCAGTTTGTTTGCATGTGGTTCAGTGCTGTGGAAAAGCTCTTAATGAGCCACATGGACCATGATGATGGGTGTGAGGTCTGGGTCTGACCTACCTGAAGCTGGAGGCATTGGTACCTCAGCATGGCCAGCTGCAGTGCTGGGACTGAAGGATGTGTTTGCAGAGATGTGTCCCAGAGTACAAGCTGGGTTGTTCTGCCATCCAGCAACACCATTTTCAAAGACACAGGAGAACCCCTCTCCGTGCTAGTTAGCTGCTTTTCTGTGAGTAGTTGCTTCCAATGAAAATGAAAGACTAGAAGCTTTGGGAGAAGTTGTCAAGCATCTGCAGGGGTGATGATCAATTAATCCACTGCACGGCTCTTTCTTTGCTAGCATTTGCGAGGCATGAGGGTTTCCTATCCAACGTAATGTTTTGAAGAAATGGGTAGTTTTATTTCATACCTAAAATTTAATGGTGGTTGCAGCTAATTTCACACAGCAAATTAGACAAAATACTTGAGCTACTTCCACCCTCTGAACTCGACAACAAATGAAAATAGCTTTTTGGAGGGTAACTTGAGAGTTACTTGAGAGTTACTTGAGAGGGTTAAATGTGTCCCACCGGTGCACTCAGTTTGACAGGCTGATGCACTTTGTCTAGATGATAGATATGAAAAACTAATATCTCAGTTTTCAGAGGGGGTTCTGAAACCTAAAATCGAAACCAGATGTGCAACAAAAAAGAGCAGTGTATATTACAAAGTGTTGTGAAATAGCCCAAGGGAGGCAAGTAAGCAAAAACAGCCCTGTTTCTTAGCAACCTGCAAAACAAAACAAGTAACAGCTTGGTTGGCATCTGACGGGGCAGGTTTTGGTCTTTGCAGTGGAAAAGAAGACTGGAGAAAACTTGGAATAATTCTGGAATTTTTGGTGACCCAGAAACACCTTTCTTTTCAACAGAGTGGTTACCTGATTTCTCTCCTCCCCTAGACCTCCTCCCTGCAAGTGCACAGCAGTTGAGAAACGCCAGTGCTCTCTACTTGTCTTTCCTATCCTGCTATAGCCTAACATGGCGTGGAACATAGATCTCCCCTTTTTCCTAGCTTTCTCGCTTACTAAAGTCAATCACACCCATGAAAGGCAGGTGCAAAGTGAATGTAAAAGCGACCAAATCAAAATAATTTTGAAGATTTTGCACAACTCTAAATGATGAGATAAAGTTTGGTTCCTCAAACGTGGAGGAATAGCTAAGTGTGACTTGTGTGTAGAAATGGAAAGAAGTGTTCAGTAAGTAAAAAGTTAAATACATAATTAATGATTTCCAAAAGAGTATTTCAGTCAGTTTCTGGAAATGGTGCTCCTTTTTTAATCTGATTTCATTCAGTTTCTTAATTAAACGAGTGCATTCTCTCAACCCCACAAATGAAAAATTTACAGCTCAGATCCCAAAAAGTTATTAGCTAGTTTTAAAATTCAGTCCTGAAAGCAAAAGAAGCACGTGCTCACTTGAATGAGTGCTATGATGTACACTAGAAAGCTCTACTGGCACAGCTGCATCCATCGAAAGACTGAAAAAAGTCATACCTCAGCAACAGCTGTGCTGCCAGATGCTGTGATGGGAATGGGCTTCTACCTTCACACCACTCCATTTGGGGAAAGAGTTTCTTCTGCTCTACGAAGTCCATCACAGCTGTTTGCCAAGATGGATCTACTGATATTTCTGTCTGAGCAAATTCTTTCTGAGAAAATCCTTTCTAGCATAGGCAAGCCATGGGGTATTCCTGACTCCAGCACCTACAGCTTGAAGCAAAACCACAGTGTGCCCTGAGATTTGTAATCAAATTGTGAGAGGTAGCATTTGTGATGGAGAGCGAAGGTGGATGGATTTGACTTGGCTTGGTTATTTTTCAGAGAAGGTGAGGCTGCCAGGCATCCAGGTTTTGGGGGGTTGTTTTGTGTTGTGGTGGGTTTTTTATTTTATTTTAACAGAATAAATTTCTTTTGGAAAATGCTGTTTTGGCAGAATTAGAATTTTGGGGGAAGTTCATCTTGATGAAGTTTTCAACGGAAACATTGATACTACTTGAGATTGAAATAGCGACTTTCATTTTGACTCCTTGTTTCAGAGTTTAGGTCTTTTTAGCTTCTAAAAATTACTACAATATAAAAAATTAATTATAGATATGAATGGTTTGACATTATCAGGCAGAAATTCTTAATGGACTAATTTTGATCCTTTCAGCTAAAAATAACTCAGTTTCCATTCTGCAAATATTTGATATTTTGCTCTTCTCTCTGATTAGCAGAAAAGCAAATGTCAGTGTCAGAATCTTCCATGGGATAAAAATCCCATTTTTTGGCTACCTCCAGTAAAGCCTTCAAGTCACTACCAAGCTGGCTGAACCTGAACTGGTATCTTCAAAAGAAGGCCTGGTTTTATTAGTCTCGGCTGCAAAACTGGAAGAGAACAAGTTTGTGTTACTGACTTCTTTCTCACATACTGAACTCATGATTTCTCTTGAGGCTTCTAGCAGTTCTGTAGGACATGAGGCCTCCTCAGCTTCAAACTCCTGTTAGAAAGATGCAAATAAAAGTGGATGAAATGAATGGATGAAAGCAAGTGCTTGATCACTTGAAAGTGATCCCAACGTGATATCTGAAATAGGGGTCACTGTCTAATCTGGCCCTGTTTCATGGGACCCATGGACACTATCAGGGCTCAGCTCGTTTTCCACCCAGCATTTTAATTCTTTCTCTGGTGAATCAAAGTGGCAGGACTTGCCCTCTAGTGCTGCCAGGTGTCCGCTAGAATCAGTTTAACAATAAATTTTATCTATCTCAAACAACGCACCAAAAGAAAGCAGCACACTGGAGCAATGAAACAAAGCAGGGGATGAAAATAACCTGAAGAAAATCATAAATGATCAAGATGTTGTGTGTCCTTCTGTACTATCTCCTGATGCCTTTGGTGTTCCTGATGAATATGAAACTCTTCTTTCTTTCAGCGAGGTTTCTGGCAGCGGAGTCCCTGGCCTAAGACCCTCAGTAGCAGGCATCAGAGTATGTTTTGGGTAGAACCGTACTGTTCTTTGCAAATGTATCATGATGCAGAAATTTGTTTTCCTGATGATGAGGAGGTGGACTGTTTTCTGTATCCGTATATTTCGGCAGGCAGAACTGTTGCTATGTGTATTTCGCCGCGAGCAGAGGCTGATCTCACTGGTAGCGTGCAGTGAGGAGGGATGCAGGTGCTAGAGGGGTGGGTAGGCAGGTTTTGTACATCAGTCCTGGAGTCTCCAAAGAACCATCTCTGTCATCACAGAGCAGCAGCAGAGCGTCATGGAGATTTACATCTCGGTAACAACGTGTCCTGATTGCTCATCATGCATCTCTTTTTGTATTGCCCCATATAACTACTGCAGCTGGTTTTCCTGCATGAAGAGGAGAGTAATTCTTGGATTAAAACATAACATGGCTGAGAACTGCATCCACTGTTAAGTGCTTGCCAAGCTGCCAGTTTTGCTGTTTGTATTTAAACTCAAAGTAAGTATACCAGTAAAATTTGTAAGTGCAGTGCAGGTCAAACATGACCAGTCAGGCAGGTGCAGCTGGTGTGGCTGTGTACTCTCCTTTTCTTAACTGTGGAGAGAAATGTGGGCATGTTTACCATTATCAATGCCTGAGACCCACAATGTTTAATAAATTAAAATGGTTCTTTTTGAATTGCAAAGGCTTTTACATTTGACTTGCACTGGCCAATGAAGTCCATTAGTGCCTGAATAAGTGGTAATTAGTGGTAAGAGTCGCAGCTTTTAGCGTATCTTAGCTCCCTCTTTGTAAATCACAATTGGCAGCTGTGGGATGCTTCAGCAGCCCTTGACCAGTACCTGGGGCAGGAAGGAGAGGGCTCCACGGGAGCATTTTGGAAGTGGCTGTTTCTGGCGGTCTTTTTGCAGGGTTGGAATGGGGTAACCCATCATTATAGAGGAGGTACTTCCAAGAACCGAGCAAACTTCAAGAGAGGGAATACTTTGGGGGAGACGGCAAGTCTAGCAATTGTAGGATATTCATGTCTCTTCCTTTGGTGTCCAAGCTGCATTGAATTCATTGCAACCCTGCTGTGTAAAATCAGCCTGCTCCTGCATGATGTCGTCTTCTGTGTTCCCCCATCAGGCTTAGAAATGTCACTGGGTCTCCTTTCCTCCCCAGCTTGTGAAGGGTGGCACTCCTGAAATGGTAGGGAGTAGGGGATGGTAGGGAAGACATAGGGATGCATTTATATAAATACAATTTTCTCTTGAGACAGCTTTGTCTAAATAAAGCATTAACATACACATTTTATTCAGTGGGACTCTGTAATATTTTCAACTATAATAATGTTTTTGTAAGTCAGGCAAAGAGATGCTTGAAGCTGTTGTGCATAGGTTGTGCTCTTGCCACTCCTGTTTGAGTGTCAAGGATTTTTCAGAGTGGAAGGTTTAGATTAAATGCATAGCGATTAGTTTTCTGTTCTGCATTTGAAAACAAAGTATTTCTGTCCTAAACCCCCATTTTCAAGGGGTGGCAATCCTAGTCACTCTGTTATGCCAGTAATTGCCTACACTTTATACTGGTGAACTTCAGTATCTTTTGTAATATGGTGGTATCACTCGTACTTCCAGGAAAGATGAGCAGAGAGATAGACCTTGTGACTCAGTGTAAAATTATTTATCAGATTTAACACCCGTAAGTCAGTTTTGGTGCTTCTCATAGGTACCTGTGCCATCAGTGCGAACGTGCAGAGATGGACAGATGAGGAACTTCTAATCACTTTGCAGCTGTGTTTTGTCACAGGATGAAAGTGTGCAAGATACAGATCAGATACAGCTGCTGAAAAACAAATTGAAACAAAGAGTCTCACAAAGAGAATGGCTGCAGCCAGAGTTCATAAAAGGGCTCTATATGCTTTCTAATGTAATAAGCCTTTATTCTGCCTGGCTAGCCCTTTGAGTAATCGTAAGAGAAAAACTAACATCTCTTTTCAATAGGAAAGAAGAACATTTGTTTTATTCCTAACGGTTTTAACAAACCTCTCCATGATGAATTATATATTTATTGTAACTGCATGCTCCGCAGCCACAAATTCTTGCAGTCTCTCTCCAGCTGAAAGCTCCAATAAAAGACTTCCCCAGATAAAGGCCAGAGGATTTGAGCCATGGTTTTTGTACTTAGATTAATTCAGTTACTCTGATTTCTCTGGATGGGAGATTTCACAGACCAGATGAGTCAAGAGTACAGCAAATGAAGTTATAAAATATTAAAAAATAGTAATTGTGGGGCCATGTGGATCAGCTTCTACTACTACTTTCTTCTTTGATTTTTATTTTCCTGCTTTCCCCCATCAGCTATGGCTTTTCATCTCTTTCAGTCTTCTTTCCTTCGTGTAACACTGAGTCCAGAGGTGTTGACAACTTTTCTTCATTCAGAATAGATGTAAAAAACAGTCAAGTTCTGTCTAGAAAAAAGGTAAAAAAGGAGCCATTCCCCTCAAAGAAACAATCATTTGCTAGCTAGGATGAAATTCAGCTGTGTGGGCAGAGGGGATTGCTCAGGGAAGCTGTGTGCCCCTGGGAACAGAAGTGCTGGGGAGCAGCCAGAGAGGAGGCAGGCAGACAGACAGTAAGAGCTGGAAATAAGAACTGAAAATGCGGCCATGAAAGATACTGGGGATAAAGGTATGTGTCCACGGAGGATAGGAGGAAAACAGGCTTTCAACTATAAGCAAAGAGCCTGATTCCAGTTGATCTAGTCCTGTTTTGTCCTGGGAAGCAGGACCTCATAAACAAGGTTACGCTGGAGAAATACCTGACACTGTTCTGTGGCTAATGGAAACATCTTAAAAGACTCTGAATGTAGGCCAAGTATGTGGGTCAGCAGAGAAACTACTATTTATATTTGGACCTGCCTATGAATACAGTATAATATCCAGCTGTTGAAAATACTAAGAGAAGTTGCAGAAAAGTTTTTTAGGTATAAAAAGCCAAAGACTTTGTCAGGTGATGTTGCTGTTAGAACTGCAACTATACTTTCATCTCCTGTGAATTCAGTGGACAGCTTCTTAAAAGTACCCATTTGGCAAGGTTATCTTCAATCTGGTGAGTAAAAAGGACCTGCTCCCAGAGTAAAAACCTTGCTGAATCACAGCATAAAACTGAAATATGAAATAACTGAAATATGAAATGACGTACACAGAAAGTGAATTTTGCTGTGGATATTTAAGTATTTCTACTGACTTTCAGATTCGAAGAATTATCTCTCTTTACTTGCTGGCTTGTCAAATCCACTTCTGTCTTGGGAAAGTTCCCACTCACAGGTTAGAGGATCTCAGGAATTTTCACTGAGTTTGACCATGCATGCTGTAAGCGAGCTGTATACACATGCAAACCCAGGGTTTTAAAAAAATATGAGTTCCCTATCCACAAAACACTCATTGTAAATTATTCTTGCCTTGTAAAGAACATCTGTTACAGAATTTAGGATGTGATGCATCCCTTGTAAAAAGAGAGAGGGGGGAAAAAGGTTGCAGGAGTCACTGATGCTGTGGAAAGGGTGTTCATTATAATTTCTCCACAAGTATAAGCAATGAGTGTTTTGGGAGATCTAGGGCTGAGCTCCGTTTTGGAACAGGCCCATCATCATCAGCGGGAGCTTTCTGTTAGTGGGGTGGAGGACTTTGATGTATCATGCTCTGTTCTCTACTGTATCCATTGATGCAGGACAAAGGCTGTTACTTACAGCCAAGCTGGGCTGTAAGTTTGTATTTTTTTCTCTAAGTTCTTCTATGATCCAAATCTATAAGAAAACAGCCAACGTGTAATTCTGCACTCAAAGAAAATTACTTTTTTTCCATAAATGCAATTTAGACAGTAATTGGAGTTAGCAAAGCTTTGAAGGTGCAGCTGGAGAGAAAAGTACAGTGCCATGTAGAAGGGTGTAGTTGAGTTAAAGCTTTTCCAGAGGACACAGGGGGCCTGGAAGGGGAGAAATTGGACATGAAACCTTCCAAACAAGGCCAGAGTGCAAGTTTACTGCAGTCTTCGACAGCTTGCATTGCACTTGGTGGCTGGAGCTCATGCTGATGGGCCAAATTTTGCTCCCTACCATCTCTGTTGCTGAGCCTAATACACGACTTATCTGTGGCTGTATGGGTGCAACCCTATTTACTCCTGGTGGTGTGTATGAGAAGGGTGACTGAAAGCAGAGTTAAATTCCGTGTATTTAGGTATTAGCTCTATCTGAAAGTCTTGAAGATCTGCAAATAAACCCTTCCTGGGAAGTTAGAACAAATGGAGAAAATGATGTGCAGGAGAGATCAAGTCACCAGAGCAAGATGACAGGGGGAGAACAAGGTCCCAGTCAGGAACCTCCAGTTTGCTCCCAACCACAGTGCATGCTGTATTTCATCCTGCCTGAAGGAAGTGGGAAAAATGATTTCATAATCCTTTGTCACGGGGTTGGGTATGCTGCAGGTCATGTGGACAAAGCCATTTGTTCAAGTAGCTTAAGCTGAGGACTCCTCAAAAGCTGTTGAAATCTCACGGCCTCTCCTTCCTCAAAGGAGTAAAGTCCTGCATCCAAACTAAACATGGATGGCTCCTTCCCCACGTAATCTTGAGCACTGACCAAGACCTGCTTCCTTGCTCTCAATGGTGTCTTTTGTTATCTGAGAGATTTTGCTGCTCTTTCTGCAGCATCCTTTAAGCACAGTAGGCCAAGATGAACTAAAAAGTCATCTGTCACTCTGAAAATTGTAAATTGTTGCAGTTTGTCAAACTTTTAAAATGCAGCAACATTAATAATATTTGGTGTTTTGGCGGTTTGGCCGAGTCCCTCACTGCTGGTGTTGTTGGTGTGTCACTGTCAGTATTTTGTACTGAACTATCTAACAGCTGTCTTGGCTTCCTTCCCCACTAAAACAACTGCTGCTTCACAAAGAACACAGATAATTTTGTCTTCCTTGATATTAACAGATCAAGAGAGGCCTTTGCCAATACAAACTGATCTTTTATTTTTACAGTCTGAGAGAGATCCTTGGTAGAATTTGTTGTTCACTTTTATTCTGTACTTGGAGACTAGTTGACATCTAATCTTTTAATTTCAAGTGATGCTGAGTGGGTGGGACATCTAGAAGGGGGATAAAAACTCTCACAAAAGAATCAAAGTTAAAAGGAACCCAAAGGCAAAACAAAAAGCCCTGCACAAAGCACCAAAATAAAAGGGCTCGTTTAAAGGCAGAACAGTGACAGCACAGTCTTCGTCTAGGTTTTAAAAGGCAGTAAAATGAAAGACACTGCACTGAGACTCCTGTTCATCTCCTGCCTTGTCCACAGATTCCATGCTTGTGAGTGGGAAGGAGAGTGGCATCATACACCAAGTGGGAAATGCTGCTGTTCCTGCTTTAAAAGCCAGACCTGGACGAAGGTCTGCAGTATCCACAGCAGGCCATTTTCCTCCTGCTCTACAAAACCTCTCTGTGTGGTGACTGGTGTTCACCATAGAGGTGTTCATGGTACAGAGTCTGCAGAGTGGGATCCTGGGACGTTAACAGAGGCTCCAGAAAGACTAACATGCAAACCTGGGTACGGATGGGCTTGTCCATGAGCTTCTGGTCCAGCCGCAGTCAGTGGCAGGCATCCTGCTGTGGTCAGTGGTTTAACACTCAGTGAGAGGCCAGGACTTGGTACTTGGCGCCTGCCATGGAAATGTCAGTGACAGAAGGTTAGAGGTACCCACTCTCAAACAGGAGGAGAGAGTCCTTCCTGGTGTGAAACTGCTTACTTCTGTGATCATACTAGGTCCAGTTTTTAGTAGATTGTTTAGTGGATTAGTTAGTTTTGAATGAAAGGAAGACAATTTAAATTTGAAAATAGTGGGGGTGGGTTAGAGGAAAATTTTAAACTCGACTTAAAGTTTGGGGTGAAAAAAGGGACAATGTTTGTTTTTTAATGCCATTAAAAGCAAAACTCCTGTCAAATGCATAGTATTGAAGGGCTCATCCTCCAGAATGCCCTAGGGGATTTTAGATGGTGAATCTCCCAGTGATTCAGAGATGACTTAGGTTCTCTGAAAAATCTGCTAAACACCTTGAAGACTTAGCTTGTGATAGCTGCATACTATTCACTTCCAGCAACTGGTCTTTAAAATACCTTACGTTATGCATTGCTAGTCTATCCGGCAGAACTAAGGGCCTTTCCGGGGCACTGTCTTCTCTGCGTGTTGTATCACAGTCATCTCATCAGTCACCGAGCAGGCTGCCATTGCTTCCTTTCACCTGTTTCTTCGCGAGTCATCCAGCCAAAAATGTGGTGCTCTTTCCAGATGTTTCCCTAATGTCGCATCTGTGCAATAAAAGGTCAGGATCTCTGGGTCTTTTTTTTACTTGGACTGGTTGAAGGTAACCACAGGTTTCAGTGCCTCTTTGGATTTATAACAGAGTTTTTAATGGACTTTATTGCAAACGGGACAGTTCAGGGGCGTGGGAGTAGCAGAATAGAGTTTTTCAGTACCTAGGGTGAAATCCTGAGCTTGAGGTCAGTAAAGTTAGAATTTCACACAATCAGATTCAAATTTAGAATTCTAAATTCAGGGCTTAGCCTTGCGTACATATACATGCCTTGTTGTGCAGACATACATACGTAGCCACTGGTCTATTTAACTGTGAAGGTTACCTCTTAGCAAAGTTGGTCATAGACTATTATTTGCAAGTTATCTTCTTGGAGTCATGATGGAAGAAAAGTAGTACAGCAGCATTGTGGGGGAAATCTGCTAGCTTGAGAGTGGTTAAGTAGGTAAAGAGTAATACTTCTCACTCCCTTACTCCCACATGGATAATGAGCTGAACACGTACTATGAGTAATTTGTTTTTTAAGAATTGAAATTGACCCCAGATCAGAGCATCTGTACCATACTTAATGTGTTGTTGAAGAAACTGAAGGCTCGTCATTTGAATTTGGGGAGGCGGCTGCATTCCTATAAAACATAGTAAGATAAAATTATGTGGGGAAAGGATCTTATGTGAAAGATGTAAGAGATTATTTTTAAGGGATTACCAGAGGGCACCTGGACAGTATGGTATACTATAAAAACCTATAGAGATTGCAATAGAAAACATGCTACCCTTCCTCCCTTACCCCAGCATCTGTCAAGGAATTCCTCCTATTTATTTATTAAGCAACCTCAATGACTTCAAGTTCCACAAATTATAAATGTTTACCTGCAAACAAAAAAGCCACCTATTAAACTGGTGGAGTATTCAGTGAGATGTTTTCTTTTGTGTCTGAGATGTACCTTTATTTACTCTAATGATAGCAGACTGGTGTACCTGACAGTCCCTTTGCGTTTCTGTGCTACCTACTTGTGTGTGTGTAATACGTAAGTTGTTTCTTTACATCTGGTGTTATTTTTGCATGCCTGGTTAAGATGCCTGCCTATCAGATTAATATTTATTTAATGACTAGTGTTAGGTAGCAAATAAGCAACATGAGGATTGTGTGATGTAATCTGTGTAAAGAGTAGTATATGTTAGCTAAGTATGTTGGTCACCGTCAGGTCACCCTCTGACTGCAAATACCACAAAAAGCTGTGGCACAGTTGTTTTTTCCTCCCACTTAGAAAAGAAAGCTCTTGTGATAGCTTGCGTACCAGAGCGGTACTCTTGGCACATTGTGACTCTTTAATGGCTTTACTATAAATAAAAGCAAAATATCTCCGTGATATAATTCCTTCTGGAAATACATCGGTGGTGGTTTGTTAAATAGATGTTTCACAGCAAGGTCAGGGTTCTCTACAATATTTGTGTGATACCAAGTGCCTGAGGCTTCTCCAAAGGCTGTGCCAAATGGAAGAATTCATGAGACTGCTCTTCTGCTTGTTCTCTGTGGGCTGTCTCTTGTCACAACCCAGCTGGCCAGCTGGCCTCCAGGCAGAGAAACTTGATAGAAGTGGAGACCTGGCTCCCACACTGGCTCTGTCCTGAAGTCCAGGTGCAATGAAGTTCAGCCACTTGGCCGTGTGAAGCTTAAGCCTGTATTCAAGCCCGGGAGTTTGGGCACGACCAAGATGTTTCTGTTTCAGCACTTCATCCCTCAGGAACAAAAAAATGCATAACGGGAATTACTGTCCCGACCTCCTGCACCACAGGTCTCAGGCTTGTCAGGGTGAACAAAAGGGAGCTATAGACAGGACCTGGGCAGAGGAGGTCAAAGAAAGAGAGCCAATGTTAATGATCTTCTTGGCCCTTTCCTTACCACTGCAAATCCTGACCACAGTGTGATCACTCCCATGCCAGGTTAACCCTCCTGAGGGCTGGTAATGAGAGCACAGGACTCCAGTAGCTGGTGTACAGGACCTTGCCACCATTTGCCATTTCTCCCAGGCTTCTTCACGCAAGTGCAAGAAGTCCAGCTTGAATCACTAACTTTGTATTTCCAGCTCGTTGTATGTGCTAAAATGAGTGAGCTGCTTCTGGTACAGCTCTGCACTGAAATGGATATGCCCTTGTCAAAGCTTCTGCTTGGCTTTCAGGCTCATTTATAAATTCTGTTTCAAGTTTACATTGGAAGCACTGACTTGATCTCTGCCATGGTGGTCCGACTGAGGCACAGAAGGCATAACTTTGGATAAGTATCACTTGAATAGCGTGCCTGAGCACATTTTAGCATCTAGTCTTCCAATGGTGTCTAATAACTTGGGCTTGTCCCTTATATCCAATACTTAGGCCTGACTTTTCCAAACTGCTTACATAAAATACAAATATTGAAGTTTTTTAGAGCTTAGAAAATTATTTCCAAGTTGGAGGGAAGCAAAAAATGATAGCACTTCAGCTGGAAATAGGAATAAGCAATATAATTCTTTCTCTTACCTCTGCAAATATTTACGTGAAACAGTCAGTTGTGATTAGCTATACCTGTTGACAAGCACTCGGGTCCTGGAGAGTAATTTTTTTTTTTAATGCACCTTTCAGGAGTATAAGTTCATCCCCAAACGAGCAAGATCCTAAACCACTTAGGTGCATTTAAAAATTCTCCTGCAAGTCCTGGGTTAGAAACATTGACTCATGAGAGACCTTAAGGGCTGAGTGGTTTGAAACAAGATCAAGAACTTGAAGACAAGTTAATTAAATATACTGAAACCTCTTTCTTCCAAAACCTGCTAATCCAAATGACTTGGCCAGCTGAATGGTAATGTGTTATCCCCTCTGCCACTCCTGCTGCCATGGCTACATATTGTCTTAAGTCAAAACTTTGCCTTTAAGGAAAAATAGAAAAAAAAAGAAAAGCAGAACTCTGGTATGTCTGACTACATACTAATATTAGCAAACATAACCTTGAAATAGCATCGACATTCATTAATCTGAATACTGTTCTAGTCCAAAAATGTTCAGATTACTGACGTTCACTGCGATTTTCTTCCCCACGCCACTATCAATAGCAGTCTTAATACCAACCTTTGAATATACTAATTGCCTCACACTGTCTTTAGGCAAATAAATAATTCTGTGATGCAAGACGAGGGAAAGGAGTTGGGTTTCTGAGTAGGTTAACTTGGACTTTTTCCAGTCAGCAGATATGTATATATGCCCTCATTTAGCTGTTTACAGATTTTCTGCTACAGGAGTTTGGTAATGCATTTTATGCCTATTGGTGGAAACTTAAGGCAAACTTGGGCACTCTGGGCTGTTCTTCAGCTGGTGAAGTCATCATAGCTCAGCAGTAATCAAGAGCTCTTCCAGCTGACATCAGCTACTGCTTTGAGAATCTGTGAGCTGTCTTTGACCTCAGAGCTCAACTCCATCTGTAAAGTAGGTTTCATGGTTTCATATATACATAGAAGGTATGAAGAAGTATTCCTTATGAAATGTAAGGTTTCAAAGGAGCATCTTTTCAGTCTCTGAGAAAGTGAGAGCACATCCTTGTAAGATGTGCTGATACATAATATAGATTTTAAGGAAATGCTAAACTGTGTGTTACTTTGTCTTCAGAATGTCTTCACTCGGCCTAAGAAAACAATCTCTAATACCTACGAAAACAAAATTGTTCACTTCTTATATACAACCATGTTAGTCTTAATTGGTATCTGTGAAGTAATTCTAGACACCCACGTATAGAAAGTTAATTTAGGATTTTAAGAATTATTATTTTTTCCTAGTGCTCTCTCAGCACCAGCTACATAAATAGATCCAGAACATAGCTAGTAAATTTAGAAGGGGCAGGCAAAGGGTACTCGGTTGTGTCTGGGTCAGCTGTGGTTGATGTCCTGGCTTCACCATGGTGGATTCCTCGGGACGATGACAGAGCCCCGTACCCGCGTGCTTCGCTGTTCCTTCAGAAACAGAATGTGTTCGCTGCTGTCACCTCTGACCTCCCCTGAGAAACCTCAGCCCTGGTCAGAAGGGACACAAATTGTCATTCATCGCTCAAGTTTCTCTTAGGAGCTGTAAGTCAGTCAAGGATTATAAATAGGCTAAACAAGATAAGGAATGCATGTGATATTCCTCATAGTTTTATTCAATGCACTCTAAAACAACTTTGTGGTCCCATTTTTTTTTTAAAACTCTGGCAACTGGAAGAACTGATGGTTTTGTTAAGCTAAATGGCTTTGGTGACACCATTGACTGGTAGACTGTTTTTAAGAAGTAAACTAGGTAAAAGTACACTTAGAAAAGTGTACTTATAAATTGCCAGCCTCTTTCTGCAAAAAGACATAGCAACTGGATCTTGTCCTCATCTATTGTTTCCTCCCTGCAGTATATAAAATTGCCTCGTCAAGCAAATGCTTCTTTCTGAGTTCTGTAGCTTGCTGATTTTTTTTTTTTTCCTGCATCGGCTTTTGAGTCTTGCATCCCTAAACGGAGCATCATAGGCGGTCATGAGTCACTGTACAGGAACTAAATGTCAAAGTTGAAATAAAGTTTACTGCCACAGTTGGTGTGAACAGTGTGACTGGCGGTGTGTCATTCTCATAGCACGGATATCTGGGCAGGGGAGAGCTAGGTTGCCCCCCTCTTAGAGGAGAGCATAATTTGACAGAGGTGTCACTGAAAGCACGGCAACTTCTGCCTTGATGATCTTTAAAATGCACATTTGAGGGATTCAACAGACCTTGACAACAAATGTGGTGACCCAAAATGATATGCAGGGCAAAGTGCGCTTCAAGTCAAGAGAGCCACCTCTGTGCCACGGCGTGACTCTGCAGACATGCTCGTACCCCAGCAGTATGGCGTGTTTTCCTGGAACAGCTGCCTATGGATAATCGAGGAGATCTCAAACTTGAGGTGCCATACAGAAGGCAAGGCTCTGCTGTGCTCTCTCCTGTGGCCTTACGCTGGAACAGTATGTGAAAATTGTCTGTCTCGGATCCTTATCTGACCTCCTCTTAACAGAAACCGCTGTAGCACTTAATGGGGAGAGCTAAAGGATCATGATAGAGAACTGCCCTGCTCCTGTGTTAGAAAGTAACACTCAAGACACTTGTTTTGGCTTATTTCCTTCCCTAATGTCTCCCCTGCCATCATGGGCTCCCCTTCTTGCAACTCACAGTGTTGAGAATAGGAGAAGATGGAGGAGTCTCTGTGGCCTTGCTGATGACAGCAGAGGATGGGCTCTTTCTGCTACTGACTTGTCCAGGTAGCTCAAGTAAATTGCTTCAGTGTGCTAAGACTCTGGTTTGTCTTCTGAAAACTATGTGGGTTTTTTTTTCAGACTATTTTGAGATCAATGGCTGAAGCCTGTTGTTTCACTATGAAGTGCTATGCAACATAAAAAGTTAAAACATGAAAATTAAAAAGAAGCAAAACCCCAAAAAGTTGCAAGAATTCCTTGCTCCTTAAATTGAGACTTCTTGGGAGCAAGGATCATCCTTTCTGAACACTGAGCAAGTGTCGAGTGTTAACAATGGTTTAGGACCATCGTTTTATGCTAGGTCATGCCACTGTGATGGGAACTCAGCACCTTTGATTTCTAGGGACGTTAAAGGTACACAGCATCTTGCAGTTTGAATATTAGGTTTTTTTCTTTTCTTATATGGCTCTAAAACTTCATTCCCATTCAGTAGAACTCCATAAATAAATAAAATAACTTAAAAAACCCCAACAACTGACAAACTGCCCTCTTGGTATTTTTAGGTCTTTTATGGAACCTTGTTTATAGAATGTTATTTATAGATTTTTGATATGCTCCCAGCTAACCTGCCTTGCTGGCTCTTTGCAGAAGCCTCTGCACTACTATAGTACATAGCAGCACCCCTGTAAGTGTCAGCATTCCTCTGCAAAGTTGGCACTTCAGCAAGGACGTGCTAGGTACATGACCCAGCTCAGGAGGTATGTATTGTCCTACATAAAGCGCCAGTACTGAGCCTGTTCCAGTTTTATTAATTCCCATTGCCTACATACAGCTTGAATATTATTATAGACAAGGATTCATTCTCCTCCTAATTTGCGCCTCCTGGTCATAGTCCGTAATACTTCCTAAGGACAGGAGAGAAAAACTGGGAGCAGTGGATCGTAGAAGTCTGAGTCTGTGCAATGAAACTCAGAGCAAGAAGGAGAGTCGTCAGTTGCTAGAGTTCCCCAAATCAAAGTGAATTAACCAAATCTTTTTAAATAGGAATGAGACAGGGTAGGATTCATGGTTGAGAAGCATCTCAGTAGCAGAGATTTGGAGGACGCAAGTGGTAGAGATCTGCGATTCCAAAATGTGTTCCAAATCTGGCCCTTCCAAAGATCAGTCGCAGCTGTGCTTTGTGTACTGGTTTGCTGCTTGCTAGGACTAGGCTTGGGCCAAATGCTCCTGCTCTCAGAGAGCATGTAAGGTGCCAGGTCAGGGTCTAGGCATTGCTGACTTGCAGCAGCTGCAGCATGGCTTGGATACTGTCAGGATATTCTGCTTTGCTGTCAGACTCTGAATGTCACGTTGACTGTTTGGGCACTTCTGGCCTAAAAGAGCAAGGGAGCGCTTCTGGGACTGAGTCCTTTCCGTAGACTCAGCAGGAGTCAGCTGTCATGACACCTAAAAGGCTGGAAGAGCCATGGCTAATGGTAACGGGGGTTAGGTTCAGCAGAAGGAGGCACGTGTAAGAAGCAGCTTTTCCCCAGACTTGAGAAAAGGTCAAAGCAAGTGGAGCTGGCATTCTGGGGCAGTCCTACTGCTCGTAACTCATGTAACTCTATCCTTAGGAAGCCATTCCCAGCTTTTCCAGGAGAAAGTGAAACCGTTTCAACTTTGTGAAAATACCTGGACACCACCCTTACCTTACTGTAGACCACTTACACTTTCACCTCTGTCTCATCAGACCCTAAAAATAACTAATTTTTGCCTCCAAAGTCTTGATATCTCTCCAAGCTGTGCTCTTATTGCTTTTGGACCTCCAACTCTCGTGAGTCATATCTGCAAATTACATGAGTCGGGTTTCAGTGGTGACCATCATCTCAAATGGGCTGGCCATTTAAGGTGGAAAAATTCACCATTAGTTCATGTGTTTTTATTTGGTCTATGGTCTTTGTGTTGTGACTCTTTGCCATTTCTCTTTTCTCTTATTTTTTAAAGTATAACGACATTTGACTGTAAGTTTGCATTCAGGGCCATTGTAAGGAAAACTTTGCTCTGCTGGCCTTGGAGGCATTATTAACATAAGATGTCCTTAAAACAGAAAAATGAGTTTCAAATTCTCTGATTTACCCCAAATTGGTGGAGTTTGCAGGTAACAAATAATACAAGGAGCCTAAGAAGGCCTTGGCAAGCTGAAGGGCACTTGGCCAGCATGGCTGTGCTGAGCAGGGATGATGAGTATTGACAGGCACAAGCTGTGGGAAGCGTGTAGGTGCCTCCAGCTGCTGCCAGGAGTTTGCAGGGACACCGAGACAAGATGCACTTGCCATGCGGAAGGTAACACAGGAAACATTACGTTTCCCGGAGCAGTGGCGGGGAATGGCAAAGAGTGTCCTCTACGAGCTCAAATTTACAAAAAGGAAAGCATTTTGTCAGCTGCAGCTTCTGACAGAATGAGGATTGTGGGTTTCTGCATTCAAAACCAAATTTCATTAAATTGGCAAGCAGCTACTAGTGCTAATGTGAAGAGTTCTTCCCAACTCTAAGAAAGGGAATTTACACCGTGCTGAAAACAGCAATGAAATCACACTGCTTCCTTCCTTGCTGCAGCTAGCCTTTGTACTGCGCTTAACGTGTTTGCTGTTCCAGAGTAGACAGGGGACTGCTAATACTGCTTGTCTGGAAGATATGAACGTAATATAAGACAGCTATTCAAAGGCTACTGCTGTCTTGCGAGTGATTTATGGTACGCAGGAAAGATTCTGATGTGTCATGCTGCAGGGGGAAAGGAAAGCGGGACCGGGGTCATGAACAAAAAGGAATTTGCTTATCCAATTTCCGTCTCTTTCTGAATTTGATTGGAACTCACAGTTGTCAGGCTGTGTTTAAGTCTCGTCTTTACCAACGCCTCCTTAACTGCGGAAGGTCAAAACCAATTATTGTTTTGCCTCCAGGGACTTTCCTTCTTCAGAGAGACCTTACAGTGGATATTCTTTAAACCTTTTTCCTTCCAATTAAGGCAGCAAATTCCTTTTTTAGAGGGTTTTTCAGGGGGTGGGGGGACAGTAATCAGGAGACTGATAGATTTATCAATAGCCTTGAAAAACAAAGCCTGTATGTCTCAGGAAGCTTGAAGTCTAATTCCTTTCAGTGACTTTTCTCACTCTGAACTTTAAATCTGTTGTTTCATTACACCGGGAATGGAAAGCCCCTAATTTTCCCAGGCTACAGTTTTCCTCTCTTTTTTAACCCTCAAATACCATGTGGATTTATGCCTCTGAGTACCTGGTGTTTAAGTTTTTCATGTAGATAAAGAAGTTCTCTTTTTGGTAGGAATTTACAGCTTTATGGAGCAGAGGCAGTTGTGAGAGGCTGTACCTACATCAGCAGCTATAGTCTGACAAGTAATTAAGAAGGCTTCCAGGTCTTCAGGGTGGAAAGGGAGAACATCCTGAGATAGTCTTAGATTTTTTTTTTCTCTTTCCTTTCTATTATGGACAGCCTTGTTTTCAGTTTTATAGACAATATCTCCTGCTCCAATCCATTGACACCCACTAAAGCCTGTGTCAGCAGATGGCTTTTTTTTAATGCACGTATGTATCACAGGCTGCTGTCATTATTCTTTTACCCATTGGAGGGGTTAAATAAACTGTTTCCCCTATATTTTGAATGTACCATTTGTTGTGGGAGAAGTAGCAGCAGAGCAGACAGAAAATAATGTCTCTTCAAAGAGGAAATCCAACTGTAAGGTCAGGGGGAGGGAGGCTGTGGAGGGACAGCAGGTAGAGGAAGCAATACTTTGGTATTGCAGTTGGTACAATACATTGCAAAATTAGTTTGTAATTGCTCTTTGTATTAGGATGAACTGTAAAACCATACTACTTGGTGTGAGGTGTAAACCCTGCACTTCACCAGGTACTTCTGTATACTGTAATGTCTAAGTGACTGAGATTATATTGACCACACTGGCTGCTCCTACAAAAATACTAGACTGTGCATAATATTAAAGGAAGTCTGTTTTTCTGGAGCTGGCAGACTTAAGACTCTCGATTAAATGCATTCACAGCTTCACTGAAGAATTGCAGAACTATGATGATGTGATTATAGGGCAGCTGCAGTCTTGCAGACTGAGAATAAGGACAGGAATTAGGAGATGTGAGTCTTCTTCTTGATCTGCCAGTCTGTTTTGTAAGATCCTGGGCAGGTCACTTAAAATGCTTTGGCTACCATTTGATAGACCTATTTTAGATGTTTACTTTTGGAGGGCTCGGCTCACTTCTTTGACTGTGTTACCCACAGAAAGTGTGGAGTGACTGCCTCAGATGCTCAGGTTCCATCCTAGATGCCTGCATTTAATCAGATCATTCCCATCTGCTGTGCATAATGGGGCTGCTGAGTACCCTGTCAGTCAAGATACTATTTGCAATTGGTTTATAAAGGGTTAATCTATTATGAATGTCTTGACCAGTCATTACATACAAAGCTGAGTAAGTCTAGGGGGTGCTGATAAATTACTTAAATTTACTGGTCCTCTCTGCAACATGCGTATAACAAGGGATAGCCAGGTATTAATCCTTTCTAAAACATCTCTATATAAAACTTGAATACCAAGTGTGGCTGAAATACTCGTTAGGTGTGACTCTCAAAGCAGAGGTGCAGAGTACTGTCTTCCTTTGACACGGTGCTAGCCTTTAGCCCTTAGATCACATCTGGGCAGACATCACAGCAGCAGTGCTACGAAATATTTTATTGGTTGAAAAGAATGATTCCCTTCTTACCCAGAGTAAAGAAAACCATCCAGATCTAATAATAACTTGCTAATCTCGCCCCACTGGACTAGTGCAGATAGTGCAACAGAAATTTCCTTTTCAACTGCTGGGAGAGCCTGTCCCCGAAGAGGGCTTTTCTTTTGATAAGGTGTCTCCTATCCCGCGCTGCTGAACCAGCCTGAATCAGCACGTCACCCTGTGAGTGCAGGAAGATCCCGGTCTCAGCCGCTGAGTCACATGAATAACTGGAATAGTTCTGCAAAGCAGAATTAATTCCCAGAACCTCTTCAGGCATATACCAGCAGGCACACGCTTTTGCTCCAGCATTACTTTACAGCTCTGTGATGTAGTGGAAAGGACACTACTGATGTTTTCAGCTGAGATAAAGCAGTTTACCTGGTGCTACAGTGTTAAACCTTACAAGTTTATTGTTGACACTCTCCTGCTTCCAAGAAGATTTAAGAATAAGCCACAACATAACAGAGCTATTAGGGTTAAGCTCAAATCAACTGTGCAATGACTCAGAGCTTGTAGTCCTTTCAAACCAAGTGCTGGGGGGAGAAGCTTGTTATTATTAACTATTGAGTAGCTTGTGGTTCATGCAGACTGTTTAGCCAGCAAAGACATCTAAGGAAACTCTCCGGGTTTTTTGATCTATTATATTTTGGCAAAAAAGTCTAAGTTACAAGAACAGTAAATCAACAGGGCTGAGATTCTGGTTTAGCAAAGTCCATAGACTACATGCTTGACATCTGGGCAGAGAGATGAAATTCTCTATAGAGCCTTTGAGTCCTAAAACTTGTAAATGCTGCCTGCGTGTTAAAGAAATGAACTCGTCTAAACCAGGGAAGTGAGGGAAGAAGGCTCTGTAGCAAATGCAGAATCCAGGTATTGCTCCAAAAAGTGGACCAGGCTGTGGGGGCTGTAATAGGGAAGTCGGATGAAATAGAATAATAGGAAAGCAAGTAGACGGTTAGAGGCTAATGAAATTTTTGAGAGTTTTTCCTTTTAAGCTGTATTCTGTCTTAGCTGAATAACAGTGATAAGCCGACCAGGCACACAGGGGAATGAAGAAGAAACACCACTTGTACTTCCACCTGTCGCTCTTGAATATATCATAAATGAATACAGGATAATCTGTTCTACAGTCCAGCATCACTGATAAGAGGAACTAGTTACATGGCTTTTGTTTCTGTCCTCTCTTCATTGTTCTAGTATATTAAAGTCAAAGTTCTTGCCATTTCTCTACAAAATGCTGTAGTTTTTAATATACGTTAGTCCTTCAGAAAACCTTATGCGGTGTTACTCTTGACCTGTTATTTTCAACAGCCATCACAAAAGAACATGAAATTTAGAAGTTTGACATAATTGGGAAATATTACGGAAGAGGAGCTGTAGGCCCAGTGTTTAGAAGTCTGGATGTCTATGCTTTGAGTTTTGCCCCCAGATGAAAATGTGCCACTTCCCTGAGCTCAAAAGCAGTACCTTTCCCTGTGGTATATCTGAAATGAATGCTCACCAAACCCAAACATTATTTCTGACATCTGCTGCTTGTTTGGGTGGCAAAATTTGTGATAATGGTCAGAAGAAAGTATACAGTCCAGTAGCCATGGAAACCTCATATAGTTTTTTCCTGTTTGTTTTTCTGCTTTTTCTAGTGAATGAGTTGCCACTGAATCCAGCTGGCTGGCAGCCTGAGAGACTGCAGTCCTCAGCTTAGCCACCGCACAGGGCAAACCTAGTCAAAAGCAATGAGCTTTCTCTTTGCATGTTCTCACCAAAGTGCTATTTTCAGTAAGCAACTTTTTTTCAGGAAGAGTAGTTCAGTGCCTCAGGAAGAATGACCATTCATTCCCTAGTCTCTCTGGCTATGGCTAGAAAATAAAATAACCCAAACACAAAGTAGCATATCATGACTCATATCCACATGATTCAACTCTGTCCCCCCATTCCTGCGTCCCAAGCAGGTGGCCTCATCCAGACGGCCCACTGGGTACAGTCCTTGGCCTTCGCTGTCTCCCAAGTGTTCCCAGGCATCGTCTGGGAGAGCGCTAGCTGGGACCACGGAGTGTCCTAACAGCTACACAACCTGAGAGATCATGGAACAAAGCCGTGCCCTGCTCCTTCTGAGTTTACAGTAGAGATAAAACCTCTGTGACAGCTGTAAGCAGGGAAGGCAGCTGGTGCCAGTAGTGGTTTTGGTTGTGTGACAGAGACACGAGAACAAGGCCAATGCTGGCAGTCTTCTGCTCCAAACGCTAGTTCACAGAGGCACACCTCTCACCAGGGAACCCACAGGTAGAACAAGGATGGCTGGGATTGTCAGGGGCTGTCTGTGGTCATCTGAATGTTTTTGCCTGGTACCTAGAGCTACAGGATCTTGCTGCGCTCAGCTGCTAATGTTTGGTATACCGCTGTGCAATTAAGGTGGTTCAAGCATATCTGTTTAGATACTGTGCAAGTGTTTGCAGCTATGACTTCTATACTTTACCAGTGCAATGCACAGGACAGACATACTATCTGCTGCCAATAAAATGTTTCTCAAATTTGATTTGTGCTATCGTATTTTGCAACAAAGAGCACTTGCATGAGGGCTCAGTCCAAGGATTGTTGGTGCTTATAGCAGTTTTCCTGTTGATTTCAGTAGGCTCAGTATTAGGCTCCCAGCATTTTCACTGTGACAGCAGCAGCAATGCTACCGGATGTGCTCAGCTGCTCTTACAATCACTGCTTTCAAAAAACTGTTTGTTATTTTGTAGGGCTGGCCCAGTATTATTTTCTGAGAATCCAGTTGGCACCTTCACCCAAATGAAACCAGTGTGTCATTTCATTGTTGTCCTCAAAAGGAACTAGAGGAGTCCTAAAACTGTACAGCTGCTTTGTGTGGTATTAATGAATTATTTTGTAGCTCCATCAAGGAGGGGTTAAACAAATATGTAACATGGTTCTGTTCAGCTTCGCCTTTTATTTATTTTCTCCTCAGACAAACAGGAGGTTGATAGCAAAATCACGATTTTAGGGCAACATCGTTCAGACAATAGATCTGGCTGAGCAGTAGAGCTCCGTTTATGTTCCAAAATGGAGCAGGACAGGTATTTATTACAGGAAAGCCCCCAGAGTGCAATAGTTGGTGGAATGCTCTTTCTATAAATTTTCACAACCAGTTTATAGAATTCTGCAGAGAAGATTGTCAAGATGCAATCTTTATTATATTTCAGTCCAAATTTCTGTGTGGCTTCTAAATATGTGTAAGAAGTGTGCCTCTAAATGGACTTGTCCCTGGTCACATGGGAAGTGCGTCATGCCAGAATTGATATCATCATTGGATTATCCTACTTGTTAGCACTTTGAATCTTCGCAGTGCACTTTGAAGTCTTCAGAGGAAGAGCTTCATGGGAATATTTGGAGAGCCTGATTCAGTTCTTAATTGGGCTGACTCATGTTGAGTCACCAGGATATCCATTAGCTGCATCTCTAAAATCCAACACTCAGATTTTCAGAGGACTGTGAGGGAATCAGACACCCCCAGCTGCTGCTGAGGTTCCGTAGGATTGGGATATCTACTTCCATTGTGCTCTCTGGAAAGTGCTCATTTCTAGCCCACCAACCAGCAGAGCTCTGGCTGCCAAGCCAGCCAATTTCTGTGTTGTTCTGACAGCTGGTTGACCAACTGCTTGCCAGGCAGCTCTTGAAAATTATCTCCTACTCCCTGGCTTCAGCATCACTGGCATCTATTACGCACAAAGAGTTCACCACACCCACACCTTGCCATACTGCAGGAAGTACTTGACTAACAGAAGCAAAGTTAAAAATGCAAGAAGCATTTTTCTTTTCGCTTCTAGGAAAGGCTTTTTACGCCATAAATCAGCTCCTTGAACAAAACAGCAAAAGGCAGTGAGTAAGGCACCTGATGACTAAAATAATTTAGGTTGTGGGAAGCAGCAGAATTTGATGTTGAATAAAAATCTGAGTGGGATTCGTTTCACCTAACTTTAAGCCATCTGAAGTCAAGCATTCAGTCTAAACAAGTCATCCAACTCTTGATCTGTTGTCAATGGAGACAAGTAGGTACTCTGAGATGGTAACTTATCCTGTCTATCTTTCTTCTGCTGGGCTGAAATGAATTGTCCTTTGAAGTTGCTTCCTAATACCATGTCCTAATACTCAAGAAAATATGTAGAGAGTCTGGGGTAGGTAGTTTAGTATTGCTGATTGATATTAGACAGCTAAAGTTAGGTAAGATGAAGACTAGCACTAATACATTGCCATGTGCAAAGGACCATATTTAATAAAAGAGAACACTGGTTATAAGGCCAAAGTCTGACATGTATGAAAACAATCATGGAAATCACCTAAACTGTATATAATCAACCAGACATAACTGGTTCTGGAAATCGTCATACTGGCACTGGCAGGTACATGGGTGTGGGACAGAGCATCTGCTCCTGCTTTGCAGGTGTGCTGTGGATGCTAGCAATTTTTCACTTAACCTTGTTCCAGACATGCCCAGGTACCGAAAGTGTCTTAGCAACTTTCTTTTCCTTTATAGGTGGCATTTTTAGCAGATTTTTGGCTCATTACCACTCCTTTTGGGGCAGAAAAAAGGGAAGCATCTAATCTGTGGACCATGTTGTGAATCTCTGTCTTATAAGGCTCTTTCCTAGAGGAAGGCGTTTTCTTCATTTTGTACCAACAACACCACAGAACGAAGGACAGACAAGAGAATGAGCAATTCCAACTATTAGGATAATGAAGGTAAAAGAATTGGGCCACTCAGTCACAAAATTAAACTTTGGTGACCTTGGCCAAACCCATATGTGTGTTCTGGACCCACTTTATCTTACTTCTTTTTGAGGATACAGAGAAGGATCTACAAACCCCAGTAGTATTATGGGGCTGCTGAAGTTTCCATCATGTAGATGCAATATGGGCCAAGATTTGCAAATTTGTGTTTGATGGAGTAAAAAACATCCCCACAAGGTGTTTGCAGAATTGAGGGTAAAGTACTAACGCTACAGCCTCACCTGAGCTGTGATTTTGCTTTTTCGTTTCGATAGAGTAAAACTCTGAAACTTGGAAAAATGAGTCCTGACTTAGACTTGCTAAAAAGACCCCACAAAACAACGTATGTGATCTGTGACAACTCTTTCTGGACAGCAGAAGATTTGACTTGGGAGTAACTGTGGACAATTAAATATTGAATGTAATAAGAAGAATATTTCCTTTGGGTTTCTTACGACATTTCTTTGGTTAATTTTATCATCCATCTATTGAATATGTAAAGCGTGCTGCTAAAAATGTTCCACTTCCAAAATTAATAAAAATATGCCAGAAAACGATGTGTTATGAATAATACTAGAAATGTTACAAATAATGATGACTATGAAGCCAATGGGCCTACTCCCACAAGTAAAAATTATCAGGCATGAATAAGAATTGCAGGATGACAACTATAGTACTTTAAATCTTTGAAACACTTCACACACTTTCACCCTAGAGACACCTTGCAACAAAAGAAAAGGAAAGATGCAGGACCTGATCCTGCACTGTTACGTCAAAAAGACCTTTGCCAATGACTTCAATAGGTCTAGGATCAAGCTGTATAATTTGCCTAAGGTTGAACTCATGTCAGTGGCAGGATGAGCTCAGGCTTCTGGACTCCAGCCCTGTGTAGTGTCCATGAGAGTATACGACCACTTACATCGTGTTATCTTTTAGCATGGTGGTGACCATATAAATCACTCCTGCCTTTCAGTTTCATATCATTCTAATATTAACAGGGCTAGAAGTTCCAACCCAAACTATTCTATGATTATATGTGTGTATATATATATGCATACATCCCCTACCCGCCATACTGAAGAGCTGGGCATGGTGCCCTTTATCTAAATCAGCTTGTGGACCATGAAGACTAAGGCTGTTTTAAGGCTTTCTTTCTGACAGCCACACTTACCCCTCCTTGGATCCTAAGAGAAAGAGTAGTAGAGGTGAAATATAGCTGGGGTAGTAAGGGCTGAAGCAAACCAAAATGGAAGGGCTTAGGGGACAGTGTAGAAGTTACTGCTTTTTTTTCAGAAGATTGATAAATGTTTACTTCTGGAATAAAACCCATGATTTGAGAAGAGAACAGATCAGCAGAGCTAGGCAGCAAAGGGAAGGGTTGTATCTGGCCCTGGTTTCAGCTTGCCTTTTGGGTATATTCCTGCTGTTGTATCACTCAGTGATGTTTGGCATCCTGGTGCTTGCAGATTGTGATTTGGAAAAAAATCTGTTGGGCTGACCGACAGTACACTGGGTATGTTGTCCTGGGGATAACATTTGCTACATAAGCTGAGGACTTGATGTAGACAGTGTTCTTGCTTTATGCCCACGCCTGCCCATGCGTAATTCCCATTGATGTTGCTGATGCTTGTTTGTGAAAAGACTAAGTGAAGCCCCAAGTTATTTCACTTTGCACTATCAACATTTCAGTCTGGACTAATAGCTGTATTTATGAGGACTGATCAAGTCTGATTGAAGTCTTTCCACAGACATTGCAGGGCTTTAGGCTGGGCCCCAACAAAGACCAGATTTTAAAATTGATTACTATATTGCAAAAATGTTCTACATTATTTGCTTATTGTTGAGTAATACTTGATTTTGGAAACTTTTTTTTTCTCCCTATAGTAGAATGAGAAATCTGGAAAATCGTTGTTTTATGAACAGGACTGGTGAAAAAAAATATGAGATATACTGTAACTTCTGAAATGAGAAATTAATCCATCAGAAACCCACAACACTGGACAAAGAGAAAGATGTGTCAGGAAACAGAAACAAACTTTTCACAGGTTGTATCCTTATTTTAGGCAACAGTGCCTTGCTGCTGTTTTGTTCTTTGCCAAATTTTCTTTTTATCTTGCTTTAGTTACTGTGCTTAGCTTTCTCAAAAAAGAATGTATAACATGGAATGATACCTGAATGGTTAGAAAGATATTTTAACATCGCATCTTTGTTCATGAAGACTGTCCTTGAAAAAAGGTAAGTGCTGCTAGGATTACTTTAGCTGAGTTTTCTAAGGAAACAAGACTCGGGACCAGTATGTATGTGGCAGTCTGTTATTCCCTTTCTAGTAATCCTTGTTGGTTTTGGCTGATATTAACCAAATTTGATTGGGAAGCAGAGATCAAATACATAAAGTTCCTACAGATTTTCTGCAAATAGCTGGCCAATTAAAGGATAAGGGGTCTTCTTAATGTCCCTTATGAGGGAAATGCAAACACAACCCCTATATCAGAGCCCAGATGGTGAAGGCAGAGTGGGAAGTAGGCTTCTTTTGTCCCAGTGCTCATGGAACTACTTAGAGAGCAATGAGTTCATCCCTGTCTAAAAGGAAATGCAGCATACTGGCTAATTGGGTGACTTTTGCTTCATGACAGAAAGGTGCTTTCAGAGGGCCTTAGAGAAGAAGGTGCCACCCTGTACTGGTAAAGACTTTGCACATGGAAAAAAACAGAGGTTTAAAAATTAAAGAGAAAGATCCAAATGAAAAGGCACAAAAATGCAGAGGTGGCAGGAGCGGGGATGAGTGAAGGGTATTGAGAGATGTTGACCGGCCCAGATGGATGGGCAGTACCTTCTTGTGTTTGGCTGAGCATTGGCATGCAAAGCTTCACTGTTGTTTCAGAGCACATGAACAAGTAAAAGGATTAAGTAAAAGAAGTGTCAAATGCAGAAGAGGGAGTGAGGAAGCTGATCTTAGCAACTAAATTTTTCTGTGTCCTTTTAGAAGCACTGCACAATAGAGACATAATTTAAGAACTCATATTTAGTTGGCAGAAGCAGAAATTGGTACAGAGTGGGACAGAGGGTCCCTCCAGTTAAGAATGGCTGGGTCTGTCCCTCTGGGCAAGAACCCTGGATTTTTTTCCCCTGAAATAACACAGTCCCTTTTCCTCCCTCTTATGCTTTTTCTAGACCCTGTCCTTACTGAAAGCAAAGGGAGTTTCCATTGTATTTCTTCAGCTTTTGTCAGTCACACTCTATTTCAGATACCAGAGAAAGTTCTTTTTAGGGCTTAATTCTTAGCAAGTGTGGAAGTTTATCAGAAGTGATTTTTAGTGCCAAATTAATGTGCTTGCTCTGTCCCTCTCAGAGTTAGTGAGAAGAGTAAAGGAGTGAACACACAACATTTCAGCAAGTCTGTGATAACTGCCTGGATGCTCGCTTTTACCCTTGGAAAATGGAAGTTAGCTTACTTCTCTTTTCCTGAAGGCGACTTATTTTACGTTTACTGAAAACAGAAGCAAAGCAATAAAGCTACTTTTAGAAGTTCCTTCTACTCTTGGAAGTTCATTTCTGCCCTCATGCTGCAGGTAACTGCCTCCTCTTGGTGCCAGTCCCACTGTGTGTGGAGGTGTGCTTTAAATTAGATAGCGGAAACAATCTGCGCTAAAGAAAACAGACAACCTCCCTGATTTTTATTTGGATTTTTTTTTTTTCTACTTTGGTTACTTTAATGATCCAGTTCTCCATGTAGTTCCACAACAGTTGTCTTGCCACATGAATGGGTGGCAAGCGTAGCACAGGGGCCGAAGCAAAGATTTCGGAAAGCCTTGCTGCTCTGATGAGGTATCACTGAACTCTGATAGCATGTGCTCCCTACGGAGTAGCTGAATTGCTTTGGTTTCACACTGTATCTTACCTTGCTTTAACTTGTTTCTGTATTCATGGCTAAGGCCTACTACTAGCTATTAGCTGTATCTTTCTTAAGCAAATCACCATAAGTGCTTTTCATGAAATAGCTTCAAACCTCACTAAAGCTTTTTTGACTTATTGACTTGAAGACCTGATCCTGCTTCCACTGTCATGAATGACGGAACTCTCCTGACAGTAAGGCTGGCCACAAAACTGAAAAGTCGTTGTAAATGCTTTAATGCCAATGGATTTAGAGATTTCCTCAAGCACTTCATAGTTATGTTCCCAACTTTCTCTCTGCTTCACTGTTGATTGTCTACTGTTCTCCCTAATCCTCCCTGGGCTTTCTGGAGCTCTGTCTGCCCATCCCGCTTTCAGATAAAAATTTATTGTTGCTAGCTTTAATGTTCTTGATGTATTGAAATCTCATTCCTTTCATGTAAATGTAGGAATGTTTTGGTGGTTTCTTTTAGTCTTGAATTGATTGAATCCTCTGTTCAACCTATTATTCTGTTCCTATTAGCAACCTAACAACTGAGCTTTTAATTACTCTAACCTTGCTGTTTAATTAGTTAAAGCTTGCTCATCACTTTGAAAATTGGAAGTATTAACTAGTTTTGTAACATGATTATTTTATATTTGCTGAATGATTAGCATCAGGACGTTTTTAACCTTCTCTTTGTATCCAATGATGGAGTAATATCCCTTGTCACTTCCCTCCAGAAACCAAAGACGTACACCAAAACCATCCGCAGAGCAATTTCTTCAACATCATTTGACTTCTGACAGGGAGGGATTTAGCTCTGCACTACTTATCATTGTCTTTGCCTCAGCTTTCCCCACTTTTATGGTCCTCTTTCTGCTATGGATCCTTTTCAAGTGGTTGCTCAAATGGATCCCAGAAAGACTTGGGCATAGTGCTGCTGATGCATTTGTCTGTAGCAGAACCCAGTTGCCCATGCCAGGAATGTATTCGTGGTGCACTTATTTTGATTTATGCACTGGGAGATTAAAATTCAGTGCACCTTGGTTGACTGATAATTACAGAATTACCTCTCTTATCCAGTAACAATAAATGTGGAAACAGCTGTCCTGTGTTGGTCTTTGTCAGGGGAAGGAGAGCAGGCCTTAATCTAGATATCACTGAAGCTGTGTGAAACACTGAAAAACTAAACAACCCCCCTCAGAACATAAACTTTTTTTAAGGCAATTTACCTGCAAAAGAGATGTAGATTTATTATTCAGTAGTAGTCAGCAAGTGATTCTGATATTTAATCTTGTGAATTACTTGTATTCTTCAGGACTATTCATTTTAAATGTTAGCTCTTATCATTCCTGCTTGTTTTTTGCCACTTAAGCCACCACGTATTGTTTCCTTATCACTAAGCCGATAACTCCCAAACCCACAAAGACTCATCGCTTTAGTAAGGCTTTTTTTCTGTGGCATATTTATGCAAAGAGAGTTGTATGAATACTTACAACAATGCTCTCTGAACATGCTCCCTCCTGTAACTCTCTGTTGTGAAGGAGTAAAAGAGGAGAAAGTGGCTGAAGCAAACTTAGTTTGTATGCACATGTACCTTTAGGTTACACTTGACCAAGTTATACCATTGTTGCAAGAGGTCTCAGTGAGAGAAATATTTGAGTTTCTAGCCTACACTAATTGTGAAGACATGGAAAAATTATGATAGTGATAGAAACAGGGAGTTCTTCAGATTCAATTTTCAAGAAGACCATTAGAGACTTTTTTCTGATATAATTTCCAATCTTTTCCTACTCAGCTTTGATAATAAATATCCCTTGAGGACAGCAAACATGAATCTATTGAGAATCTTGGACGAGGGGTTTTAATGATTTCATTTAAAGTGCTGTTCGTTCAATTCTTGCAATCTGTCTGTCTCTTTTTTCAATTCCTTATGTTTTTACTCAAAGAATTCTCCCTTCCAATTAAGTGAATGAACCTTAGAATTAAGTAAGGCTGTCATAGGAAGTGAAATGAATATGACTGATTTTTATAATATAAATTGGAAGCAATTACCAGTTTTCTATCTTCATGCTTGCTTGGAAAATTTACACTTAACCCAGCAATACACCTTAATTAAAGGCCTATCTATCTATCTATATAACCTTCTCTTTCCAGCAAAAGTCCTTCTGTGAGCTGTATTAAATTTACTACAGCTTCATCTCTTTATTAATAACCTTTTTGTCTATTTTCAATTAAGTTTCTGGTCACATTATAGCACTGAGGTAAGAGCTCTGTCTGACCTTTAATAGGATATGGATAATAGAACATCTTTGGCTCATGTTCTCCTTTGGTAGCACAACCTCCCGCTTTTACTAAAAACATCTATGGAATTTGTAGATGGCTAAACACGCATGTTGCATCAAGAAAGGCTGCACCAGACTGCAGTAGAAGTCGATGGACATCTATTCCCAGTGTCTGAGACTAGACAGTGCTTAAACAACCTCACTTTTTCTTGGTTTTATGGCAAACACCAGTGGGAGACTGTGAATGACTCTTAACATAAGATAAAAATATTTTATTTTGACTGATATTTTCCATATGGCAAGTCATGCTTCTCCCCACGTGAACCCTAAGGAGTGTACTGTGGGGTGTAGTTACTTTCAGATGATAAGGACCACATCATATTCGAATTGAGTTGTTAATGTTCTGGCATTCGGACACCAAGTAGAACTGGCAATTAATGATATAGAATAATAAGGGATCTTTATGCTCCCTTCAAGCCCAAATTATTTCTGGGTGGGAAGGGTGTATTTGGTAGCCAGCCAGAGTTTTGTCAATATGAGTGAACCAGCTGCTTTTCTTGCTGTTCTCCCATGGTTGGATTAATCTGTTCTTCTCTATGTCTTTGTCTTTTTTCTCATAACCTGTAGCTCATGATGCTCTTAAGAATTTTACTGCCAGAGGCATGTATCATATTTTTCTCTTGATAGGTGATTATCATTTATTTCATTTAGTATGAAAACCCCAGCTCCTCTTCAGCTCCATTTTTTTGTTCTTGAATCAGCCTTTCCCTAATTTAGTTCAACAAATCATACAACCAGCCTCAGGTGAAAGTTGCCAAAGCACAGAAGGGACATAGTAAGTTAAATTTGCCAAGGTGACATCTTTGCATTAATTCTTGTTGATATTTCTGTCTCCACCCATGTCTGAGTGTTTAGGAAACCTCATCTGGCATGTTCACATAAAGTGAGGTCTAAAGATCAGAGCAGTATATTTGTCCCAGGTGAGGCAGGGCTTGGTATTTCAGATGGAGAACTTGATCTGTGGCAGACCCTCATGGGGTGCCAAGGGAAGAGCTCTGGGATGGGCTCGGCTCAGGGCAGGAGTGCCACTCCTGCAATGGGGTGACTCACGGTCATTCCCACATGGGTTTGTCCTATTGACTTGAAGGCCTGTTTCAATGAATTACTGGTTGAACCTGCTGGTAAATGTGCCATATCAAAGAGTTGTGGAGCAATACCTTCCTCGGGCGGGTGCTTGGCTCTGAGCACTGCTTTGGAAGTGGCTGAGATCCGCAGATAACACTCACAGAGGTTGTGATATTTCCGAGGCAGTCCTGCCTTGGTTTAGATGCAGCCCAATGCATCTTGCCCTGGAGCAGCAGAATCTAACAGTCACTGTCTGGGCTGTTTCACCCTTAGTCAGCAGGACTCATGCTTCATCACTGTCCAAACTGAAAATGTATTCAACATCATCATCATCGTCATAGTTTGTACACCTGTCACAATACTGCCTTCAGCTCTACCAGTACTTCCAGCCCAGTCCACCCATTTATCAGCTTCTTCCACAATTATTTCCATGCTTCCTTCTGTGTCATAGCCTATATTCCTGGTATGAACTCCCTGACTTTTTCCACCAGGCTCTGAGTCTTTGCGTATTTAGCCTCTCTTATATACGCATTTCAGCTTGTTTTTCTACAGAACTGAATTTACTTCTACATGTATTAGGTTTTGTTCCTGTTCTCCTACCCACTTTCTACTTCCCTATCTGTCCTGAGATTGTGGGTTGAGGAACGATCCCTTGTTTAACACGCAAGTATGCAAACACATGCTAAACAATTACGCAAATATTTTTCAATTGCTTTCATTGTGATTTTTGTTATCACTGTTTTGGTCTTAGGATGGAAAACAGAAGCAGAGTGAGCCAAGGTACCTGTCTGTGAGTGGAGCTGGGACTAGACCCTGAATTTCCCGATTCCTGTTCAGGCTAGAGCACATGACTGTCTCCCCTGGAAAATTTTTAAAAATTTAAAAAAAATTTACAGAAATAGAAGTTCTGGAATTTGCATAACTTTGTGGCAGCAGTTTCTGCAATATGCTCGAAAGACCATTCTTTTACATTCAGGCCATGCCAGCTACATTTCTGCTAAATCATGTGTCCTGGTTTCGGCTGGGATAGAGTTAATTGTCTTCCTAGTAGCTGGTACAGCGCTGTGTTTTCAGTTCAGT
>JAVKLA010000090.1:4724531-4754836 GCA_034782735.1 Sagittarius serpentarius | reverse complement strand
GCCGGCCTGGCCTGGCCTGCGCTGCCCGCGCGGGCAGCCGGCCCCGCTAGGCCCCGGCGGGCGCCCAGCCCGGCCCAGCACCCTCTCCGGAGCTCCGCGCTGAAAGCAGAACGCGGTGACATTCAGAAAACTCCTTTCCCTGTTCGTGAGGTGCTGCTGGTTGAGAAACCCTGTCGTGTTTGCGATGTTCTTTTTTTTTTTAATTAAAAAGACCTGTGACACCCATCTCCGGCCTTTTTCCCCAGGGAACCCCTCTCGCCGCACCCACAGGCCGCATGCAGATTGTCCAGGGCGTTCGTTGGCTGTGCTATTAAATTGTTCCGAATCGGTTTCAGAGCCTGGTTTTCGCGTAGCTGTGGGGCATTATAGGATTTACATTCTAGTCTCCCAGCCTGGCTTCCCGAAGTTTGCTTTTACTGATGTTTCTCAACAGCACAGCCTATATATAATGCCTAAATTTAATGAGAACGGGTCTGCCCTTTTTTACAGTCCCTTTCTGCTGACAGGCTCCAGGCAGCACAGGGGGTGCACAGTGCCAGGAGAGGCACTTGAGATTTTGCAGGGTTGGGGTAGGCACGTCGCTTCCTCCCAGTGCCTCCTGCAGATGATGGTGTAGGAGTCGCCGTTTTCCCTGCTGCCTTTCCCTAAGCTTTAAATGGCAGTGCTTAGGTGACCTGATGTAGGCAGGTGGGACACGTACATCACTTACATGCTTGCTTAATCCTCCAGATCCCTGGGAGATTTCCTTAAATGTTATTCTTGCACTTATGCAAGTTGGTAGTTTTCAGTCTTGTATCTCTGGCACAAGTATTGCTGGCACTGGTGTCCTCTCGCTGCTTGCTTCCACTGCTGCCTCCTTCCTCCTCTTGCAGCTCTGCTTTCTTGCACCTTTGCAGCACTGTCTCCTTTGCATGGCAGTTGCTCCTGCATTCTCATAACGTTTATGGGCTGGCATGGAGCCCACCCCAATAACCTGGTGGAGTTTACTTGTGCTGGGCTCCAGACCTCCCCGTAATGGCCGTGTTCCTCACTAGTGACGTGCTGTGCACGGGCTAGGAATTGGTGACCTTGCAGATTCTTTCTCTGTTGAGGTGCCTGGGACTTGTTAGCTAGTTTAATAAATTTAGCATCAGTGCCTCTTCTCTGGAGAACACTTAAATGTCGGGGAAGGAGAGGAGAGGGCTTTCTGATCTCTGAGGTTCTTAGTAATAAACAGACACATTACTGTGAAAGTGGTCTCATTTTTTATACTCGTGTATTGTCTCATCCTGGAAGACCATTTGCTTAATTTATTGAAATTAACTTTTTTCTAAATGTACTTAAATGTAGTGCAAAAACATACTGAAATTTTAAAGTGTCTTTAAATGTTAATGGCCCCCTTTCCTTCAGGAATAGTACTGGCATATGGTAAGAAAAAAATCAGCTCTTCTTTTTGGGAAGGGTGCCTGGGATAGGAGAATGAAAGAGGAAAACAGGGGGAATTGGATTCTTGTAGGTACAGCTGTTCCCAGCTGTAGGAATCAGGGCAGAAATAAATTTATAGTGTCAGGAGAGACTAAATAAACTAGCACTATGCTGGGAAGTTTTTATGTGTATTCTTAGCCACTTCTGTTACTCTGTCCTGTGTTTCTAACAGTCCTGCAGCTAAGTTATCATTTGAAACTGTTGGTTCTTTTGAAAAAGTCACCCTCTTCCCAAATAAGGGCTCTTAGCCATTTTGTTTCTTGTACTTCCTCGGTAAGTCTGCCTTCTCTCTTGCCATGAGCTGTTCTTCCTTTAAGCATTCTTTTGATTCTGTTAGAGGTTGATCTGTTTCCTGAGAACTAGTAGATTTACAGGAGAGGATCAGAATAGATCTCCTGCGTGTTCATGTTTTGTATCTTGGGCTTTTCTAATGACTCACGTTGAAATTTTTCCCTGGTACCTGCCACTGCAGTGTCAAACAGCCTGGGGTGCAAAATCGACAGTAGTGGCATGGCCTTGGTAGAAAGGTGTGTTGGAGCTTCATTTTCAAAGGGAAATATCTGATCAGCATTGTCTGTTTTTTTGGCTCACGTTAATACCTTCTGGTTGGTGTCTTGAACTGCCTTTGGTTTCCCCTCTGCATTTCCATGTGTGAAAGTACTCAGACCATTCATAAAGCAAAGTTTGAAAATTTGTGACCTTCAGCTGTTTGAGGCAAGCAAGCTTACAAGCTCGTGACTTCTGAGATGTTTTGAGAAAGTCATTGAAGGGAACTTACAGAGAGGTCTGATACTTTTTCAGGCTTGTCTTTGTGGGAGTTTGAAATTATGAGACTGATGGGATCATTAAGAATGCAGATTTTGCATTGATAAAAACAAGCCAAAGAAACAAACCCCCCAGCTGTGTATGTAGGGAGAAGGAAGAGAACTCATTGGGTTCAGATGAGCAGAAGTGATTCTTCTGTCACTGTAAAAAAGAAAGGGATGTAGACATGTTACACATGTACGGTCTAGCTAGATATCTGATTTTTGTGCAGAATTTGTGTTTCTTTTAACCTAAGCTAATGTGCAACCTCAGTTCCTCTTCAGTAGTTGTGACAGGAACTTCAGGGCTAGTGTTTTTGGAATTGCAGCCCAAATAAATGTTTAATTTAAAAATGACATTACTTAGGGCTGTCATTCTCATGCCCTTACTATGCAAGAGTGAACAAATACTGTATAGTAAACTGTGGATTCAGCTTATAGACACGTTTGCTTCTGGGCTGAGCATCTTGAAAGAAGGGGGTTACAGCATGTCTTTAAAAATTGATTTCACTGTTGCATCTGCTACTGGCCTAAGTGTTCCAGTATCTGCCAGGAGTAATTATAGACAGTTGGTTCAGATGTTGCTTAAATGTGTAAGCCTTGATGGGAAATGCAGTGGATTTCAGCCAGAATGCTAATTTTGATGTTTTGTCATTTCATAAAACTGTGAACTCAGAACAAATTATTTTTATACTGATCTGCTGATACGTAATCATATAGCTAGTGCCAAATTCAACCTTGATGTAGCACTGGAATCTACAGATGTGATTAGAGTATCAGCTGATAACTGAAGTTAGCTAATTTGGTATCCACAGTAGTGTAATGGCTTTATTTACCCAGGAATCCAGGTAAGCGTATGTACCCCTCACTGAAGCTCATGGTGCTGAGGCTGGTTTGCTCCAGGAATGCAGTTTAAAGCTAGTGTATGTATGGTTACATGGGCTGTAATTGTGCCTTCTGAATTGCATTCTACTCCAAGTTATATTTTATAATTTAAACAGTTATTTTGTAAATTAACATTATTGTGCTAGGGATGTGTTTACTGTATGCTTTTTTTGTGTGTTTTGTTGGTTTGGTTTTTTTTTTAATTTGTTTCTCCATTTCCGTTATAGCATAGAAAAGAATGAAAAAAATACAAAAGTCCCAGTGCAGGAATCTGCCTCTCTTTTACAGGCAGTGAACGGAGATTGTTCGTTCTGTCCTGCATGGGGTAGGTTAAAGTGACAGAGACATCGGAATAAGAGAGATCTTCCTTAGCATTAGATTAATAAGCTGATGGATCCAGCCACTTGGATCCATCGGTCATTTTGGAGCCTGTTACCTCCTTTCAACTAGTCATGGAGCTGTTACAGCTAGAATTTATGTAATAATCAGATGGCTTTTTTTTTCTTCACAGTCAATGTAAACAAGATAGTGTCTTCTTTCAGAGCTTCAAGCATTCTGCAGTGTCATTTGGGACATGTCTGTCTGCCAGATCATTAGCACAGCCTTTAGGGATGCATGCAGCTGCAGTGTCAGAGGAGGAAATAGATCTAAATAGGTTGGTGTGCATGAATTGTATCGATTGCCATTTTCAGGGCGCAGAGAAGAAAGGGTACTGCTATATACCCTCTTAATTCTTTAGGTTTTCCTGAGTGAGAATTGTGTCTTGGCATAAACTGATCAACATTTCCTGTTTGACAAACTGTAGGTTATGGCAACCATTCAAAATCCTGCAGATGTGTGAGTGGACCTGCGATGTTCACAAGTGTCAGGAGTTTAATCCTGAGCTACTAATATGGCTGGGAGTTTTGCCACTGACTTTAATGGAAGCAGGGTAAGACCCTGCTTTTGAAGTGACAGCCTAGTCCAAGCAGGGCCAAGAGAGTCCCAGAGGGATTTGGAGCTGTTGGGTTTCCCCAGTAGCATGAGTCTTCTCATCTCATTTTGTGTGTTCTGGTGGCTCTTTGCTCAGCCTTCCTTTTTCCTCAGAGCGCCTCTCTGCAGCTGTTTCCTGCTGTTCCTGGCATTAGATGAGCAGTGAGGCAGAGAAAGCTGAACTTGTTTCTTTTGTATGGCATAGTTACATAGAACAAATGGGGCAGCCCAGTTTACCACTGTCACGCTGATAGTCTTAAGAGTGAGAGAGCTGGTCTGGCTTTGGTCTCACAGCCTGTCTCTGACCAGGCGGCCTGGCTGCTTTGTGAGGCATGCTGCGGCGTTAGTCTCATGCCTGTTGCAATGCAGAGCCTATCAGGGCATGCAACAACCATGTGGGTGCCTTGATCTTCTGTCCAAAGAAAACCAGGGTGAGCAGTAGCCTTAAGTCTTCTCCAAGCATATAGTGGGGAGGTGCTCCTGGGTTCCTCTGTTTAGACACACTTCGAGGGCCAGTGTTTTGGGAACTGCCTGAAGTTTTAAATCCCTGCCCTTGCAGAGGCACCTCTGCTCCAAAGCAGCACCTCTCAGTTGACACGAACATGTTATTTTTCTGCTGTGAGCATCTCTGAGCAATATCTCTACTTGCCCAAAGTGGTCTTGGGATCATTGCTTGCTGCTTATTAGTACTTACTACTGCACTGTATTATGGTACTTATTATTGCCACATCCATGAACAGTCAGAGAGCAGAAAAATGCTTTTTGACTTACCTGACCGTGTTAAGATTGTGAGTTCAGCTCATCACCCATAGTCTGTAGATAGTTGCAGTGAGCCTTCTGGGGATGATTGAGAATGCGATGTAATTATGACTGCATGGAGAAGGTAAATACGGAACAATTGCTTAATGTCTCCTCTAGCTCAGGAACTCGAGCACATTAAACAAAACTAGCAGGTGGCATGCTCAGAACAAATGAAAGGACTTTTTCTTGCATTGTTTACACAGAACTTTATAACTCATTACCACAGTAGTTTGCAGTTACAAAAGTTTCCCTGGATTCAAAAAGAGCACAATTTCGGAGAGGAAAAGGCCTTCAAGGTCTGCTAATCCTAAAGATAAAATTTCTGGCTCAGGAAGTGCCTCTACTATAGATAGCAGGAGGAAGAAGGTGTCTTGGGGAAGTATCGCTGGATGAAAAGGCCAGGCATATGCTTTTCTTATGGCTTCTGCTGTTTGTGGCAGGATACTGTACTAGTTGGACCTTTCATATGACCCAGTGCAGCCGTGCTTTTCTCTTTAATCAGGGTCCAGAATGCTGTTGCTGTTATTTGATCAATGGTACTATGGGCTGTATCTGCCAGTGTGGGTTCAAGAGAGGAACTGGAAGGAGAGCATAATTTTTTTGTTTTAGTACAAATCTCTTCTAGAGCAGATGATAAACAACTCTGTTGTACATTTAAGAGCCTGATATTTGTTGACACTGGTCATGCTCACATCTCGCTGCTATTCATGAGTGAGATATCTATGTAGGCAGTAGAAGCTGAAAATAAATAAATTTCGGATCTCATTTCTTAGAATAATTTGCTTAGTCATTTTCATTTCTCCACTAATTAGTTACACCAAGATAAACTGGGATATGTCCTGCTTTATATCAGAGCAGGTGGAAGTAGTTTGGCCTGAAAGTATTTAAAATACAAAAGATAGAATTAAAGGGCAGAAGGCAGCGATGAAGTAATGGCTTTGTCTTGGACACTGAGAGAGGGGGGAAAAAAAGGATATGGAGAGACATTACAGAAAATTAGTACATAATGAATTATTTATAGAGGGAAAAGGAGATACTAGAAAGTAGTAGAATATTTTCAGTCCTGTGGTGGGATTTATTTAGACTACGTTACAATTTTGGGGGAGGGCAGTTAGGAGGGTTTTGGTGGAACAATCTAGGTACTATGGGACTGGGAGCTGGTGTCTGATTCTACTACTAAAATGAGGTCTCTTCCACTGTTTGAAGCTGTTTTTCCTTGTTCTAAGATGTAGAAAGCTCCACAGAATTTAACAAAGAATGGATGAAATAATCTAGAAGTGTGTGGTTTTTAGTGAAGAAGCGTACTTTCTCCAGCTTTTTTTTTATTTATTCCAGTTTTGTTATTGTTAACACAGTCCTCGCATTCCTAAGACAGAGATCTCCTGCATGTACGTGTTTCTGTTTTGGGAAGGGAAAAGGGGAGATGAGGTGTGCTTTTGTTCCTTGTTTTTGTTTTGTTTGCTGTTGGGTAGCTGAAAAATAAATGCTTGTTGATAGTTATAGCATAGTCCCTTGGGCATTTAAAGGTATTTTTCTATATTAGAACTGCACTTCAATGCAGCATTAGAATTCCCCATCTGCTCCCACTCTCCCACACAGACATGTGCCTTCTTTGTCTCTTCACATCCAAACAGGAATTAAAGATCCTGGAAGAGGAAAGGGAGTTCACTGTCTTCAAGAAGCGATTGCTACTCTACCACCACCAATTTTATTAGTTTACTGTAACCCTAGAAAGCCAACAAAGTGCTGAATTTCCAATATAATGTCAAAAATAATTCGTTTTATCTCCTTTCTACAATTGAAAAGCAGCTTTCATTTAACATATTTAGATCTTTTCACACTAAGATTATGAAACCTAATTTGAGCCTGTTAATCTTTTTCTCAGTAATCCATAGGAAAGCACAGCTGCACTACTAAAAACGTACTGTTTATCTGTGATCGCTGGGTCTGGGCAGCCTGCAGCATTCCAAAGATCAAAGTTTAAAACAGACGTGCCAGTCCTTCATAATTCTTTGTATTTAAGCGCACGATACCGCCAAATCTATACTTGCTGCTGATAAATACTTCTGGTGAGCTTCGGCCTGCGTGCATGCGAGCGTGCAGCCTTCCTATACTGTAGCTTTAACAGAAAGGTATGTCCTGGCAATTTGATAACTGTGAAGTAAGGTAGGACAGACTGAGTTTAGTAGTTAGTTGTAATTAAACAGTCATCTGGTTACTTAGTCATTCCTTTTAACTTAAAAGAATGTTAAGGATTTTCATTTTTTAAAAAGAAATATTTTTGCAAATGACAGTTTCACCTCTCCTTTTTTGTCGTTGCCTATGTGGGAAAACTAGCACATTTGTTTAAGGATAAACTGGGAAGTCTGTGGTTTCCAGCACGCACATTTTGAGTAATATTTATACAGACTATTATTTAATGGGCCATATAAATATTTATCATATGCTGTAGCCCTTTGATCATAAATGCTTGTTTGAAAAGCCATTCTGTCCCTGCTGTGATTTGCAAAGAAAAAGGCCATTGCTGTTTTAGTGCTTGGAGGGAATTCTGGCTTCTTGTCCTGTCATGGACTAACATGGTCAAGCTGGACGTGTCTTTTAAAAATTATTATTTTCTCTCTCCCTCTCTTTCTGTTTGCAAATTCAAATAATAAGTTGTAAATATGAGGCCCTAATTCTGCAACGGACAGGCAAAGCGGTATTGAAGTTTTGAAGGCCTTTCTCTTGGCTGCAAGAAGCCAGGCTTCCTGAGTTAGATACTTCAGGGGTATAGGAGGTAGTGGTATTATCACCACTGCTTTCCACCACTTGGGAACTCCGTAAACATGCATCATCCATGCATCAAATATTTTGGTGTCTTGGTAGGAATATTGCGCTCAAGGAATTGACCTGTCTGACTGGACCTTTAGGACTTTTTATTTCAGTCGTTTTTCTGGTTCGCTGTTTTCCTCATGGTTGTATTGACTGCAGAAGCTGTATGCTAAGAATCTAGTAGATGCAAAATACAAATCAAAGTTTTATTTGCACAATAAAGTTTTCTTTGCACGTGGCAATGAACGCTGGTGTCCAGATTCCAAAGCAAGAAGTTTGTGCTGGGACTTTCTTCTACCTCTGAAGTCCATTAAAGAGTTTCTTCATTTCTGATTTGGAGCCTCCTCTTGTACCAAAGGAATCTTCTGTAAACAAAACTGAATGACAACATTCCTCTTTGAATTCTTATTAAAGTACTTTCGCTAAATATTTTCCACCAACCTCACTGCTGAGGTCTTAGGTTCTCAAGAAATACCTTTAGGCCGAGTCCCTAATTGGTGACACTTATGACCTAGAGATGACAGTGCTTTTTGTGGATCTAGTTGACAAGTAGGCGGCATACCAAGTGATTGGTATTCCAGAAAAACCCTTGGCATCAAATTATGTTTTTGCAAGCAAGTCAGATCCTGTTGCAGAGATGCTATACTTTGAACAGCCTCGGTCACTTAGTGCTTGCTGTGCTTGAAAAAAGGATTAATATTTACTTTTAGCCTTTTTTTGTAAGATACTGACATACTGCTTTGTAAATCTAGGTGAGCTTTACTCAGAGAAAGACCAGTTAAAATAGGATTGTGGTTCTTGGTTTTGGACTCTGTCATTTAACTCTTTATGTCCACTGATTTACAGAAATAAAATAGCGGATATACATAGACTGATATGTACTGCTTGAGCGTATAAACAGACTCTGCTTCCTGCGCAGTCACTCACACATGCACATCCTGGTTGCTTAGTAAGGAAAAAAGGAAAGTAAACATTACATGGGCTGACTGGGTTCCAGGTTTCAAATGTTTGTGGGAAGAATCCAATGCAAAGCCATAATTTTAAGTGCTGAGTAGGAGGTACTATGAGCTTAATTCTCTAACATCTGTTAAGCTTGTTCTCTAAGTAGCAAAAACACATTAATGAGCTAAAATCAAGGCTCCCATACAAGGAAGAAAAATAAAAATTTAGAGTGATGTCTGTGTGTGAGAAGGAGGCAGGATATAAAATACTCCTTTTGCTATTTGTAGTTTGTGAAAAGCAAGTAAGAAAGATTTGCCTATCTTTAAAAAAAAAATCTGCTTTGCAGCTTGTGGTTTATTCTCGTCTTTTTATGAGTCAGCAGCTAAAGGCAGTGCCGAAATAGGGAAAAACAGGGAAATTCATGAGATAGTATCAGGAACAGTCTTATGCAATTTCTTTATAGTAAAATTTCTTGCAAGTAGCTAGCAGCATCTGCAGCCAGCCTTTTAAGCTTTGAGGTGATGGAGTGCAGAATTAAAAAGTGAACATCATCTGTTGAAAAGAATGTCTTAAAACTGCTTTTACAGCCAAGGGCTAAGAGGAAGATGCAGAGTGCTGTAAGTATCCCCAGCTGACAGATGCGGTATTAATCACTGATATCAGGAGAATTGTCCTCTCTGTGACGGAGGCATTAGCTTTTGTTAGTCTGACCAGGTCATACAGCCAGGGCCAAGAAAATAAAGTGAGCTTCTTGCCAATATTCCTAGGTGTTAGACTCGTGGCACGCCATTATTTTTAGCTGATTGCTCATCGCTTGAACAGATGACCTTGCTTAACAAGATTAGTGTGTATTGCACCTAATCTACTGGGCAGAATCAGTATGCTGAAAGAGAGTAGCTAGTATTTCCATCAGTACTGCAATAAGCTCTATAGCTTTGATTTTTTTCTAGTTTCTGATATTGGTAGAAGCTAACAGTCTGTACAGTTTCCTCTAGTGACCCTGCCATGGTGCATGCAGAATGTGGTGTGATAACTGCTTTGGTTTGTACTGGGCTGCTTAGGAGCTTTAGGGATGGACAGAACTCCCCCATGCTAATGCTGTTCAAGTGAAGAACAAAAAAACGGTCCCTGGCCCCCAGCAGTGGTAGTCTAAGCATGAAATGACAGATTCAGGCAGTACAAAATGATCCTATGGGACAGGTTGTAATAACAGATCTCCACAGACTAACCACATTTCCATGAACCACTTAAGGGGTAGGATGAGGGGAAGCTGGGTAGTTTTCTTTAGCCAAGGTGTTGGCTTATGCTGTTTTAAGTGCAAATGAAACTTTGTCTTAATTCAGCTGTTTCTAATTCACTGATAAGGGACTGATTTCCACCTCCCCCTTTTTTTCTTTATTTCACCTGCTACCTCTAACCCTCAGTGATTATAGATTTGTAATAGCCATCAACGGCAGTAGTTATAAGCCAACCATAGATGTGAACAGCCACTTGCATTATGCCAACGCTATGTTCAAACTGACACCCAAGGATAGATCTTGACCTGTACTCAAGATGTTTCAGAGGGGGAAAAAAAAGGATCGGTTTTCTGTCTTGCAGAAATAAAACAAGAAAAAACCATTGCTTCCAAAGCTGAGTACAATTTGCATGGCTATATGATCAGCTATTATTGTCTGAAGCTAGAAAGAGGACTTGCACCATTTTCTGTTCCATTGCTTTTTCTATCAGGCTTTTGGTATACTTTGCCACTAAACTCTAGTTATTAAAAAAAAGAAAAGATTCATTTGAAATGTGAATAATCATATTGTTCTCTACTAAGCAGTACTTTGCAAATCTTTCTCCCTTTGCCTGTGCCCCTTCCTCTAACCAACCCATTTTCCATCTACAGGTGTAATCCAGGTCACTTCTTTGGGATGGATGGGCTGTTTTTAAGTAGAGCCATTTTGGTGCTCTGTAAATACTGTGTATTCATCAAATTATAATTGATCCATTCATTTTCTGGAAATCAGAAGCTATGTGTCAGCTGAGTTTTGTGTGTTTCAGAGGCTTAGTAGATTCATACAACCACTAAACTTGGTACTTATCTTATGTTTCAAGTACTTTGTATCAGCTCTTACTTAGCATTCTCCCAGCTTGATTAAAATGTAAATGTTAACTATTAATTAAGGACAAACTGTGAGAAATTTAGTACAGTGCATTTGTGACTGTATTAAATGTCAAATAGTTAAACATAGTGTACTGAAATAAGCAACTCATTGTGAATAATTAAATCAATTAACCTAACTTCACTTTGTTCTTGTAGGTTGTCAGAGAGTAGGCAGAGATTTCCTGGGATGCTCTCGTAACTCAACATGTTTTCAGCAGATTATCTTCTGAATCTTTAAAGTTGTTTGGATTGATGGTGGATAGCTCTTAAAAACCTAACCAGTTTGTTTTTCAGGTGGTTTGCTTTTTGTTTTCTTTGGAGGGCTCAAAATTGGGTAATATGTACCAGACTGTCACTTCGCTATTTCAGTTATCAGCATCACACTACTTTTTTGGGGAGAGGAAACTGTTTACAGATTCTGCAGAAATTCAGCCTCACTCACTGTCTCATTCAGCAGTAATATGCCACTCAGTAGCTGGTTGGCTCTGTGGGAGGCAGCAGCTCTTGGCTCCTTGTTCCTCTTCAGGTCAGTGTTCAGTGGAGCCAGGCACACCACCCCTTTCACTAATTCAGGAGTATAATTTGTTTGCATCGAGGCAATGACACATCTGTGGTGGTTCTTGCTGTCTTGTCCAGAGGTGAATCCAACTTATTAGGCATCAGCAGCTTCCTCATCTGCCAGAATTCAGGAAAACCCAGGAGTCTCTGGGTTGAAATTGCCCTTCTGTGCAAAGTGCCAGCTCCTGATCGCTGCCGAGTTTGGAACTGTACCCTTTACTTCCCTTCCCTTCCTTCCCTTTATGTAGACATGATACTGTATGACCACAGCTCATTTCCTTGATTGTATGAGTGCATGAACTTTATCATAGCATGCATATTCTTACATGCAACTTTACAATTTGCTTTTCAGGAGCTTCTGTGTCATGCAACTTATATACAAACATTTGAAGAAAAATGGTACAACTAGTGCAAGACTTGAAAACTCAAATTAATTAAAAAATGCCAAGTGAAGTCTTGCTGCAAAAAGGAGTTATCAAGCAAAGTGCCTGTACAGCATCTCTCCTGTCCTGTTCGGCACAGTTTTCCATCAGTCGTTTTATCTGTTTTTAACCCCTTTTTTCATTTTCCCCCAACAGGTTTTTTTAACAATGCACAGTAAGAAGCAGACTCCAGTAAAATACTATGTTGGAATTGATGTTGGGTCAGCAAGTGTTCGCGCAGCTTTGGTAGACGGGTTTGGGACAGTAATGGCACATGCAGAGCAGCCAATCCAAATTTGGGAGCCCCAACCAGACCACTATGAGCAATCCTCTGCAGACATATGGGCTGCTTGTTGCTCAGTCACAAAGGTATGCAAAGAAAAAGAAAACGAAGGAGATACATCTTGTAGGTACCTCATCAAGTTTTGAAAGTTTAAGGTTTTCCAGTCACTGGCCTTTAACATTCAGTTCTGTGCATGCTGTATTACTGTATAACTTGTAACCATCCTTGTGCATTAAATGCACCTTGAGAATATGGCTGATGTAGCCTCACAAGGTCTGTTATATAGGTGAGGAGCTGAAGGCCAGAGTGAAAGAAGCTCGTGCTGCAACTGAAAGTAGAATGAAAGGCCTTCCTTTGCACTGTTGGCTCGGGAGGAGGACTTACCCACTGCCTTCAGGATTCACATCTGTGGGTTTTGTTTCGCTGTGTGTATTCTAGCAGCCAGACAGTTCTTTGAGGAGTGAAGGTTGCTCAGAACTTGGTAATGCATATGTTTAAAGATGTGCGTTGTGCTGCACTGGAGTCACAAAGGAACATTTATTGTAGAGAAATAGTAATCTGGTTTGTGGATGGTGCCTAACATATCACGTCTGTCACCTGTGATCCTCATTATAAGAGGATCCAGTATTATAAAGCCAAAATAAATTTTATTCATTTGTGGATAGTATCAAGCGTAAAACCAGATTGAAATAAAACTTAGTATAAAGGAAAATTTGTACCCTCTGATCCAAGGATCTGCCTGGACGTGCTGGTAGTAAAAGTAAATTAGTGACCTTGCTTGGCAGTGCACATGCAGGCCATTTCATCTTTCTTAATAAAGCCCCAGCCTGCCATGCTGTAAGGTTGGCTTTTTAAATATTCATGGTATGCTTGGTAATTTGCAGATGGACAGTTCACCCATTCTCTTGTTATTGATCAGCCTTTTCAAACATTAATGAGCTTGGCTCTGCAGAAATGCCCTGAGATGAAGTAGATGAGGTGAGGGGGAAGGAAAAGAAGGGAGTGACAGGAGGGGTAGGGAAGAACAGCTTGATGTTAAAGCAGAGCAAGTCTTTTATTCTGCTTGTTTGATTTTTCTCTTTGTGAATTGCTTTGTTCTTGTTCTGGACCTCTTTAAATACAATCTCTTCTATGTAAGCAATAAAATATGGTCTCTGAAACTATAGCTTTACAGAGCCAGTAAGAGGCTGGCACTGTAGCAGCTCTAGTGAAAGTCTTCCGTTATACTGCTAATTAAAATAATGATACTTTTATTGTTACAGAGAAGTGGCAATTTACTAATGTGTTACATTTTAAGTGTCTTGCAACCTCACTTGGCACTTAATCCATGTGGGTGTTGTGGTTTTGTTTTTCCAGTGCTGCTGGAAGCCATGAAGTTCAGACCTTTTGGGGTGGCGATTTTTTTTTAGAAAACTTTCCGAAAAGTATGCTATCCAAGCTCTTGGTAGCAGAGCTTTTGAAAAGGTGTGCATTGCAGAGGTGTTATCACTGCTACAGGTTTTGACCAATTTTATTTGGGGGACACTTCATTATTGCAAGACAAAAAGCTGTGGCACAATATTACCAAAGAAATTTCAGAGTGTTTCTTCCACAGGTGGGAACTGTGTGAGGTAACTGATGGAAACACTTGGCCCTAATCCTGTGTCCATCTTTCACATGCAGTTGAACTCCAGACTTAAAAGAGAGAAAATGAACAGTGCTAGTTTTCTGCTACCTTTATTTTCTGGTATTTGTGTGCTTCCTGCTTTTATCCAGGACTGTGGCTAGTAAGACTTAAACACTATTGATGAACTTTCACGGACCTTTGAATTCAGTTTTGAAAACCAAAGAATTTTTGGTAATTGGTGTATTTTTGACTAGAGGTGTTAAAGAATACTGAATCTCAAAAATTTAAGAGTTTGAGCTTGCATTTCTGACTTGTAACCTATTTTCTGTACTCATTAGTTCACATGGTACCTGCATATATGTGGATATATTTGTATTCATGTGTCTTTTGTATATTTGCAGAAAGTTGTCCATGGAGTAGATGCTAGCCGGATTCGAGGGGTTGGTTTTGATGCTACATGTTCCCTTGTTGTTGTGGATAAGCAGTTCCAGCCCTTGGCGGTCAACTGTGAAGGTAGGGCAAAAGTTGGTGTTACTGTGCACGTTTTGCCACTGATGTGAGTGAACTTACAATTTCATCCAAATGCCAAGTTATGGGGCTGACTGTTGGAGATGTAGATGATAAAAAATGTTTTTTACAAGATGAATTTTTTCTGGTCTTACTACTTTAATTCTACTGCAAAATTAAATTTGAGATGGGAGTTACTTACTGTTTGCCTAAATGATTGGCATCCTAAGATCAAATTCATTCATCTTGGCTCAGAGAGACTGCTTCTTAGAGAAATGTATGCTCATTTTTCTTTTCTGCGTGTTTTCTCCTCCTTCAGACTTTACTAATCACAGCTTTTATAGTGTGTATAAATGCCCGTCCACACTGGCTAAAGGAATGCTAAAAATGTGTTAGTATAGTCTGTCTGCTTACTCTGTCGTAGAGCTGCAGGCAAGAGGTTCAACTTGTGTATTTTATTATACTGGTGTTCTGTCTTTGTCTAGGACAGTGCTAAACTTCAGAAACAGTCTGTGACCTTTTTCTAAAAAAAAATTTTTTTATTAGTTTTTGAGTAGATGATTCAGAAGACTCAAGGAAAGTCTGTGATACACATTTTTTTCAGTGAATCCTATTTAAAATCAGGTGTGTGCTGAATCAGTAGTTACAGAGCTATAATCACAGTTCTGTGTATGTTCCCTTTCTATTCTCAGATGTATTTGTCATCTCCTCCTATCCTTCCCAAAAAATCAGCTTTGCCCCCAAAGTGTCCTTCACTAAATTTAGATGAGATTATTTATTTTTCACTTTGAGAGTCTCTTACAATCTGTTCAGTGCTTAATTATGTCTGGGGCTGTTTTGGTCAATTGAGTCAAATTCAGTTCTCATTTTTTTATTCTCTGATATCCCCAAGAACTTTTAAGTTTACACAATGGTTGTTAAATAAAAAGACAAGAATGCCTTGAATATTGTCACACTGGTATGGGCATGCAATGGTGTGGTTTCAGGCATTCTCACAGTTCTAAGTTGTATTTCAGTCAATGTTAGAAATACTGGTGTGCCTCATACTTCTGCCTTGTCTTGGAGTATGTTTTCAGGATCATGCATGAGTGGCTGTGTCATGAAGTTGAGTGTGCAGTGTGCTTAGCAAGAGAGGAATCTGAAGGGTCATCTGGATTACAGTTCCACCTGTCTAGCAGGTCCTCTGTAGGTTAATTTTGATAAAATGTTCTTTGCTGCTTGTTCTCATGTGTTAGCAGACTTGCCAAATGCTGTTTTCTTCCACATCCAAAATAAAAGCATTTCAGCAAATTACCCCCCTGAAACTGTATTTCTGAAAGGAATTAGGGTAGTTCTTCTCATGACAATAGAAGAGGAGGAGAATCCCTGTAACTATCTGTGTAGCTGACTAGCTGAGTTAATTTCAGTTTATACCGTAATTGCTCAGATTTTGTCACTTTTTTAGTTCTTAGTCACCAAAATGCTTCTTTATGTTTTTAACTAAATATGTGTACTTTGTCAAGAAGTTTGGGTTCTTTGAATGAAATACAGTCTACGAGAGCTTGGTGTTTCAAAGTTCTTGGATGCTTACAAGCCTGATTGGTTTCAGTCAGTGTTCTCAGTGCTCAGCATGTCTTCAAGTTGGCTCAGATGGCTAGAATTTTATCTTTAGATATCTGCTGTGGATTATTAACGCAAATAGAAGTTGAGTTTTCTGTGTAGAAGTGAAAGTGTGAAGCAGCTTAGAGTCTAGTAATTTGCAGTACTGAGGTGGGGTTAAACCAGACCTAAAATAATCTCTCTTTTTTTTTCCCCCCCAAGGGCAAAACTATAGGAACGTTATTATGTGGATGGACCATCGTGCAGTCAGTCAAGTAGAACGCATCAATGCAACGCAGCACAGGGTTTTGAGATATGTAGGGGGAGTGATGTCTGTGGAAATGCAGCCACCTAAATTGCTGTGGATAAAGGAAGTGAGTACATCTAAGACTGTTGTGCATTTTTACTTACGATTAATGCCCTTTGTTTGTTGATTTCTGAGAATGAAATATCTAAACCAAAAGTCTTCAGCCTTACTGTTGAACCTAAAGGTGTGCAAAGTAAGGCCAGCCATAGGTTGTGATGGAAATGTTTTGAGGTTCTTTTTTTCCTCTCAATTATTTAGAAATATCTTTGATTTTATTGAAAAGTAGTGTTTCCTGATTGAAACATTTCATATGCCTTTCTTACCTAATTTTAAGGTTAGATATACATACAAATTTAATTGCAGGTAATGAATGAGTCCTGGAAGTATCCTAGGATTTAGTTATGGAGGTGTATTTCCTTCTCCAGCTACTGTAGCTAGGCATGCTTAGAGGGGTGGAGGTGCTACTTCTGGGATGGATTTATAGCAATTTGAAAACAGCGCCATCAGCATTGTATATCCTGGGCAGAGGTACTGCCTTTGAGGCACTGCATCCAACAGTGAGGGGATGTGTGATGTCTTCGGCTGCTGGTAGAGAAACTGTTCAGTCAGAGCTTCAATTTAGTTCTGTCCCATCTCTAGGAAGCAGACCATCTGTAGAGGGAAGGTGCTTTGTTCGTAATGCGGAACTCTACCTCTGTCTCTTGTGTTTAAATTTTGTGTGTAACAGAATGACATGTGGCCTTTTAATAATAGCTGTCAGATAAAAGGAGAAATGCTTGCCACTTGAATTTTTTATTACCTCCTCCAGTCTGGCTTTTACATTTGGTCTCAATGATGCTTGCTGTCATTTTAACACAGCCCAAATGTAAATTACTTGCTGCCAGTTTCAAGCAGCCAAAGTCTCCTGTCCCTACAAACATGAAACATCGTGAAGTAACAAGGTGCAGATTGGGGAAAGTCAAAGGAATTAACTGGTAGAAGCAGGTACTGACAGATTAATGACAATAAAGGGTTATTAATGTTGTTTGTAGATGCTATACTGAAATAGGAATATCCATCTACTAGTTCTTTCCTTCTTGAGCCATGAGTATCATATCTCAGTCATTTTATAAATAATAAAAAGTAAGATGTAAAAACCTTAAATAAATCCATTGTGTTTAAAACATTTTTATATTGCAAGGTCTGGAGTATCAGTACCTGACTGATCAGGAAAGGCCAGATTATGGGGTCTCCAAATGTGGTCACCCAGAGATGTAAGTCTACGCTGTGGGCTCAAAGCCCTCTGACATAATTGGTGTAGTATGAAGGAGAGAGCAAGTATTGCAGGGCTTGTTCCCTCCATGAGCAAATGGGTAGGAAATAGAATTCACTTTACCCTACATGCCAGCCAGTAGCAGGGATTGCCTGACAGAAGGGCATTACAGAACAGGGCTTGTTCATATGTCCCCTTTCAGCTCCTGACGTACCAGCTAAAGAGATTATTATCCTTAAGAGAGGGTTTTTTTACCTTGGTATCTGCTTGCTGAGCTGTTCACGCGACAGTTCCTGCATCCTGGGTGGACTAGCAAAGACATATTGTTAAACTGCTTAAGCTTACCCTGCTTAACACGGGCACCTTAAGCAACATCTTACAGTAGTACCTCAGCTAGCTTATGAGAAGGAACAGTAACATTTATTACAGAGTTGGTTGTAATCAGTTGAGATGTGGGCATGTAGTGTTAAACTTTTTAGCTTCAGAGAGGTATGCAATCGAGTCTTTGCTTACTGCTTCTATACTTACTGCAAAGTAGGAGGGTGAAAGAAATTGTATGAGAGTGATGGTTTATTTTCAGTGCCAATCACACTAATGCGCCTATGTATTACATAACTTTTAGGGCTAGCAGCAAAGGTTTGTGTTAGCCTCTGACAGCTGAAATTCAACCTCGTGTAGAGCAAGTGTTCTCACTTTTGCCAAGGAAGGCAAATTTTACAATAACTTTGAATGTCAAGTTCTCCAAATGAGAGCTAAAACACCAGTTTGCACATATGTTGTTATTCAGTGGAGTGTCTTCAAGTGGTCTGCAAATAAGAAGTTTCTTAAGTCTCCTTCAGATTCTTTGTTATTAATATTTTATAGATGAATAAACTATGACACAAGTATTAAAGGCATGGTCAGAAAAACTACTTATAAAATGGCACGTAATGTTTCCTTCATGTTTTTTTGAGTTGTATCATCTTTCTTTTCTGTGTTTAGTGTATTTCCCTCCTGCTAATACTGCACAGTTCCCAGAGGCATAGCAGAGTGAGATTTTGATCTAGTTCATACACCACAAGGAAAAAAATATTCTGTTCTGATTGCAGGATTATTTCATAAGCTAGCGATAATGCACAAGCTGGCAAAAAGGAAGTTTGGTTTTCACATCTCTTGGGAGAGCCACAAGATGAGCAGACAGAGATTTTATTTTTATTTTATCCTTTTTAACTGACAATATCTGAAGGCTTTGCAAAGTTGAAACTGGAATTCCCATTGTGCTTCTATTTAATTGTGACAACTGGTATTCAGAAAATAACTGCACTGTACCTGGTTTGTGCAGGCCACACGTTGAGGCAGTTGGCTAGATGGGAACTTCATGGACATAAAATTAGACCCTTTTTAAAAACGTGGCCCTCGGTGTTGCTGAGGAGAAGGCCAAAATGAGGTCGTTATGAGCACTGAATGTCAGGGCTGAGCTGTGTTGGCAGAACTGCCTGGGGAAGTTTTACATAGCGTCTGCCCACACTGTGTGCCTGGCTGTGATCATGGCCTTCAGTCTCTCCAGCTTTCCTGACTATTAAATGTCACCAAATATGCTACCAGTAAGATTTCTTTAAAGTATCATAGATCTGAGTAGTTTGTTTGTCTTACTTAGATCCTCACCTCTGCTTATGTTTTCTATATCATATGACAAATAACCTTTCCTACCAAGTTACTGCTTGCTCCAGTGAGCAGTTCAGTCTCAGGAGCTGCTTTAAGATAAGATTCCTCTCAAAGCATCCCAAAAGTCTGTTGCTATATTGCAAAACGCTCTCCCAGCATTTTCTGCCAACCTCTGCAAATATGTACAGTTGGTTCAGGTTTTTTCTGAAAACACTCCCATTATTTCTAGAACTATTTCCAGCCATCTGACTGCAAGTGCTGCAGCCTGCTGCTTGATGCACAACCATATTGGGTTGGGCCAGAAATCCGTTTGACTCATTATTTGTCTGATTAGTAGTGAGTTTTTTGCTCTATAAATTTAGCTAATCTTTTCTGAACCCACATGTGCTTTTTGCATCTACTGTGTTCTGTGGTAATCAGTTCCACTGTTTAACTGTACTTCGTGTGAACAGGTTTTTTTTTTTTTCTGAAACAAGCTCCTAAAATTTCATTTGCCTTTTAGTTCTTGAAATATGTGAGGCAGTGAACTATATCATTTCCTAGTCAACATCTCCATGCTGTGGACCATAGGGATGTTTTTTTTCCTTTCCTTCCTTACTCATTTCTTAATATTACTCCATAGTGTTGTCATATATCTGACAGTATCCCAGGAACTGAAGGCAAACAGTGGATTGGGCACATTCTTCTGTGACTGGCCATAATCAAAACTGGCTAAACCGAGATGTATCCAGAAGGTACTTTGGGCCTTAGTCCCTTTGGTAGGCGTTATGTTTCTGGAAAGTTTTTGATCAGAAAGCTTGACATGGCTACAACACGTAAAACACACGGATGTTTATAAGCAAAACAAAACAAAAACCACAGCCATACACTTTGCACAGTCATGCTTCAGGTCAGCAGGTACATCCTAATATATGAAGATTCACTATTGACTTTAGCCTTGAATTCCCTGGAACTTTTTTTGAACTCCCCAGGAATTTAATGTTTCTGCTATTAAATGTTTTTGCTGTTTTCCCCCTGTACATCTTTGCCTGAGATGGGTGCTGTGCACATTCCATATCTGCTTGCATTGATCTAGGTTTTGCAGAGAGGGTGCAGTGGGGAAAATAACTGCTTTATATCTGAAGTTATGGTAAAATAACCTGGTACTAATAATTAAGAATAACTTATAAGTCCATTGAACTAACTAGCAGAGTTAACTTTTGTGTCATTGGGAAAATGTTTAATACTTTTCTTTTAATCAAACCTCATGTATTTGTAACAATAAACAGAATGTAATCAGAAGAATCTTAAAATTAGTCTTAATTATATATGTTCCTTTCAGTGGATCCTCAGTTCTTTGGAACTCTTAACATTGTTTTCTTGAGCTTCAACATTTATTTAGGCTGGCATAAATATAAATGTTTCTTTTTGAGATTATTGCCTAACTGATAAATATTCAAGATTTCCCTTGACTTTTCCATGTTCCATATTCCATGGATTCAGTCATACGAAACTGCGGTCTTGCTAATGCAAGGGGAGTTGCACAAATGTGACTGTAAACTAGATTAGTTTGTTAAGAGTCAATTAGGAGACTAGTGATTTAGGAGACTAACTAGATGCACTTTTGGAAGCAAGTTATTTAAGGTATTGATACTAAATGACCCTTTGGACTGTTGTTACACCTGTAGGATAATTGTGAGTACATTGTCATCAAAGCCTCCCTCTCCCTTTCCACGGTGCTAACCTGACTATGGAAAGCCACATTAGGAGATCCTGTCTTGCTTTTTGCCCTGGGCTCTCCTAACTGTAGTATCTGAAAACTTGACCTCTGTGAGGAAGGATCTGACATGGGTCAATTCAGCAGTATTGCTAAATTTTGAGTGATTAGGCTGTCTCTCAAAGAAAGGAATTGAATTTCTATTACTTGAAGAATTTTCATCTAAGCGATTAGAAGTATTACTAAAGAATATGACTTTGCAACTTTACTCTTAATTGGTTGGAAGTAATGAAGAGGGAGGAGAAAGGGGTGAGAACTAAGGTGACCTAACTGTGCTTTTCCATTTCCATCATCTTGTTACTAGAATTGAAGTTGAAGATGACCTCACTCACAGTGAGGAATGAGCTGACATCATTTTACAAGAAGTAGATACTGGTCCTTATCTATTGTGGGTTTTTTTTTATACTTGTATTTATTTGCAGAAGGATGTTGCAGTTTTTCTTCAAAGTCACAAGTTATTCTCATCTGCTTCTTTTTGACTTTCATTTCCATATGATCCGAGGGCTGGAGCACCTCTTCTGTGAGTTCAGGCTGAGAGAGCTGGGGTTGTTCAGCCTGGAGAAGAGAAGGCTCCGGGGACACCTTCTAGCAGCTTCCAGTCCCTAAAGGGGGCCTACAAGACAGCTGGGGAGGGACTTTTTACAAGGGCAGGTAGTGACAGGACAAGGGGTTATGGCTTTAAACTAAAAGAGGGCAGATTTAGGTTGGATGTTAGGAGGAAATCCTTTACTCAGAGGGCGGTGAGGCACTGGCACAGGTTGCCCAGAGAGGCTGTGGATGCCCCCTCCCTGGAAGTGTTCAAGGCCAGGTTGGATGGGGCTTTGAGCAGCCTGGTCTGGTGGAAGGTGTCCCTGCCCATGGCAGGGGGGTTAGAACTGGATGATCTTTAAGGTCCCTTCCAACCCAAACTGTTCTATGATTCTATGATAATGTTTTCTCTTTAACATTTCAGCTCCTTTCATTCCCAGAATAGAGACTTAACTAGAGACTAGAGGCTTCAGGGTGTATTCAGTTCTTCCAGCTCTTAATCTCTGTTCCATTTTGATTTTGAATTAAGAAACTAAACTATGAAGGCCATAATAGGCCTTTTGAGATCTTTTGTTTGAATTGTATTGGCTTACATTCAGTTTGGTTTGATAGCTGCTGAATCATTTTACCCTCTGGCGCCTAGTGGTTAGTCTACATGAAATTAATTGGGTGGCCTTGATGTTTGTGATTGCAGATAGGTGTTCATATGACAAAACCATCACTGCAAGTGGAGTTTGCGTGTAGAGACAGCTGTTTGCAGTAAATGATCAACCGAATGCAGCTACTGTATAGCCTATGGGGCAGGCTTGTTAAAGCGTGCACATCTGTGGTCCACTTAGGAGAAGCATCGTATTTCTCTGCCTGTGTGGACCATGTGTGGTGATAAAGAGAGTCCAGTGTTAAATCTGTAATGTAAAACAAAATGAATGTATGATTTTTTTAAAAACCTAATTTCTGTGGATACAGTCACATTTGACTTTTGAATGTGGTCGGCTGCATTAAGAACGTCAACTGTAGATGAAGTTGAAATAAGGAATCATTATCCTTTCACAAGTATTTAAAAACTAGCTGAAAGATAATTCTGACAAAGTCTTCCTGAAGTCAGTAAGGTAAGTTTGAATGTAAACATCACTGGAAAGGAAAGTAGTCCTTGGTTACCGCGTCTTTCAAAATAACCGATTAAATTCACTCCTCTTGCTGTTATTTCCTTAGATTTCTTCATTGTTTAGAATTATCTTGCAAAACATTATTGCAATAGTTCTTTACTTTGGTAGTTGCAGGTACATTTTTTGCAGCTTTGCAAAGCAGGTTATGCTGTTTTGTTGAATTTGGCTAAAGAAATTGTATGTTCACTGCCTGAATGAGTGTGTAGTTGGTTCTGGTAGGTAGATTCGTGCATATGAACTGAAAATGTAAGTACATACTCCTTCACTTGGAAATTATTTTGCTGCAAATGTTTGTCAGTACAACATGACTGTACGGATCTCACAGCAGTGAGACCATAGCTTAAACAGAGCAACATAAAAACTGAAGTGAAGGTTTGTCCTGCTCTAGAGTTAGCCTGTTAGTGTTTTTTTTTCCCAGAGGTAGCAGAAGAAAAAAAATCCTTGTTTACTAATTTCTGGCTGGAAATTTTATTGTAGCTTGTGCCAAAAAAAAAGGATGCTTGTTATGTTTTCCTCTTACTAATGACATTACAAATCAGCTATTTCTAAAAAATACTAGTCCCATTAAATCAGAGATGGCTGTAAGCTTATTCTAAATGGGTGGGGGATGGTGGACTGGGAGTAGGTATTTGCTTGGTAAGTGTCTCCAAATGAAGTGCAGTCTTCCTGTACTGTGCTATCATAACTCTGCTCTTAATAGGGCGTATAAGAGCAAAGAAGAGCCTCCCTTTAGCAAAAAAACCCACTCAGAATGACTGGCTAGCATATCATTCCTCTGCAATTAATAAGTAAAATCAATAGGTTTTGAGTAATTTTCTTTGTTGTGTTTTGTTTTGTTTTTTTCCTGGCACAGTGGTCAGTGATCTTTCTGTATGTTACAGTTCACATCTTCAGTTACAGCTCCTGTTTTAGGCATCATTGTTCTTCTTTCTGTACACCTGTGACTTGCAGCTACCAATGGGATAATTTGCAGAAACAATTAAAACATCTCTTTCCCTGGCTATGGAGGGAAGAAGAATAGTGGATGTACTGGCATTAGCTTGGCAGCAGCTTCTTTGTTGATGCATGTCTTCTCCATTGCTTGCTGACTTTGCAGCTGGCTTTTTGTTTTGTTGAATGTGACTGAATATTTTTCCATTAAAATAAATAATGAATTCCATGTTATGTAAGAATGAGTCCAAGCTACTGAGTTTGGAACTGAACCCTTGATTGGGATTGTTTATAAATGCTTTAACAGCTCTGTGTTACCAAAATCCATACATAGTGCAGATGTGTATGCGTAAGTTGTACTTCGAACTTTCGAATTTGGCTTTTAGTTGCAGTTGCTAATCGAGCAGAAGTACCATTTTTAAAAAAAGATTAACAGTTGGGAGGTTTGAAGCACCTACACCTTTAAGTATGTCCTACTTAGTCTGTCTTCCAGCCCTATCCCTCCACTCCATTGCAGTGTGATGAGGCTTACAACACGCACACAGATTGTCCTTCTTGCCTTTTTACAGCTTCTGCCAACTCAGCCTTTAGTGTGCCTGATCTGTCCCTCTGTAGGCCTTTCTCGCCTGCACTGTGATGCTGACTTGTAGTGCTGTGCTCAGGGTGCCTCAGGGATTTGAAAATCCGTGCACGTGTCTAAGTGTCTTGGTGGTAGAGGCAGTGTGTTGCAGCAAGGCAGTTTTCTCCACCTTCAGCAGCAGCCTCACTCTAAGAGGTTACTTTCCAAGCCCTAGCCCCCACCCCTCCCCGTTCCAGCCTCAAGATGAGTCTGGTAATTCAGTTACTTAATTTTTTACCAATTAGAGTGAAACTGGTAGTTGCAAAACTGATTAATTTGCAGCCTTGGCTCTGCCAAGGGTAGAATTTCTGCTCAGAACCTATCTTGGGTATCTCAGAATAGCTCTATCACATGGCTTGGCATCTGAGCTCAAGTGTGAGAGAACCAAGTTCTAAGTCCTTGCTTTGTCTGAATTGGAGTAGAGTGTGGGACGTGAGTTTCTTATATCCCCAGGGGTGTGTGTGTTAAGTCTTCAGTTCTTCTCTTTCTTTGTTTCACGCAATGTATTTTTGTTTTCTGTAATTTAGCAGAAGAGGGACTGATGCACTACATAGCCTACTATTACATATTGCCTGGGAGATTAAGATTCAAATTTGGGTTTAATTGGGAAAAGCAGACAGTTCTTCAGTGAATGAGTTTCTTTCCTGATTTTCACATGACTTAGATTTTGACCTGATGTGGAACTTGAATGCTCACGCCAACTTTCTCTTTTACACTAAATGGTAAACCATTTTTCTGCTTCCATCTGTCCCTCCTGGTTTTAATCTAGATTTCTAACACACCAGTTTGGGATGATTTTTGAATTTGTGGATTTTGGCTGATAAGTAGCCATGAAATTCAGGCTGATACCCTATGCTAAATCAGACGTCTTGCTTCTAGCCCATCTTTAGTTAATCCTGTGGCCAACAGGCATCTGATATGAAGGCTGTCTATAATGGCATTTAAGATAATTTGATTCATATTTAATCTGTATTAGCAATAATGAAAGTCAGGACATCTTTAGTGTTTATATGCGCATTTTCCTTCTGATGGACAAAAATGTGTTTTCACAAACGTTAGATGACTGAAGATCACTTCATCTTAAAAAAGAATTACATACTTGGTAAGAGTAGCAATCAAAGGTTTCCTGTACAGAAACATACTACATCAGCAAAGCAGTAAAATATGAACGTGAAAGCTCCTTCAGCTTTCCCAAGGAGGCTGTGCCTCTAGGTCTGTCCAAAAAATTGTACTGTATGTTGGAGCTCATGTGAAATTCTGCCTGTGTGTGTGTTTTCAGTCCAACTAAGAAGTGTACAAATACATTTAACACAATACAAAATTGTGTAGTATGGCTTCATGCTAATCTTTTGACTTGTCAAGGAATAAATGGGCAATGGAGACCTTTCATGTGCTCTGTATCAGTTCCCTGATCCCTCACTCTCCTAGACCCTTGTTCACTAGGAAGATTAAAAGACATCGTAATTCATAATTCTTAAACTCTGTCCCCACGTGTTTGGGATTATCTGTTAGGATCACAAAAAAATTATTGCTTGGAGGTATAGTTGTTAAAAAAACCCTAGGCAATCAGAGAGAGATGAAGAAAGGGGACTCCATAAGTACCCCTGGAAAATAGATTGTATTAGGTTCTTTACAAGTGAGTTTGGAGGGTGAGTCGCAGGATATGAATACAGCATTGGGAACGTTCCCGGATCTTTTCCACAGTCCCTTTAATGTGGTCACAGATTCCTGACTGTGAGTGAAAATAAATTAGAATTAACTGCAGTGAGTGTCGAAAACATGGAGACTTTTAAATTTGTTTGGAAAAAGCATCAGGGCATGCTATGATTTTTTTTGTCTGTACTAATTAGTGATGACAAAGCATCAAGATGGCAAAGAATGAATCATTTGGATGTTCATGAAACAACATATTTTAGTGTCACTAACATGTGGCTTTTGGAAATTCTAGAAGTAATAGAATAAGGATCCAAGGAGTATCTTTGATGAAACAGATTTGTTTGAAGGGGCCCGTTATTCTTAATGCAATTTCTTTTCGGATTAACACTAATAGCCAAACTACTCCTGCTGCTTCTTGAAGACTGTCAGGTATGTTAACAATACATAATGGCTTTTATTATCAAAATAATCAGACCTTTCTACTAAAATATGGAGCACCTTTGCATTCGCATATAAAGTTAAATTTGATGTGAGTAGCAACCACATATGTCTAGGAGGTAAGCTAAACCTGAGTGATCAGGAACAGACATCCAAAGGCTGTGCATTTTGTGTTAAAAAGTTGTAATCAGAGCATTTTTTTTTGAACTCAATAGAAACCCAGTAAGTTTTAGAAGCCTTTGAAGAACTAAACTCAAAGAAGACAGATTCTTTGCATGATCCAAAACTAAACAAAATTTTGCTTTTTTTGTACTTACCCAGATTCATCTTAGTTTCTGGATTCATAGATTCCATTTCAGTAACTTTCTGGACTTGTAAGATTTTGGTTTGATATCGCATAGTATCTGAATTAAGTTATAGAGCCAAATAGTATTTCTTAAAATGGAATTATCTTTTATTTTAATTCATTATGTACATTCTTGATACTGCATGTATTTAATTTTTGCTTCAGAAAATTGATGGCAGCTTTTAAAATGCAGATAATTTAAATTGTCATGTTAGTTATTGACAATTTACTGAATAATTTGGAAAAAAAAAAGCTTTGAAAAGAAAAGCATAGTAACAAAGCTACTAGAACCTTTGCTAAAATACTTTGGCCTTCTGCTCAACTGTGTACCACAGGTTCTCACAGCATTTTCTTGGCGGGGAGGACGGAGGACTTGGAGTTGCTGTTGACAAACCTTATGCTATTGAGGCTGTCTTAGTGTTTTACTTCTCTAAAAAATCCTCTGCTTCTGGAATCTTGTACAAGAGTCTTGGCCTGAAATTACGGAGAGTACATGAAAAAGGTGGGACTTGGAAGCTAAAAGACAAGAAGGCAAATAAAGAGAGACCAGTGACGAGTGGTGTTCCTCAGGGGTTGGAATTGGGACAGACGCTGTTTAACTTCTTTGTTGGAGACATGGAACAGTGGGATTGAGTGCACCCTCAGCAAGTTTGCCGATGACACCAAGCTGTGTGGTATGGTCCACAGGCTGCAGGGAAGGGATGCCATCGAGAGGGACCTTGACAGGCTTGAGAAGTGTGCCTGTGCAAACCTCATGAAGTTCAACAAAGCCAAGTGCAAGGTCTTGCAAGTGCAAGGTCCTGCACGTGGGCCATGGCAATCCCAAGCACAAATACAGGCTGGGCAGAGAGCGGATTGAGAGCAGCCCTGAGGAGAAGGACTTGGGGGTGCTGGTTGACGAGAAGCTCAACACGGCCCGGCAATGTGTGCTCGCAGCCCAGAAAGCCAACTGTATGCTGGGCCGCATCAAAAGCAGCGTGACCAGCAGGTCGAGGGAGGTGATTCTCCCTGTCTGCTCTGCTCTCATGAGACCCCACCTGCAGTCCTGTGTTCGGCTCTGGGGTCCCCAACACAAGAAGGACATGGACCTGTTGGAGCGAGTCCAGAGGAAGGCCACAAAAATGATCCGAGGGCTGGAGCACCTCTCCTGTGAGTTCAGGCTGAGAGAGCTGGGGTTGTTCAGCCTGGAGAAGAGAAGGCTCCGGGGAGACCTTCTAGCAGCCTGTGTTCTATGAAATCATCCCTCAAATTTCTTGTGCAGAGATGAAGATCCACGTTGTTTCCCATCTCGTGCACTTCTGAAGCGTCTCTCCAGCTCTGCCTTAGCCTGCTAGATGCAACTGTTGACCTAACTTGTGTTCTTGCTGAAGCTGTGCCATCTAGCAGCACTCCAGGCCCAAAAGACCCCAGCTAGGGTTTGCATTTCTAGTACAACAGCTGCTTTTAAGTAAGAAAACTTGGCACTGTTTCAATTATTTAAAAAGCTGGTAGAGGTTTTTAAAGCAATCTTATCTTCCTGTGGAAGTCTGATTCCTGAACCTTGTGGTCAGCAGCACTAGCTTCTGTTTGGTTTTGGTATTCTTTAGTTATTTTAATATACTGAGGCCAGAGCTGGCCATTGTATGCTGTTGTATGCAGGACAGTGATGCTTACTCTTTATGTCACACTGGAATAAAACATTACTCTTGGGGAAACTTCCTTCCCATTTATCATTGTCTGATACCTGTGGCAAGTGTAGAGATTGTTTTTGTGGAAAAAGAATTTTAAGAATATACATTGCTGTCATAAGCTGAAATCAGACTGAGCTTTGAGATAGAAACAAAGAATAGAGCCTGGTCCAGGTGGAATGACTGGCCTCTTCCAATAGACTTCTTGCTTTCTGGATTTCTAGTTCTCTGCAGAGTATAGTGTTGGAAACTCTCTGTAAATGATCTGTCTTGGTAGAAGAGTTTTTTAGCAGTTTGGAAATGTCATGTGTCTATCAGGACCTTGCAGGTATCATCTTCTTTAATTGGAGGGTTTACCTATAACTGTCTTCAGTTATTCCCTCAGCTGAAGAAATAATGTTGAACTTCTTTTCAGTGAAAGCTTAGGCATTCATACTGCTTTATGTGTTGTTATGCATTTCAAGGAAATTTTGCAGAGGGGCAGAGTTTGCAAAGATAAACTTCTGTTAATTGTTTGTGTGAACTTATGTGCATGTTGTGATGGCAACTGCAGGGTTGTAGGGTGGATTTAAAGCTGATGCTACTGGTTAATCTAGGCAGTTGAGAGCTCCCGAATGTCCCAGCTGTGGAAAAAAGCTTCACTGAAAGCTTACAGGTTCTTACATGCTTCGATTGTATTTCAGTCATTTTGAAATAGGTTTGAAAGCTTTGTTCTTGTGCTCACAGAGATGTTTGTTTTCTTCCTGTACTTATATTTCAAAAATACTAAAATTAAAATGGTTAATTTTAGAAAGTAGGGCATATATGTTTTGAGAAAGTTGTCTATTGACTTTGAGACTGCTCTGACATTGAACAGCTGATGGGGAACTGAGAGAACCCACGTTGCTGATCTGAAACATGTGCCTTCATGAACTCTTCACAGGAAACTCTTTTCTTATGATCAGTCTGTGGTGGGGGAAAGGCTCAGTTCTTCAAGCAGTAAATCACTGTAAAGTGAGTAGTGCAGACTGGATGATCAGAATATTGGGTTTGGAAAAATTGTCATTTTTACATAAATGTCAGGTTTTTAAATTGCATTAAAATAAGGATATGATCGTGCCTGGCCTCTAATACCTGCATTTCTAATTTTTTTTTTGTTAGAACTTGCAAGAATTGTGTTGGGAGAAGGCAGGCTACTTCTTTGATCTTCCGGATTTCTTATCTTGGAAAGCCACAGGTGTCACTGCAAGGTATGTTAATTACAATGGTACGATTTTGTCTTTGTCTGTATTCTTATGTGTATTTCTGCTTTAATTCATTTTGACTGGACATGCTGTTATGTACATCTGTCTGTATTTCAGCCTGCTCCAAAACATCTTGAACCTATCTCCTGCTTCCATTGTGCATTCCTGAATACTGTTGTTCCTGTGAGCAGTGTAATTCACAGATACAGTATGTTGCTACAACTATCAGTTAATTGGTCTTGTCCTCCATTTTGGAAGATAAGTACGATTGCTTTGGTTGCCGTGAAATATACTTCTAATAATTCTTTGAAATCTATTTTTATTGACAAATTTGTTGACTTTTTTGAGAATTGAAAGAAAACACTTCTTTGCCATGTGGGAGGGATCTGGTAAAATCTTCTTTAAAATGGGTGCTTCATTGTAAAACACAGCAGCCGTATTGCTCCCCAAAAGCATCCTAGAATACTTGCTGAGAAGTTTAACAAAACCCTTTGAGAGAACCCCTTTAAAATCTTGATTAAACTGACCAGTACAAGTGAAGCGCATTTGCAGATAAACAAGTCGTTGTGAAAAGTGAGGTACAGTATTATTTATTCAAAATAAAGTCTTATGGACCAATTACGTGCCCAGCTCAGTGCAGTTCACAATTATTGCCATTGGAGTTTGTGGAGCTGAATCTGTGCAAAAATTAGTCTAATGAAAACTTGTCACAGGATAGTTTTAGTCTTTCTGGAAATGGAAGATACTTTCGCATCAGACACGATACTTTTTATTTGAGTGTTCTCTTTCTCCCTAGTTAGTCTCCATGTGTCGTGGTTTAACCCCAGCCAGCAACTCAGCACCACACAGCCACTCACTCAGTTTTCCCCTCACCCAGTGGGATGGGGGAGAGAATCAGACAAAAAGGTAAAGTTTGAAGGTTGAGATAAGAACAGTTTAATAGAACAGAAAGGAATAAACTAACAGTGACACTAATAACAACAATAAAGTGACAA
>JAVKLA010000090.1:4702263-4724431 GCA_034782735.1 Sagittarius serpentarius | reverse complement strand
GCTGGTCTATGTTTTGTCCCTTCTTCTTCATGGCTTTCAGGACGTTCTCAGGCGAGTACCCCATGTTGACAACTGTCTCTATGCACTGCCTCTCACTAGCAGAGAGGGCCTGCTGTAGCTCAGGAGCAGGGCCACCCAACCGCTTTGTGCAGCTGGTATTACTGGGCACTTTAGACACTGGGAAATTTTGGTGGGTTACCTAAAGGGAAAAGCCAGAGGCTGAGGTGATGGTCATCTTCTGCATCCCCACATCCTGTTTCTGGGTAGTGCAGAACCAGGATACCCAATGTAATTAATCTGAGCAGCTTTCCAGACTGCCCTTGCGAAGTTATGCACTATTAGGATGAAACCGAGCAGTGCATAGAGTCTGACTCCCACCATATTCTTTTTTACCCTCAAAACAACAATCAACACACCCAGATTCTTCACAATACACCCTCTCCTACCAGTGGGACCAAAACCTTTCAATACCCAACCTTTGCAACAGTGAAGGTCCTGATGTACAGCCAAACCCCACACCTCAGAGGAAGCATGGAGATTGCTTCCTTCACCCCAAGTTTGCTCATCACCTACAATTTTTTGAACTCAAAGGAACACTGCTTCTGAAGATTCTCAGAAACAAGACCCAGTGCAAGCACACAGGTATTTGGGAACTTACCACAGGAATTTCTGTTTCCTTGTAGTCTGGGTGTACCTGTTGGACAACACATGAATAAGATGACTATAAACATTATGCACCAGTGACCAGAATTTGCTACAGCTGGGGGAGAAGGGTTTTATGGGAGACATCTGGGAATAAGTCTGCCACAATAGTGAGATTTGTGGTCTGATCAGGCTTCCACATGTGAGATGCAGACATTACGCAGTTATGTGTAGCTATAGCATAGCCATCATACAGATCATTTCTTCTCTCAGCACTCTACAAATGGATTATACTCCAAGAAGGATGTGTCCCCCCCTCATAATAACTGTAAGATGGTTTATTCTGTCACTGTAACAGTTACTTGTTCATACAGCTCAGTGTAACATGCTGGCTCCTGTTCAGCTCTTGACCCAGTGCTACGCAGCCTGAACGACAGTGATAATTTTGAAGTCGTTGCCTAGGGACCCTCTTGACTTTTTGACCATGAGAAGGGTAAGAGAAACATATACCCCTTTTCTACTCTCAAAGCACACCATTTCATACGCCATACATGAGCAATGTGGCACACCAGCTAAAAAGAGCATGTCATTTTTCTACCAACACCCAACACTTGGTCCCACTCCCAGTACACCAAGGCTGGGTAACCTTCCCTGCTGTACCCTGCTCCATTTCTGCAGAACCAGGCTGCCAGAGGGCAGAACCAACCCGCCATTTTATACTACTTCGCCCAAGGTAACAGCAGTGCAAAAGCAGAACTTTGCCCCACCAAATCTGCACATTTCAATTAATCCATTTGAAAGTCATCCTGCATTTTAAACAGAATTAGGAAAGACTGCAAGAAATCACTGTGGACCAAGATCCTCAGTTTTTTGTGTTTCTTGATACTTATTATGCCAACATAGACTGCTTGAAAGCTTGTCCACTTCTTCCAGAAAGGCATTCTTCGGGCCCAAACTAAACAACAAAAAACTGTTTATAGAAAAACACTTCTGAAAAATCTAATAGGATTTTGACAAATTCCATTTATTCCCAGGAAAAAAAAAACAACAAACCACCACTGAGGAGATTTTGTTCTGCAGTTCTGACCACCTTCATCTCCAGGGTAAGAATTTCTCTTCTAGGAGACAAAGCCTGAGATCACATTCAGTCTGATGAACTGGTTTACCCAAGAACTCCTCATGGTGGCAGAGGGGTTCAAAGCTCTTTGCACACACCCTCTCCAGGCACTTTTGCCACAGCAAAAAGCACTAGAATACGGGATACACTGAAATGGGGGTCTGGAGTAGCCCTGAAACTAGCTGGTTATAAAACTGATTGATTATGCTTTGTTACTGATGCTACAGCCAAGAAAACCAAAACTGCTTTTGACACCAGAGATTCAAGAGTCTGGGAAAACCAACTCCTCCTTCTCAATCTGCTTGAGCTTGTAGTCAGTGACTTCCAGCAGAGAAGGGAAACACCTAAATGAATTGCAGGGGACAAAGCCAGGACTGGTCACTCAGCAGCCATGCTACCTTACACCTCAAACTCGCATTTCAGTGCTGTCATGGTTTAATCTCAGCCAGCAACTAAGCACCACGCAGCCACTCACTCACTTCACCCTCTACCCAGTGGGATGGGGGAGAGAAACGGAAAATAAAGTAAAGCTCATGGGTTGAGATAAGAACAGTTTAATAGAACAGAAAGGAATAAACTAACAGTGACACTAATAACAACAATAAAGTGACAATAATAATAATAAAAGGACTGGAATACACAAAACAAGTGATGCACAATGCAGTTGCTCACCACTTGCCGACCGATGCCCGAGCAGCGATCTGCCCCCAGCCAACTCCCCCAGTTTATATACTGGGCATGACGTCCCATGGTGTGGAATACCCCTTTGGCCAGTTTGGGTCAGCTGTCCTGGCTGTGTCCCCTCACAACTTTCTTGTGCCCCTCCAGCCTTCTTGCTGGCTGGGTGTGAGAAGCTAAAAAATCCTCAACTTAGTCTAAACGCGACTTAGCAACAACTGAAAACATCAGGGTGTTATCAACATTCTTCTCATACTAAACCAAAACACAGCGCTGTACCAGCTACTAGGAATACAATGAACTCTATCCCAGCCAAAATCAGGACACCATGATTGACAGCTAATGTTAAGTATCTCGCATTACAGAGCAGAAAAGTGCTATGTTTGACTTTAAAAAAAAAAAACCAGCAAAGAGATCAGTTGTGCAAGGACTTGCTAGATGATAATTGGAAGATAGTATCTCAAATCTTCCTTCCTTTGGACTTACAGTCAGATTCTGCTGTATGCTGTATAACTATGAGCTATGTACAGAAGAACAACTCTAACCCTTAAGATCTTGCAATCTAAGCAGTCCTGTCACCTGACCCAACTCTAACTTCAAGAGGATAAACCTCAGGCTCCCAGATGATATGCCAGGCAGGGTCTCCATCTTGTGAAAGTACTCAAGGCTTTGATTTAGAATTAGTACCCTTTGGTCAGTGGACTGGATGGAGAGTGGCGACTGCCTTTTTCCCATAAACAGTATAAGAGTGTGACAGATCAAGTGCTCCTCAAATTTACACACAGTCACGTGTGAGAGAAGTAGCCACCAGTCCTGAAGAGAGCCTTTTTGAGGTAGTTGGGGGATATGATGACCCAGAACATTTTCATCTGCTCTTAGATGTGGTAGGAGTGTCTTCATTTTACCATTCTATTCTTCACTCAGATTGGAAGGGCACTTCTTACTTGGCTGGGGACCCTGGTTAGAACTCAGTTTCAAACACAGTTTTAAAATGGCTTTGTGGCCAGGTGATGATTAATAGATGGGATAAAATGTGTGAGCAAACCATGAAATGTTCATGTTGTGCTAATGGCTGAAGAAGCTAAAATAGAATATGGTCCATGTGAGCTTGGAGTCAAATATTATTTGGAATTTATTTTTAAAGGAAAGGAAGTAGTTTCAGAGAGAATGGTGATATATTTGAAAGAAAATTCTTATCTTGCTTGAGCAGAGGGATCTCCAGCATTGATGAGCAGAGGTCTCGCTCTTCCCAGAGCCCTCACTGATCCATAGCATTGTTTTTACTACTGGCAGCCGTACTGTATAAAAGAAATCCCTCCCTCTGCCCTTCCCTCTCTCCATCTCAACCTTCAACCTAGTGTAGCTTGTGAGAGCAGATGGAAAAGAACAACAATACATTCCTGCAGACTTAAAAATGTGTTATTGTGATTAGTCCTTTAGCTGTTGGGAAATGAATGATTGTATTGAAGCTGCAGAAGTAATGGATCGCTGCTAACAACTGGTGCTGCAGTAGTGGGTAATCTAGATTCCTTTTACTTGTTCCTGAAAATTCTGCTGTGGTTTTCACAAAACTCTTGCTAGAGTTACGCCATGCCTGGTTCCTGCTATTCCAGTGTAGTATTTGTCCATCTGCTTGCTGCATGTACCTGTCAGTGGTTATAATTTCTGTGAGGTCTTTGGGGAAGGGCAGGTGTTTTCTTGGGTGTGTTGTTAGTGCCCAGCACTGTAGGGCCCTAATTCCTCCTGGGAACTTCTGTTGCAATAAATATGACTAATAACAGTAAAAGAGCAAACAGATCTTATGAACTAATGATTGTATTCTGTAGTGCTTGTCTAACCTGTACAAGAGTACAGTCTGAATTCCTGAGATTAAAATTTTCAGCCTCTTCTCCAACCTTTGCATGCAACCAAAATGTATGGCAGGAGGTTTAAAAGGAAGTTAGGAGGGGGTGTATAGGAGCTTGGAGTAAGATAACAGAGTTTCTGTCTACAGTCCCTCTTGGATGCCTTAATTTAGGGGGCAGTGTTATTTGTGGGTGTGGGGAAGGGAAGAGAAGGATGGAGTAAGAGTAATGCTGTGGACTTTGTGTTGTGGTGCTGTCAGCTGGTGTCAGGCTGTCATTGCTTGCATTGGACTTTTGGGCTGTCTGAACTCAGTGAAGCTCAAATTTTGCTTTGGAAGTAGGTCTGAAAAAGGAGGGTATGGCGGTAATGACATATCCTTGGTTCTGCCTGGCTTTGGCTTTGTGTTCTTAGCTGTAACTTTCTGGAGGTGAGGCAGAGAATCTCTCTTAAAAAAAACAAAGCAAGCTGCAGAAGATTATACTCAAAAGTAGAGCTGACTGAATTTTTACTGGCAAGTTCATTTCCTTAGAAATGACATTTTGATTATTCAAAAACTTTTTGATTATATTGATGAATGTTGCAAGGGAGAAAGGAATGTTGGGAAGAGACTTTCTGGACAAAATCTTCCTCCACCCTTTGACTGAGAGTCTTCTATTTTGGATAAAATTGTTCCTTGTACATCCCACTTTGCTGCCTTAATGTGCTCCCCAAAATTAAGCCCATTTTTTTGGCTCTAGTGGAATGTCTTGTATGGTAACATAGGAGGAAGGAAAAGACAGGAAAATAAGGACAAGAAATGTTTTGTTGGAATCAAACCTGATTTTTTTTCTTTCCTCTGCTCTCCCCCATGCACACCTGTTTCTTGGGAATTTCCTTGAAGTTTGGTGAAGTAATTTGTCCTGCATGTGCTCATAATACTAGGGACATGTGACTTTATCAAGTATAAGGTTCTTACCACCTTTTCTCCCTTTGAGCACAAAGGAGCCTATTCACAGGGCAAGACACAGTGTTAGTCATTGTGAATCATACATAACTTGGCCCTGATAAAAGAAAGATTTATTTTTTTAAATTTGTTTTGGTGATGGGGATTTTACCAAAATAAATGCAATTCCAAGGGTATTTTTGTAGGAAAGACTTCAGCACGCATTGAAAGTATTACTCTTGCTTCTTTAAATTTTTAGGGGGCTCTTTTTAAACATTTTTAATGTATTTAACATTTAAAAACTATGTATAGTCTTTTTGGCTTCAGTGAGGCTCCTCAGTGCACAAAGTTAAGTAGAGTGTGAGATCAGGATTTGAAGTATTTGAGAAGCAGTTCTTGATGTGTGTTTCTGAGTATGAAATTGTCTTTCACCTTGAATTCTGCTGGCTTGAACTGCCTTGTTGCCACGTTTTTTCCAGTGGATGTATAATAAACAGTAAATGCTTCTTACCCAAAAGGTGGAGACTCAAACGTATTCTGAGATTTTTATCTACTGTCTTTGAAATTGCTATGTATCTCACTGAACAGCATTCACCCATCAATTGCAAAGGATAAGTTCCAAATCATTGATTCCTATTGTTCTTGGAAGATTGTTGCCTGTAATATTCCATATTAAAAATAGTTATTTTTTATTATTTCTCCTTTGGGTTGATGAAAGACCATTGAATTGTTCTGAGCGATCTGGACAGCTGACTATTCTGCATTAAAAAATGGTACTGACAGCTCTTTAGTTAAAAAATAGAAAACTTTGGAACTTCCCTGCTCCTGCCCCGCAAGGTTGCAACAATGAATCTTGGTTTTGCCACTTGAATATTCAGTTACCTTATTTCAGAAATGCTGTTGTGGAGAGGAGGAGAGCTGTTTTTCACAGGCACGTTAGCAATGCTTCTCAGAGGCTCAGCACTTTTACTCATGGTGAGTGTGACTCACTGCTCTCTTCCACCCACCTTCTATAACCTCTGATAACTTTTCCTTTATATGGTATTTTAGATAAAGTTCTCAATAAAATCTAAATGCCTACTTGGTTTAGTTATAGGTTACTCTATTATGGATAGAGAATTCTTATCAGAGATGCATATCTGCAATTTTATTGTGTTTCTGAAGTCTTGTGAAGGATTGCATTGCAGGTAAGAATATGGCTGAGTTGGGTAGAATTCACACACAAATTTCTCAAAGGTCATGCATATTTAAATCTGTTTCAGGGCCACTTTCAGTCATAAGCAAATCACTGGAAAATTAGCTTGTCTCTACTGGATTTACATGGTTTAAGATGGGCTGTAACCAAAGAGAGATTAAACCTGTGGAGGAGGATTTGGAAACAAAGGGAAGAATGCCTGGCTGACATTATTGAGGTAGACAGTGTCCAACATCATGCTATAAGCCACCTCCCAAAATGACAAAAAAAAGTTGGAACAAACTGAATATTTGAGCAGAGTGTTTTTTTCTATATTATTACACTCTAGATATTTTAATGGTTGGAGAAAGTAATGTGTTATCTAGTAGAGACTTTATCTCGTATATGACTACTGACCCAAATAATTTTCCTGTGTTAATACTTGTCCAGTCAGTCTTCAACTGCTAGCCATCATGACAGGGAAAATGGTGTAACAGAGACATTTCATATACTTTTAGGGGAACTTTTGTAAATGATCTGATTCCAGCAGATCTCTGGATCATAAGTTTCTTCAGATAAAATCAGTTTTATAAGAAAGAGATTCATACTGTTATGGTAATTACAGACGGTAAAGTGAAAGACACATGTTTGTAGTTCATAAAAAACATTTCTGGGAATCACATAACTAATATTAGGCTATATCTGTGTGAGAGAGTGTGATATCATTTTAATATACAGTATATTTTCAACAGAATACCTTGACAATTTTTTTTTGTTTCATTTATGAGAAAGAGGCTAGTTCCTTGGCTTGTGCACGTTTAAATAGCTGACTCTTTATGTTAAGTAGTGATTAAGTCCTTAAAGTTTGTTTGTAACTTGTTCCCAGTTGCTTATCATTAGGGCTAGAGATGGCTTTATTGCACTGATTTAAATCCAGAGAACTCCTCTGATGTTAGTGGGGTTGATGCAGAGTATGCTGGGATAAATAGAAGTAGAGTCTGGTCCATTGCTGAATTGCAGCGATGGAAGTTTGTAAGGAAACAGTAAAGCTAGGAAGGTGCTTTTGAATCCATGAATCTGGATTCAAGTCTCTGCTCTGTTATGTCCCCTGTGTGATTTGAAAATGTGAATTAAATCTACATCTTTGGAGGTGTTTAGGCAGCTGAATACCTTTAAGGATTTGATTCCTGTTCATCCCTGTGTTTGTTCTTCATTTGTTCAACTGATACATACATACACTCTTAGGAGGCTGCTTACTTTTACTACTGTGAGGTATTTCACCACTGTGGTTAGTGGAGTCCTCACCAAATACTTTATCCAGATAGGCTGGAAACTTTGGAAAGAGAGAGAGTTTGGAAGAGGAGCTTATATTTAGAGGCGCTGTTGAAAAAACAAACTGGTGTGAGTTAAATGATTATCTGAAGGATGCCTGTGTCTTTGTAAAGGATTGGGCAATCCTTTTAGCGAGATGTGGTAACTGGAGCAGCACAGACACCAGTTTTTTGGGGCCAGCTGCCCTTCCCTTCCTTCCTAGCCTTGGTGTGACTAATGTATACCTTTTTGGCTGGGATTCTGGCATTTGGCTTCTTCTTGTTTGTATTTTGTGCCTACTTCAAAAGATGCCCGGTCCAAAAATTAGGCCTCGCTCTGGAAAGGCAGGGGGTAGGGAATATTTCAGAAAGCTTTCCTGATTAGCACTGCAGCCCATGTGGCGGTGACAGTATCCTGAATTGCACTCAGGTTTTGTGTCCTGTTTACAAAATGAAACCCAAGACTTCAAATTGCAGACTTGTTTGGAGGAGTCTCTGGAGAAGGGAGAATTATCTTGAAGGGCTGGTTGGGAGGGGAGGGATGGTGTTTTTGTGGATTGGACAAACAAAGTACCATGAATTTCTTGTCATGGTGCCAAAAGCAAGCGTCCCTGTGACAGTATCTTTGCCAAACAACAGAATTCCATTTCTATCAGGCTTTTAATAAATTCAAAACATGTTCTTTGGAGTCCGGTGACACACAGACTGATCCAGTGTAAGAAAATAGGAAATGTATAGCTTTAAAAGTTACCAGGACTGTGAAGGGCGGGTGCAATGTGGGCCATTACTGTTAGATTTTTTTGTTGTTGTTGTTTAAAAACGACATGTCCTTGAGTTTACAGAGTAATCTGAAAGGGTGCTGTGTGCCTAATAAGAAAATTGTTAGCAGGTCTTGTTAATGTTAGCCAGGAAGCACACAGGCAAACAGGAAGCTTTAGCTATTGTTATTGTACAAATGCCCTTTACAAAATATTAGCAAAAGAAGCTTAATGTGTTTTCCACAAGAACAGGAGCCCTTCATAGTGTCTAACTGTATCTGCACAGTGAAGAAAAACTGCATTGTCCCTTTCCAACAGCTTTGACTTACATTGAGACATTGCATTTCACAGACTTGCATTCAGATCTTCAGATGTTTACTACTTTGATTATATTTTTTTTAAGATGTCAGGATTGTTAATTAGCTGTGACAGTATCTAGCCCTTCATTTTCTATTGTGTCCATTTGCTGCTAAAAAAAAATGTCAGCTAGGTCAGTATAGAAAAGGATTGGGGGCAGGCGCGGTAGTAGATGTATTACTGGCAACTTGCCACAGAGACAGTGAACTCTGAGCCAACCATGAAGTCATTTTGAACTCAGGGAGTCTCACTAATCCAAGGCGATGTGTCTTAATTTGACAAAGCAAAGGCTGCTTGATAAGCAACCCCCGCTAGAAATGCTGTTAAACAGGGGTGTTAGTAAGTTTAGATTGTGGACGAGAAATGTGGTGATACGAAAGGAATCATCTTGTTTTCAGGTTCTTACTCCCCCAAGCCCAAAGGCAGTCTTGGCTCTGTTCTCCCTTGCAGTTTGGGCTGTGCAGTGGCTTGATGTGAAATTTGAGAAACATATGTAGTTTTCTATTTCAGGAAAATGATCTCAGGGATTGAATGTGTGTTTTGTTGGCTGTTAAGCTCTGATCTTGCCTAGTGTGGTAGTTTGAGAGCGTGTGTATATGCGAGTGTGTGTGTGTGTGTCTGTGTGATGGTTAAGACATTCTCCAGTGCTTTAAAAAAAATAATGAAAAAATCAGGGTTCATATATTCATTGCTGTTAAAGGTCTTATTTCTTCAGTCTCAAAGTGCAACATCCTATATCATAAGAAACCTCTTAAATAAATACACTATGTACATCAGAAAACGTTTCTTTTATTTTTCCATAATAGTCATTAACATTTACTTGAGCTGATGAGCGATACACACACAAAGTTTTCCATCGAAGCAAAGGAGCTGTGTTTAAACAACCCTTTCATTGTTGATCCTCTGCAGAAGCAATATATATATGAACACTCTTAACTATTAGCTTCTCTGAGGGTCAGATAATTTCACCTTAATAAAGTTTGTAAAGAGATGGCTAGGAGTCTTTGAGATCCGGCTTGCTGTTGCGCTAAATAACGGTGGGACTGGGTAACTGTGCTTCAGTGAAACTGAGGCAGGGGGGGACTATCGAAAGAGGTTGTGGTGTTATGGCCTTAAATTCTGAGGAAAGACAAGGCACAAACCACAGAGGAGCTTGTTGTCTTTCAGCTCTCCTCATCTTATTTCTTTACAATAAACTTGGTTCTCTTCAGATACAGGCTGGGTGTTCAGAGGATGTATGTTTCCTTTGCATTAGCTTCTGTGAGCACCATCAGAGATCAGACCCTCATGGTACAAGGCGTGTTATAAACAGTCTGTCATCTTTGAACTCTTCCTTATGTGAAGCACCATGAAAAGCCCCATGCAAAGCCCTTGTCCCTTGTGAGAGCGGACCTCTATTCAGCAAGAGCTGTGTAACAATTGCTTTCTTGCATAAATTTGAACCAGGTAAGAAAATAGCTATGTTTATGAACTCCTGGGTCATTTACAGCCCCAGCAGTGTTTCAGTGTGCACATATATAATTCATGTATTCACAGTAAATTCTTAAAAACCAGCCCCTGAAAACAATAACATTCCAGGAGTGTTCTCATCCAGTGAAGGAAAAGCAAGCTATGTAGCATGAAGTCTGTGCATTGTATGTGTACATATAGTGCTTAAAAGTATTAAAACTCACTTAAATTTATTATTCCATAAGGGAGTCTTTCTTCTTTTTTTAAAACAAACAAACAAACAAACGTTAGTCTTCTGTAATATCTTGCATATGAAATGAGTCTTGATAAATTCAGCCTTGAAATGCTGCTCTTAAGTAAGAAAGTGGCATTATTATTTTATAGATGGGAAAAGAGCTGTATATTTTGAAGGGTAACATTAATCTAAGTGTTCAACTGGGCATCCAGCTTTCTCTCTAACTTGCAGTGAGAATTAAGTGTCCTATTCCATAGGCATTTTCACAGATCACACTATAAATTATTTATTCTGGACCAATTCTTCCTCCAGACTTCCCAAACAAATGCTTTTCGCCACTAAAGTGTTCCTCCTATCCCTTTCACTGTAATACATGGCTGTAACAACAGTCTTGGCCTGGAAGGCAGTTTACTTACACGTTTGCTTTATTTTTGTTGGCTGGCTATCTAAATCTGTTTAATGTTAGTAACTTTCACTGGAAATTCTCATCGTGCTTTAGGATGACACTGATGGTGTCGGGGTTGATTTACATTATCTCTTTAAAGTAGCATTAGCTTACATAGGACTTTTTCTCTTATTTGTTTTAGCATTCATATTATCCAGAGAGGAACCTTTTAACTGTGAAATGTAAATAACCTGACAACGAAGGCTTCAAAAGAAAATGATTCTTTGTCTATAGCAGTGATACCAATTTTGCCAACTCCGTAACCTTTAAAATAGTGTACTTTTATACTTGACCTGTTGTCTACCTATAAAAATAATCTTATGTCAATGATACAGTGCTTTCAAGAATGTGTCTAAAGAAAGCAGTCACTTTTACATATGTGTTCTGTCATTTCTTCATCGTGGTAGACCATCTGCTGCTTTAACTATAAGTAAGATCTGGTTATTGATTTGATGTAAGTGCCTGGCTATGCCTTCTACTTACACTGAGATAGTGAACACTTTTACTGTAGCTTGCAAATTGATGTTGCCAGATAGTGAGGCCGATGATATATAAATATGTGTTACATGAAATCACCAAGGATTTGTTTTTTGCTTCCCCTGTTCTTTATTCCAGTGCCATGCCATTAAGCTGCTCATTAGACGAAAGGTTGTAATTCAGTCTTCAGTGGATGCAATGTATATGTACTTATGGAATCAAAGACATTCCAAGAAAGATTGTTTATTTTCTTACTACCTTCTTTAATTAAGTTTGGATGGTAGGATTCTGACTGTCTGACTTGAGAGAAACAGATGAAACAATAATGATTGCACTGTGATACAGCAAAGATGACTAAGTTAAGCTTATTGGTTTTCAGACCCTGCATGCATAGGGAACTTAATTCTGTGGACAGGATAGTTGAAATTTCAGATTCCACCATGGCTGTTAGTTTTATTTTAAAGTGAAGGGGGGAAGTTTTCTATTTTATCTTTTAATATCAGCTGGCTTCAGATAATATTTGGATTTTATATATATTTGGCTCAGATTGCTCACATTCAGTTTTAAATTGCCTCTAGAGCTGCTAATTTAAGTTAAAACCTGTGTTTGTCCACTTTATTTTAGTTCAAATGCTCTCAGATTTGTCAGCCTGAGTTACGGGCTTGCTGGTGTTCTATTATAGATGTATCCTTGTACTCTCCCGAGTGGGGATTTGGAAACAACAAGCATTCCTCGGAGAGCCTGTCCCTGTGTTACCCGACAGGCTGCAGTGAGCTCAGACCCCAGAGCTGTGGCTCTCCTGCCATCACTCCCAGGCTCTGCGTGCCACTGGCTGTTAGGGTAGAAGGGAGTCCGTGGAAGGTGGCCTAGCAATTGCCTCTAGTACCCACGCGCAAGGAATTTTTGTCAAAGTGGGAAAGAAAGTAGGAAAGCCCTTCATGCTGCAGAAGCTGGTGGGGAAGAACTTACCTGAGGATGTGCAAAGAGACGTATGCTGGTTATATTCAAAACCCTCCCTGCCCCTCAAACCCACTTGCATTTATGCTTATGTAGTACACATTGTTAGGATGAAGGAAATAACTCCAACTTTAATTCACTGTAGTTTGAAAATTTTAAGTTACTCTCCTTTTCTTCCAACCTAATTTTCCAAGGTGAGTTCTTTCTTCTGAGGATGAGGCTGGATCTGCACAATAAGGTGTTCTTATATTTAATTAAAAGTGGCGGTGGGCGGGGGGAAGAACATGCCACAAAATAAACAGAAAACTATTTTCCTGTAGTTTCATCTTGTAAGATCCCCTCCACGAAACATGCTGGTTTATCATACATAATGTATCTCATAAAGGCTTTTTTGAGAGAAAGCAATATTATGATGTAATTTTACTTTCAAGAAACGAATTCAATGTGCTTCCTATTTTAATGGAAAAAATAGGTGTGATGTCCTTAATTCCTTGAACACAGCATTTGTATGAGAGGTCAATGCTGCATAGTGCTTTCATCTCCCTATAAAGAAGGGACAATGGGGAATGTGTAAGAGCACATGTGTAAGAGCTGTTGATACCTCCACTTCATATTTGCCCTTCATGAATGGTATCTTTCATATGTCATACTGGGTAATGCTTGTCCATTATATATAAAATTTGAATGTGTATCTCAAAGACAAACTCGAGTTCTCTGGTGTTCACCGTTCCTCAGGCTGATGCCCTCGTAAAACCAGGTATGAATATAATGGGAGAGCTCTCTGGAGGGATTCCAGCAGGTTTTAGACTTCCTGGTTTTGTATACTTTATCCTGTAACAACTCTTCATTTTGTGTATAAGGACAGTTCATAAATAGATGTTGAATCTCTACATGGTGCCTGAAGTTTCCTCCTATTTCTGACTTGCCTGTAACAACACAGACAATCCTTTTTTACACCGGTTAGCTCCACTGGTAATCTATCTAAGTAAATTTCCTCTTAACTCTTTCTTTTTCAGATTGTGTCTCTTTAAATGTGGATCAAAGGAAAGTTACACCTACTAAATATGTTAAGAGTCAAGAGATTTCTAATTAATTGCCTAATCTATCCAGAGACATAATGAATTAATTAAAGTAGATCTCATTTGCTTTGGCACAAACAGAATAGTAGGGAGAAGAAGGAGGAGGGAGAGTAAAAAGAATTATGTCCAAAATGACATAGCACAAATTATATTGTAACTATGATATCTGCTGTGCTGATGGAAATCACTTCAGGCTGATCTTGAAGGCTTCATCTGCTATCTTGTTTACTTATTGGTTTATCTAAAAGGGCCTCTATTTGTGTGTGTATGCACACATGTGTGCATAAAATAGGGAATACAGTTTTACCTTATTAAATTTGAAACTCTGCTGGGAGGAATATTGCTCAAGAAAACCACATCAGGCCAAGCTTTTGAAAATGCAGACTGGTTTAGAGAAAGCATTTTAATATATTGAAGCCTCAAGCCATCTACCTCTCTGCTCCTGAGAGCTCTACCTGAAAACTTCCAGGGCTGAATAATTTAAGGTTCGGGGTTTTTTAATCTTTCTGCAAGAAATACTAGTCTGATGTTTTATTTTCTTAAAGTCTGAACTCCACATAACTTTTTTTCAGAACTGTTTATCCTCACTCCAGACATGAACCTTGGAAAGGTGGCAGAAAAAACAAACAGCTGCTGTGTTTTTGGGCAGTCTGCATTCCTTTAAACTCTCTGAGATCAGACTTGTGCAGAGATTTTCAAATTATTTGTCCTAGGGCTTAACCACTTTCACTCCTGCTTAAAAGTCAGTGAGTTTGCCATACCGGTGCTTGTGAGAGCTGTCATGCAGAGCCTTAATGATTCAAGAACTATGAATATACGATGTGTTCTTAGGGCTTTTTATTATTGTTTCGTTCCAACTTCACCTACCTCCCTAATCATCTTTCCATTTTTGGAGTCCAGCCTTTTTTTAACTTAAGCATTTTTCTTAAGATATTCTAGGGAATTTTGTTTTCATTTTGGTTTTGGAGTAAATTTGATGCATATAAAAATGTTATTAATGGACCAGGGTGGAGGTAATAAAAAAGACTGTCACATTCCCAAGACCGAGGGTTGGAAATTATCTTCTCCAAGCTTGAGTTTCTTTGCTTCACAAGTGGGAGAGGGGAAAGAGAGCCGTCGGTCCTGTGGCAGTGTTTTGTACCCTCTTAGTGAGGTCTCCAGAATATGTTCTGTGGAGCTTGGTGTAAGAGGTGGAAGAGTCGGGACAATACGAGCTTGTGTGGTGAACTACTAAAAGCATGTTTAATGGTCGGGGCCTTCATGTGGGTTTGCCTATCAGAGAGACGTGAGGGTGCTGCTTCTACTCGTGCCTTGTAAGTAGCATAAATCCCAAGCATGTCTTGCAGTTCCCTCGCTTTCCGATTCATGGAACTTCCCTGAGTAAAGAGATTGGTTGTACCAGATTTCTGGTTTTGTGATGTGGGTTAAATATATTGGGCAGGATGCTGAGACCAAACGTGTATTTACTAGCAACTACAGTTAATGGAAAAACAAAGCAGTCAATCCAATTCTGAAGGGCTTTTCAGTTAACCATGTTCATTCTTTTCTTTGGGCCTTTTTCCAGCAAAGCACTTAGGCACGTGCTTAAAGTTAAAGCATGTGCTTAAGTGCTTTGCTGGTCTGGGTCCTTTATTTGCTATCCAGGCATGTTGGTATGAACAGGCTGTTGGTTGTATGAATGTTTGGGGAACTGTTCTTCTTGCACTGTTCTTTTTTCTCCTCTGGACTTTTTGTCCAATTATGGCCCAGAAAAGATACTTTGTGATTTCAGTGTGACAAAGATAACGATTTGCAAACAGTCTTTAGGTTATTGATTGAGATTAATTGGCACTGATTATGAAGAAATTGTGTATTTGGAAATATCAAGGTCAGTCCACCCAGAGAAGTTTTCATCTGATGTCTTGCTCCAGCCGAGTAATCTGACTGGCAGCACTTGTCATATGACAAGAGCATCTTCAGGCAGTTAAGTACTGTGGATTTAGCCCATGGTATGACATGTTATTCCTTCTTCCCAAAAATTCTCTTTAAGTACTGCTGCCTTTTAGGTGTCACTTCATGTTATTTTTTGATCTGGATGTAGATTTTGTTTATTTCTTTCTGTTTTTCATTACTGCAGTCCAGCGTTGCATATCTCTGATTACTGCAGGACAGCAGGTCCTGTGCTGTCCCTCCTCCTCATTCCCATGCCATCCATGGCAAGTCGGGACAGGAGAACTCAGTTAAATTGAGACCTTACGATTTCTGTCTGCATCTTGCAGCAGTGAAAGTTGGCCTTTCACCTCTAGAGCCATCTTAGAACATCAGTGAGTTAATTTTCTTTGTGCTTTTCTTCGTCAAGGTGCAAACCACTTTACACTAAGGAAAATGGCTTAATTATGCAGAATGTACAGCCTGATATTGCTGACTTAATTGCTGGAGTTCATAAGGACTATCTATATAGTGTTAAGTCAAGCACAATCCTGCAGTTGCTTATGCAAACAAGTGACTTACATAAATGCTTCAGTTGATGTCAAAGATACTATTCGTTCAGGTCAGGTTACTCACACCTTAATCTTTGTAGGACCAAGCTCATAGACAAATAGTAGTTTGCAAAATTGCATTTTAAAAAATTTGTTCTTTATTTCTCTTACAAAAAAATGTACAGGGTTTCTAAGAAGAGTGATCTTTTTAATTCCATAACTTAACTTGGTAAAAAACACAAATGTGGAAATTCTTGCTGGTTTTTTTTTCATTAAAAAATACAAAGTATTAAAGAGGGAATAAAGCATTCTTTATTTTTTTCAGGCAGGTAACATAGGGATTTTTAATTGACTTTTAGTCCATTCTTTTCTGTGTTTGCAGCATTTGCAAGTGTATTTTCTGCAAGTATGGCAGTATAATTCAAGTATCAAGAAAGGGAAAGACATATTTTAGTCTTGTTAGAACTGCATGAAAGGGTTCATTAGAGTTTAGAATAGTGGTAAACTCCACCCTTCTGGTTCAACCGTCACCTTTCACAGTGTTTAGTGTAAGGCAAGCTCAGGCATTACCCGGCTTACCTGGGAGGGTTAGCTCTGTCTCTGAGAGAGCTGTGGATGTTCATTCCCAGATGAAGTTGTTTTTAAGATTTAAATGAATGTAAACCCCATTGATGTCCACCTTCCTTGTGTAACAGGCTAAAGCATCTGAAATTAGTCTTTTAGCCACTCTTCCAAGAACCCGTGGATTGATTTGTTTGATTGTTGTAACAAGTCAAAGTGAAGGTTCATTTTGTCCAGTGCCTTCTCTTTTATAATGGTAGCAGTAATTGTTTCAGAGAAAAAAAGGAGGGAGGAATCCTGGAATTGACAACATGTTAACTTCCTTCTGGGGATAGTTCTTTTAAATCATCCTCAGTTAATAAGGGTTTACGTTCCCTTATGTTATTTCTCTCTATTATTATGAGTGGAAGTGTAGTCTTTTTTTTTTTTTCCCCTTCTGTTCAGGTTTTGGACCCATAGCCTTTTCAATTGCATAATGATTGCTTGTTTTGTTTCAATGAATGTATTGCTGTATTCTGAGGAATAATGACCTCTGACTTATCTGCTCTGTAGCTTTCCTCATTTTCTGTATTGATCTCCCATTCCTCTCTCTTTGATGTAAATAAGCTGTTTTTTTCATTCTTACTTTATGGAAATTTACGTATGCTTTTACTCACTTCTGTCATCTATTTCAGAACTCCTTGTGGTACTACTTGGTGGGGTTTTCTTTGTTTGGTTTGCAAAATCCAACAGCTATCGAAATAATATTGTTGATCTTGCTTTTTGAGATTTGCTCGAAAGTTTACGCTCTTTTTTTACATGATTATAATTCCAAAGAGCTGTAAACTTCAGCCATTATTATTATTAAACATACGCTAGAAATAGGCGCACTGCCATTTAAAAGATTAAAATACAAGCATACAATACAGCATGTGGTGTACGTGAAATGAGCCATCTTGCTTTTCGTTTGATTTAAATGCCCTACCTTGAAATCTAACCATCAACATTTTTTAAAAAAATTGATACTAATGACTGTAAATTTTGACCAAATATATCTAGTGTTTAGGAATGACTTATGATTTTAAGAGTATACATTGACTGAACTGATTTTTGTGACGGGAGGTAACTACACACTTCACTGCCTGTGTAGGAATCTCTAATGTGTATCTTCGATTCAGGTGCACATGGCAGCCGAATCCTGTCATCCTAACTTGAGTAAAACTTGAAGGTGGTTTGCCTGAGTAAAGAAGGAAGGCTTAATATTGGAGTTTAGCATGTGAAATTAGATCAGTCTGCATCAAAATGTAGTTATTAAAACTTTCTTTTATTGCAGTACTCTTGGCAATTTCCCTGCTTCTGTTCTGGTTTCACTTAGGCTTTGTCTGGCCGCAAGTGCATGACAGCCTAGGTTCCAGTTCAGCATAGTCTGAGTAAGCTGGTAAAAACTCCCATTAACTCTACTGACATTTCTTCAGGACTTTAGACTCGCACATATGTTCAAGTACCATGCTAAATTAGCCTCCCAACAGTTTTGACATAGGAATAGATACATTATTTACGCATGAATTAGTAAAATGTCTCTTATAGTGACCTTGCAAAGAGAACTAATAGTTCTCTCTCTCAAAATACCAATGTTAGGGTTGTAAGGGTGTTTTTTTTCTCACCACACTAATTCTGCTCAATTCTATGAAAACAGCATAAACCACGTCATGAACTGTAGCATTGCTCATGTGGAGATTTGCTTTACCAGTTAGTGTATAGAGTGTAAGTGTCCACATGGCTGCTTGCGAGACATTGCCCTCACCATTATGGCACACTTTCTGAACCGCTGGAAAAGTCCACAGTACTTCCTAAGTCTTTGTGCTCCCTAAACATGGACGTTGGTGGTGCATGTCCCATGCTTACTTTTCATACAGTAGAAGGATAAAGTGTCATGAAGCTAATAAATGCGATCTTCCTATACCCTGCTGATGCCAATCCTGTTGAATAATGATGTCTATTGTAATACAGCTAAGAGATGTGAGGATATGTGTGGCCATGTGATGGCCAGCGGCTGAAGCATCAACTGGTCTGAACAGATATGTTAGGTGATGCACATGTGGATGTGAGTAGTGGTGTGCTGCCATTATAGTACTAGGAGAAATTTATGTTGCTGAAGGGAGTCATCTCACTCTATCAAAAGCTATATGGTGGTGAGGGAGCTTGCCTGAAACCTGACTTCCATCTTCTCAGTTACTTGTAGTCTTTGCTTAATACTTTGACTAACTTCACTGAGTGTTTGGTGAAGCCTTGAACTTGGTAAATTTGCTCAAGCTTAGACTTCCAGAGGAAAGCTGTATATTGGCTCTGTATACCGATACTTTCAGTTTTAATTGTGTAATAGTTTTAAGTGCCTGGAGAAGGTGACGGGTGAGGCTATGTTTTTTAAATACAAGCTCTTAATTGAAGTAGATATTTGACTTCCTGTTGCAGAGTGGTTTGCTTGAAATACTGAGCTTGAAAGAGTATTTTTTTCTGTATAAATTGAACTGAAACACTGCTGATGTTGCATAACGGCAGAAGGTATGTCCAGAGGGCAGGCTGCCGGACTGGAGTGGCTAGTTACGTGGGCTTTATTTCCAGTTTTGCTTTTAATTTGCCTTGCCATTTTTGGATGATTTTACAACCTCTGCTCTGCTTATTAAGCTTTTAAAACTTACAGAGATTCAATTTCATTATATGTGCACGCTTCTTGTTACTCTCATATTTAAAGATTTAGAGTGTAGCTGTGCATAGGAAGATTTTTAATATGTTCAGCATCACAGTATCTGAATGCTGTCTTTCTGCCTGGGTCTCTAGACTGAGTCTCTGGAGTTCCAAGATTCAATTCAGGGGTCTGAATGAGGTTTACTCTTTGACCCTTGGCCAAGTCACTCAATTTCTTTTGCCTCTGTTTGCCATCTTTTAAGGGAATGGATTAATATTTCCTATCCCACATGCTTTGTCTGATTTGTCTAGACAATACATTTTTGTGTCTAGGACTGTGTCTCATTATGTGTTTTTCAACAATGCCGAAGACAATGGGCTTGAATCTTGGTTGGGTGTCTGTAATATAATACAGAATGAAATTAATAAAAAAGCAAGCAATCTGCTGAGTGTTTGCTTCCCCTTGCCTCATGACGTGGTGAGGTGTATGTGGGTGGATAAAATATTCTTATTTTGTACTTTCTGGTACAAGTCAACGTGTTTAGCTAAGTGCATCCCTGTTGTGAATCCACTGAAATTATTGGGTGTACACAAGAGATTAATCTGACTCGCTATGTTGCACGTGAGATGGGTGGTTCCCTTCAGGTCTGGTGACATAACTTCTTCTAAGAAAACTGAATTTAAGAGTCTAAGTCTTTAAATATTTTGATAGTGTGTTCCTAAAGAGAAACACACTTTTTTTTTAATTGAACTCTGTTACAAATAGTAGAAGAAATATCATCTCGTAGTTAGTGTGATTCACCTTCTGTTGTATGACTTTTTTTGACATTTGCAGTGTTTGATGCATTTATTTATGTTTTTTTAAAGGACAGATTTTAAAAAGATTACAGCAAACAATTGCAGACAGGTACATTCTCCCCATCCAGAGTAAGTATCTGTATGTGTATAAGTATGTGTGTCTGTGTATTTATGAAAAAGTAAAACATGCCAGTTTTCTTATAATACATATCAAACGCATATTTTCACATCTCTGGCAAGATGTGCAAAAGTTACATTTTTAAGGTACCTTATCCAACATAGCATTTTATTTATGTGGGTTGATCCTTAGAGTCTGAGTGTCACAGAAGTGGTTTTCCCAACAGTCATTAAGTTCGAGGTTTGTCTGTATAAAACAACATCGGTCTCATACCTCTTCTGGAGTACAGGAAATGTCTACACATTATATTTCTCAAGAGACTTCTGCGCTTACTGTGGTGGTAATTGGAGGTCATTCTTAACTCTGGTTGGGGTGGTCAGTAGGTTGATATCAGAGTTTAAAGTATTTTGCTGCTTTGAAACCTTGTGCTGCTATGTAGTCTTTGAAAATGATCCTATTGTTCTTCTTTCTTTTTTTTTTTTTCTTTCAAAGTGGAACGCAGGATTTAAATATAACATGGAATCTTGTCAGGGAGTGACTGTAATCAGTGGATATTAATTACAGATGTGGATGTAGAAAATTGCAAATATGAATTGTATTTTTCATATAATAAAATCTATCCCTTTAAGTAGGCAACTTACATGCTTAGAAAATTATGTGATTTAAAAAGCCAGCCAAAAACCTCCTAAGTGTTACAGCATGAACACCAAATAGTAGAGCGAGGCTTGAGTTAATTACTCCTTTTACCCCTTTACAGAAGTAATTTTAACTTTTTGATTTACTAATTAAAAGACTTTCTTTCCTGCTCACTGATTGTTGCTAAGGGCTGTGAGTGGGACTTCAACACGCATGCATAGTGGTGTGTGTTCAGAAGAGTCAAGAGTCCTGCTTCTACATGCTGTATCCTGACAAAAGACCTAAAAGCCCATGGTAATCCGTCTGCCTTGAAATGCCTCCTCTGGTTGAGGTCCTGAAAAAAAATCTGCAAGGGAACTATGTTGTGGTTGTACAAGAAATTGTTTTCTGGTATTTTCTTCCTGGATATTGTTGAGATCTTATATAATACTCAAACGGTACTGGCCAGCAAGTGGGCATGGAGACAGTATTTGTGAAACATGCTTAGCCAGTGCTTTTCTTCATGTTGTGCAACCTTTGCCAGAGTTGGGGCTCCGGCTTACTGCATGAGAAAACCAGTCGTGGCCATATCTGGCTGTTTTGCCTGCCCTGGGACAGCTGCCCTTTGAGGCATAGGGACCATTTCTGTGCTTGGCTCTGTAGCATAGGTTTCCCCGAGTAGTGATGAAGTCTGATGTAATACCTCACAAGTTTGAAAGAGAAACTCCATTTCACGTCAGTGGAAACTGGGCAAACCCCATTACCCCTTACAGGGCCGTGCATTTCCTTGTCTGATAAATACGTTTTGAAGTACTGGTGTAATGCATACGTCTGTTGGTCAATGGTTTGATGGATACCAGTCCCTCGAGGGATGTGATGTAGCTGCTGTTCCCTGAGAGCCTTCCTCTTACATAAAAGAGTACGTTACTCTTTCATGGACTATGCTTCGGCAGGGAAATTTACAGTAGAGGAAGGGAGACCTGTTTTACATTTTTAAATAAAAACTATGCCACCAGTCCAGTGAGACTTCTGACGTTCCAGATGTGAGGCCAACAGAGCTGCTGAATACAAGTTCACAAATTCTTAAACCAAAATTTAGTCTTGTTGATTGTGAAGGAGTCTGTTAGGACCAAACATGTTCCCTGAGTCAGCAGTGTTCAGAAAAAAATGGAGGGAATAGTATACCTTGTGAAAAAAAATGCTTTAAACACAAATTTTAAAGAAAACCTGTGAAATCTTTAGGCCAAATGTAATAGTTCAATATAATTTTTTTTCAACAAAAAAAATTTTGATTAAAAGGGTTTAGAAAGGTGTTATATGGTTTAATCAACACACTGGAGTGAAGGGATGCCATCCAGAGGGACCTTGACAGGCTTGAGAGGTGTGCCCGTGCGAACCTCATAAAGTTCAACAAAACCAAGTGCAAGGTCCTGCAAGTGCAAGGTCCTGCACGTGGGCCATGGCAATCCCAAGCACAAATACAGGCTGGGCAGAGAGCGGATTGAGAG